>OZ010584.1:101750124-101832624 GCA_963932145.1 Acanthosepion lycidas | reverse complement strand
TTGATTCAGGGTATTATGCTCTGCTCATGTGTAAACCGTGAATTAGTCCAAGAGCCACATATGGTTTTGTATTCAGTGTTTAACTTATTTTAGACTTATTGCAACCACAGCTGCATAGTCCAATTTGCACAGCTGTTTAAAATGTACCTGGAAGGGTGAAGAAGTCACAGATGCCTATTTTCATAAAAGTATTTACGCTTAAGTGAATGTAACGAACTCGACTGGAATTCGATCTCGGTTCTATTTCCATTTCTGATCCTTTAATATACAACTCCCACAAACACAACATAAAATAAGGCCGATGAAACTACTAATAATAATGATAATACTGGTAATAATAATAATAATAATAATAATAATAATAATAATAATAATAATAATAATAGAAATTGGTATGAAGAGCATCAAAACTCAGTTACGGAGGCAGGACCTCTAACAGTTTCATGGGTATTTACAATACACCCAATCATAACAATCAAATCCAATCGTCCTGACATCGTGATCTGAGGCTACAGAGACAAAATGTGCCTTCTTTTTGACATTGAAATCCCTGTAGACTGATATGAAGATCTTCAAAAAACTATTAAAATACAAGGAACTTGAAATGGAAATCCCAAAATTGTGGTCCATGTGAACATCAACAATTACAGTTGGAGTTGAAGGCCTCGGGTTGATTGGGAAAGATTTTAGTAGACTAATTAAAGGGATTCCTGGTAGCCGATACCTTAAAGAAATACAACAAATGCTCTCATAAGCACAGCCCACACATTACGATGAGCTTTATCTATGTAAAATATATATGATTTTTTTGAAGACTGGTCAGCAGAAATCAAAGAAAATAAACAATAATAATATTTCCCTTACTAATTCTGTTAATTAATGTTTATTATAGTCGATATATTAATTCGCATGTACATATATACGTTATGTGTCACAGATATTGAGAACCAGAAGACAGAACGACATAAAAAATAAAATAGAAAGCGAAAGAGAAGAATGTAAAGAGAGAAAAGAGAGTATGAAAGAGAATGGGGTTGGTGCGGTAATCTAAGATAAAATCAGTGGTTTGTAGTGTCGGCTGAAATCATGTTTCGGGAACTAGCCATCCTTTGATGACAAATTTAACCCTGAGATAAAACTGATATTTTTAAATTAAACTCGTAATTTTATAATGTTAATCATCATTTAATACAATCAAAATAGACGATGTTTTTCATATCGAAAATTTTATTAAATGAAGCTAAGCGGCCAAGAGTGAAACAGAAAAGAGAGCATTGGAGAGTAAAAGAGAAAAATATAGAGGGACAGACAAAAAGAAAGAGAGTGTAGCATAGCGCGAGTTTGGAGGGGGGCATTTCAGATAAAGGCAGTTGTTTGTACTGATTGCTAAATCATGTTTCCTTACCTAACGATCAGTTGAGGATATTTCAGTATTTTTAGAGAAACTATGTCACTTTTGTTATAATTATGTAGGAATGGCCATGGCTAGGAAAGTACATAGGACATCATTAAAAAGAAATATTAGTAAATCCGTTTAGTTGGAACTGGTCTGGCGATTAGTCATAATAATAATTAAAAACAGAAACAGGTGCTATCTTATAGACATGGCCGTCTTGAAAAATTATTCTTTAAAATGAATATGTATGGTTTGGTTTGGTTTACGACATATCAAACTCAATGGGTTATTTAATGCCGACAAGATTTTAATTCGTGGTAATATCCTTTCCAAAAATGTATTTCTGCATTTTTTTAAAAAGTATAGCTAGTATTTTTATATTTTTCAAAATGTAGTGCCGCTAACATTTTTTTTCTTCAAAAATTTATTGCTGGTAATAATCTCTTAGAAAAATATATTGCTGGTATTAAAACATATTTTTACAAATTCATAGTGTTTTGATGCCAGATTGGAGGTTAACTATTTGACTATAACTGGGACCCTAATAGGTGCTACCATCCCAAGTCAGGGTGCACCTGGAAATACCAGCAATTAAGAGATGGTTCCACACTCATCAAAACCTCCTTGATGTCGGATGTAGTTTATCGTCTTACAGAGGTTGCGGATATGGTTTATAGTTTTACCCAGGAGGCGGATGTGGTTTAACGTCTTACCCAGGAGACGGGTGTGGTCTATCGACTTACCCAGGACGCATATGTCTGTCGTGTTACCCAGGAGACGGAGGTGGTTTATCGTCCTACCCTGGAGACGGATGTGGTCTATAGTCTTACCCAGGACGCATATGTGGTTTATCGTCTTACCCAAGACGCGGATGTGGTCGATCGTCTTACCCAGGGGACGAATGTGGTCTATCCTATTCCAAGGACGCATATGTGGTCTATCGTCTTAACCTGGAGGCGGCTGTGGTCTTTAGTCTTACCCAGGAAGCGGATGTGGCCTATTGTCTTACCAGGACGTATGTGGTTTATCGTCTTACCCAGGAGGCTGATGAGGTCTGTCGTCTTGCCCATGAGGCATATGTGGTTAATGATCTTAATCTGGATGCGGATATGGTCTATCGTCTTACCCTGAAGGCGGATGCGGACTATTTTCATACCCAAGGACGCATATGTGGTCTATCGTCTTAACCAGGAGTCGGATGTGGTCTATCGTCTTACCCAGGAGGCAGATGTGGTCTATCGACGTACCCAGGAGGCGGGTGTGGTCTATCGTCTTTCCCATGACTCATATGTGGTTTATCGTCTTGCCCAGGAGGCGAATATGGTCTATCGTCTTAAACAGGAGGCGTATGACGTCTTAACCGGAGGCGGATGTGGTCTATCGTCTTACCGAGGAGACGGATGAGTTCTATCGTCTTACCAAGGATACATATGTGGTTTATCCAGGAGGCGGATGTATCCTCTCACCTTACGGAGGAGGCGGATGTGGTCTATCGTCTTACCCAGGACGCGGATGTTGTCTGTCGTCTTACCCAGGACGCATAGGTGGTTTATAGTCTTAACCACGAAGCGGATGTGGTCTATCGTCTTACCCAGGAGACGTATGTGGTCTATCGTCTTACACAGGACGCAGATGTGGTCTATCGATTAACCTGGAGACGGTTGTGGTCTATCTTCTTATGCAGGGTGCGGATGTGGTCTATCGTCTTACCAGGAGAAGCATATGGTCTATCGTCTTATTCAGGAGGCGGATGTCGTCTATCGTCTTAGGCAGGAGGCGGATGTGGTCATTTGTCTTAGCATGACGGGGATGTCGTTGGTCGTCTTACGCAGGAGACGGGTATCGTTTATCTTCTTAAACAGGACGCCTATGTGGTTCATAGTCTTAACCAGGAGGCGGATGTGGTCTATCGTTTTATCCAGGAAGCATATGCGGTTTATCGTCTTACCCTAGTGACGGATATGGTCTATCGTCTTACCCAGGATGCGGATGTGGTCTATCGTTTTACGCAGGACGCGGATATGGTCTATCCACTCATACAGGAGGCGGATCTATTGTCTTACCCAGGAGGCGCATATTGTCTAACGTCTTACCCAGCAGGCAGATGTGGTCTATCGCGTTACCCGGGAAACCGATGTGATCTATCGTCTTTCGTAGAAAGCGGATGTGGTCTATCGTCTTGCCCAGGACGCGAATATTGTTTATTGTCTTAACCAGGACGCGGATGTGGTATATCGTCTTACCGAGGTGGACTATGTGGTCTATCACCTTACCCAGGACGTATATGTGTTTTATCGACATAACCAGGAGTCGGATGTGGTCTATACACTCACGCAGTAGGCAGATGTAGTCTATCGTCTTACCCAGGAATGGGATGTGTGTCTTCCCCATGAAGCATATTTGGTTTATTGTCTTTCTCAGAAGGCGGACAAGGTCTATTCTCTCACACAGGTGGCGGATGTGGTCCATTGCCTTACCCAGGATGTGGTTTATTGTCTTACCCAGGACGCGGATGTTCTATTGTCTTATCCATGACGCGGATGTGGTTTATCGTTTTACCCAGGAGACAGTTGTGGTCTATCGTCTTACCCAGGATACATATGTGGTCTATCGCATTAACCAGGAGGAAGAAGTGGTCTATCGTCTTACCCGCGAGGCGGATGTGGTCTATCGTCTTACCACGAATGCGGATGTTTTTTTATAGTCAAACAGAGGATACGGATATGGTCTATTGTCTTAACCAGGAGGCGTATTTGGTTTATCGTCTTACCCAGGACGCAGATGTGGTCTATCGTCTTACCCAGGAATGGGATGTGTGTCTTCCCCATGAAGCATATTTGGTTTATTGTCTTTCTCAGAAGGCGGATAAGGTCTATTCTCTCACACAGGTGGCGGATGTGGTCCATTGCCTTACCCAGGATGTGGTTTATTGTCTTACCCAGGACGCGGATGTTCTATTGTCTTATCCATGACGCGGATGTGGTTTATCGTTTTACCCAGGAGACAGTTGTGGTCTATCGTCTTACCCAGGATACATATGTGGTCTATCGCATTAACCAGGAGGAAGAAGTGGTCTATCGTCTTACCCGCGAGGCGGATGTTGTCTATCGTCTTACCACGAATGCGGATGTTTTTTTATAGTCAAACAGAGGATACGGATATGGTCTATTGTCTTAACCAGGAGGCGTATTTGGTTTATCGTCTTACCCAGGACGCAGATGTGGTCTATCGTCTTACCCAGGAATGGGATGTGTGTCTTCCCCATGAAGCATATTTGGTTTATTGTCTTTCTCAGAAGGCGGATAAGGTCTATTCTCTCACACAGGTGGCGGATGTGGTCCATTGCCTTACCCAGGATGTGGTTTATTGTCTTACCCAGGACGCGGATGTTCTATTGTCTTATCCATGACGCGGATGTGGTTTATCGTTTTACCCAGGAGACAGTTGTGGTCTATCGTCTTACCCAGGATACATATGTGGTCTATCGCATTAACCAGGAGGAAGAAGTGGTCTATCGTCTTACCGAGGAGACGGATGAGTTCTATCGTCTTACCAAGGATACATATGTGGTTTATCCAGGAGGCGGATGTATCCTCTCACCTTACGGAGGAGGCGGATGTGGTCTATCGTCTTACCCAGGACGCGGATGTTGTCTGTCGTCTTACCCAGGACGCATAGGTGGTTTATAGTCTTAACCACGAAGCGGATGTGGTCTATCGTCTTACCCAGGAGACGTATGTGGTCTATCGTCTTACACAGGACGCAGATGTGGTCTATCGATTAACCTGGAGACGGTTGTGGTCTATCTTCTTATGCAGGGTGTGGATGTGGTCTATCGTCTTACCAGGAGAAGCATATGGTCTATCGTCTTATTCAGGAGGCGGATGTCGTCTATCGTCTTAGGCAGGAGGCGGATGTGGTCATTTGTCTTAGCATGACGGGGATGTCGTTGGTCGTCTTACGCAGGAGACGGGTATCGTTTATCTTCTTAAACAGGACGCCTATGTGGTTCATAGTCTTAACCAGGAGGCGTATGTGGTCTATCGTTTTATCCAGGAAGCATATGCGGTTTATCGTCTTACCCTAGTGACGGATATGGTCTATCGTCTTACCCAGGATGCGGATGTGGTCTATCGTTTTACGCAGGACGCGGATATGGTCTATCCACTCATACAGGAGGCGGATCTATTGTCTTACCCAGGAGGCGCATATTGTCTAACGTCTTACCCAGCAGGCAGATGTGGTCTATCGCGTTACCCGGGAAACCGATGTGATCTATCGTCTTTCGTAGAAAGCGGATGTGGTCTATCGTCTTGCCCAGGACGCGAATATTGTTTATTGTCTTAACCAGGACGCGGATGTGGTATATCGTCTTACCGAGGTGGACTATGTGGTCTATCACCTTACCCAGGACGTATATGTGTTTTATCGACATAACCAGGAGTCGGATGTGGTCTATACACTCACGCAGTAGGCAGATGTAGTCTATCGTCTTACCCAGGAATGGGATGTGTGTCTTCCCCATGAAGCATATTTGGTTTATTGTCTTTCTCAGAAGGCGGACAAGGTCTATTCTCTCACACAGGTGGCGGATGTGGTCCATTGCCTTACCCAGGATGTGGTTTATTGTCTTACCCAGGACGCGGATGTTCTATTGTCTTATCCATGACGCGGATGTGGTTTATCGTTTTACCCAGGAGACAGTTGTGGTCTATCGTCTTACCCAGGATACATATGTGGTCTATCGCATTAACCAGGAGGAAGAAGTGGTCTATCGTCTTACCCGCGAGGCGGATGTGGTCTATCGTCTTACCACGAATGCGGATGTTTTTTTATAGTCAAACAGAGGATACGGATATGGTCTATTGTCTTAACCAGGAGGCGTATTTGGTTTATCGTCTTACCCAGGACGCAGATGTGGTCTATCGTCTTACCCAGGAATGGGATGTGTGTCTTCCCCATGAAGCATATTTGGTTTATTGTCTTTCTCAGAAGGCGGATAAGGTCTATTCTCTCACACAGGTGGCGGATGTGGTCCATTGCCTTACCCAGGATGTGGTTTATTGTCTTACCCAGGACGCGGATGTTCTATTGTCTTATCCATGACGCGGATGTGGTTTATCGTTTTACCCAGGAGACAGTTGTGGTCTATCGTCTTACCCAGGATACATATGTGGTCTATCGCATTAACCAGGAGGAAGAAGTGGTCTATCGTCTTACCGAGGAGACGGATGAGTTCTATCGTCTTACCAAGGATACATATGTGGTTTATCCAGGAGGCGGATGTATCCTCTCACCTTACGGAGGAGGCGGATGTGGTCTATCGTCTTACCCAGGACGCGGATGTTGTCTGTCGTCTTACCCAGGACGCATAGGTGGTTTATAGTCTTAACCACGAAGCGGATGTGGTCTATCGTCTTACCCAGGAGACGTATGTGGTCTATCTTCTTATGCAGGGTGCGGATGTGGTCTATCGATTAACCTGGAGACGGTTGTGGTCTATCTTCTTATGCAGGGTGCGGATGTGGTCTATCGTCTTACCAGGAGAAGCATATGGTCTATCGTCTTATTCAGGAGGCGGATGTCGTCTATCGTCTTAGGCAGGAGGCGGATGTGGTCATTTGTCTTAGCATGACGGGGATGTCGTTGGTCGTCTTACGCAGGAGACGGGTATCGTTTATCTTCTTAAACAGGACGCCTATGTGGTTTATAGTCTTAACCAGGAGGCGGATGTGGTCTATCGTTTTATCCAGGAAGCATATGCGGTTTATCGTCTTACCCTAGTGACGGATATGGTCTATCGTCTTACCCAGGATGCGGATGTGGTCTATCGTTTTACGCAGGACGCGGATATGGTCTATCCACTCATACAGGAGGCGGATCTATTGTCTTACCCAGGAGGCGCATATTGTCTAACGTCTTACCCAGCAGGCAGATGTGGTCTATCGCGTTACCCGGGAAACCGATGTGATCTATCGTCTTTCGTAGAAAGCGGATGTGGTCTATCGTCTTGCCCAGGACGCGAATATTGTTTATTGTCTTAACCAGGACGCGGATGTGGTATATCGTCTTACCGAGGTGGACTATGTGGTCTATCACCTTACCCAGGACGTATATGTGTTTTATCGACATAACCAGGAGTCGGATGTGGTCTATACACTCACGCAGTAGGCAGATGTAGTCTATCGTCTTACCCAGGAATGGGATGTGTGTCTTCCCCATGAAGCATATTTGGTTTATTGTCTTTCTCAGAAGGCGGACAAGGTCTATTCTCTCACACAGGTGGCGGATGTGGTCCATTGCCTTACCCAGGATGTGGTTTATTGTCTTACCCAGGACGCGGATGTTCTATTGTCTTATCCATGACGCGGATGTGGTTTATCGTTTTACCCAGGAGACAGTTGTGGTCTATCGTCTTACCCAGGATACATATGTGGTCTATCGCATTAACCAGGAGGAAGAAGTGGTCTATCGTCTTACCCGCGAGGCGGATGTGGTCTATCGTCTTACCACGAATGCGGATGTTTTTTTATAGTCAAACAGAGGATACGGATATGGTCTATTGTCTTAACCAGGAGGCGTATTTGGTTTATCGTCTTACCCAGGACGCAGATGTGGTCTATCGTCTTACCCAGGAATGGGATGTGTGTCTTCCCCATGAAGCATATTTGGTTTATTGTCTTTCTCAGAAGGCGGATAAGGTCTATTCTCTCACACAGGTGGCGGATGTGGTCCATTGCCTTACCCAGGATGTGGTTTATTGTCTTACCCAGGACGCGGATGTTCTATTGTCTTATCCATGACGCGGATGTGGTTTATCGTTTTACCCAGGAGACAGTTGTGGTCTATCGTCTTACCCAGGATACATATGTGGTCTATCGCATTAACCAGGAGGAAGAAGTGGTCTATCGTCTTACCGAGGAGACGGATGAGTTCTATCGTCTTACCAAGGATACATATGTGGTTTATCCAGGAGGCGGATGTATCCTCTCACCTTACGGAGGAGGCGGATGTGGTCTATCGTCTTACCCAGGACGCGGATGTTGTCTGTCGTCTTACCCAGGACGCATAGGTGGTTTATAGTCTTAACCACGAAGCGGATGTGGTCTATCGTCTTACCCAGGAGACGTATGTGGTCTATCGTCTTACACAGGACGCAGATGTGGTCTATCGATTAACCTGGAGACGGTTGTGGTCTATCTTCTTATGCAGGGTGTGGATGTGGTCTATCGTCTTACCAGGAGAAGCATATGGTCTATCGTCTTATTCAGGAGGCGGATGTCGTCTATCGTCTTAGGCAGGAGGCGGATGTGGTCATTTGTCTTAGCATGACGGGGATGTCGTTGGTCGTCTTACGCAGGAGACGGGTATCGTTTATCTTCTTAAACAGGACGCCTATGTGGTTCATAGTCTTAACCAGGAGGCGTATGTGGTCTATCGTTTTATCCAGGAAGCATATGCGGTTTATCGTCTTACCCTAGTGACGGATATGGTCTATCGTCTTACCCAGGATGCGGATGTGGTCTATCGTTTTACGCAGGACGCGGATATGGTCTATCCACTCATACAGGAGGCGGATCTATTGTCTTACCCAGGAGGCGCATATTGTCTAACGTCTTACCCAGCAGGCAGATGTGGTCTATCGCGTTACCCGGGAAACCGATGTGATCTATCGTCTTTCGTAGAAAGCGGATGTGGTCTATCGTCTTGCCCAGGACGCGAATATTGTTTATTGTCTTAACCAGGACGCGGATGTGGTATATCGTCTTACCGAGGTGGACTATGTGGTCTATCACCTTACCCAGGACGTATATGTGTTTTATCGACATAACCAGGAGTCGGATGTGGTCTATACACTCACGCAGTAGGCAGATGTAGTCTATCGTCTTACCCAGGAATGGGATGTGTGTCTTCCCCATGAAGCATATTTGGTTTATTGTCTTTCTCAGAAGGCGGACAAGGTCTATTCTCTCACACAGGTGGCGGATGTGGTCCATTGCCTTACCCAGGATGTGGTTTATTGTCTTACCCAGGACGCGGATGTTCTATTGTCTTATCCATGACGCGGATGTGGTTTATCGTTTTACCCAGGAGACAGTTGTGGTCTATCGTCTTACCCAGGATACATATGTGGTCTATCGCATTAACCAGGAGGAAGAAGTGGTCTATCGTCTTACCCGCGAGGCGGATGTGGTCTATCGTCTTACCACGAATGCGGATGTTTTTTTATAGTCAAACAGAGGATACGGATATGGTCTATTGTCTTAACCAGGAGGCGTATTTGGTTTATCGTCTTACCCAGGACGCAGATGTGGTCTATCGTCTTACCCAGGAATGGGATGTGTGTCTTCCCCATGAAGCATATTTGGTTTATTGTCTTTCTCAGAAGGCGGATAAGGTCTATTCTCTCACACAGGTGGCGGATGTGGTCCATTGCCTTACCCAGGATGTGGTTTATTGTCTTACCCAGGACGCGGATGTTCTATTGTCTTATCCATGACGCGGATGTGGTTTATCGTTTTACCCAGGAGACAGTTGTGGTCTATCGTCTTACCCAGGATACATATGTGGTCTATCGCATTAACCAGGAGGAAGAAGTGGTCTATCGTCTTACCGAGGAGACGGATGAGTTCTATCGTCTTACCAAGGATACATATGTGGTTTATCCAGGAGGCGGATGTATCCTCTCACCTTACGGAGGAGGCGGATGTGGTCTATCGTCTTACCCAGGACGCGGATGTTGTCTGTCGTCTTACCCAGGACGCATAGGTGGTTTATAGTCTTAACCACGAAGCGGATGTGGTCTATCGTCTTACCCAGGAGACGTATGTGGTCTATCGTCTTACACAGGACGCAGATGTGGTCTATCGATTAACCTGGAGACGGTTGTGGTCTATCTTCTTATGCAGGGTGCGGATGTGGTCTATCGTCTTACCAGGAGAAGCATATGGTCTATCGTCTTATTCAGGAGGCGGATGTCGTCTATCGTCTTAGGCAGGAGGCGGATGTGGTCATTTGTCTTAGCATGACGGGGATGTCGTTGGTCGTCTTACGCAGGAGACGGGTATCGTTTATCTTCTTAAACAGGACGCCTATGTGGTTTATAGTCTTAACCAGGAGGCGGATGTGGTCTATCGTTTTATCCAGGAAGCATATGCGGTTTATCGTCTTACCCTAGTGACGGATATGGTCTATCGTCTTACCCAGGATGCGGATGTGGTCTATCGTTTTACGCAGGACGCGGATATGGTCTATCCACTCATACAGGAGGCGGATCTATTGTCTTACCCAGGAGGCGCATATTGTCTAACGTCTTACCCAGCAGGCAGATGTGGTCTATCGCGTTACCCGGGAAACCGATGTGATCTATCGTCTTTCGTAGAAAGCGGATGTGGTCTATCGTCTTGCCCAGGACGCGAATATTGTTTATTGTCTTAACCAGGACGCGGATGTGGTATATCGTCTTACCGAGGTGGACTATGTGGTCTATCACCTTACCCAGGACGTATATGTGTTTTATCGACATAACCAGGAGTCGGATGTGGTCTATACACTCACGCAGTAGGCAGATGTAGTCTATCGTCTTACCCAGGAATGGGATGTGTGTCTTCCCCATGAAGCATATTTGGTTTATTGTCTTTCTCAGAAGGCGGACAAGGTCTATTCTCTCACACAGGTGGCGGATGTGGTCCATTGCCTTACCCAGGATGTGGTTTATTGTCTTACCCAGGACGCGGATGTTCTATTGTCTTATCCATGACGCGGATGTGGTTTATCGTTTTACCCAGGAGACAGTTGTGGTCTATCGTCTTACCCAGGATACATATGTGGTCTATCGCATTAACCAGGAGGAAGAAGTGGTCTATCGTCTTACCCGCGAGGCGGATGTGGTCTATCGTCTTACCACGAATGCGGATGTTTTTTTATAGTCAAACAGAGGATACGGATATGGTCTATTGTCTTAACCAGGAGGCGTATTTGGTTTATCGTCTTACCCAGGACGCAGATGTGGTCTATCGTCTTACCCAGGAATGGGATGTGTGTCTTCCCCATGAAGCATATTTGGTTTATTGTCTTTCTCAGAAGGCGGATAAGGTCTATTCTCTCACACAGGTGGCGGATGTGGTCCATTGCCTTACCCAGGATGTGGTTTATTGTCTTACCCAGGACGCGGATGTTCTATTGTCTTATCCATGACGCGGATGTGGTTTATCGTTTTACCCAGGAGACAGTTGTGGTCTATCGTCTTACCCAGGATACATATGTGGTCTATCGCATTAACCAGGAGGAAGAAGTGGTCTATCGTCTTACCGAGGAGACGGATGAGTTCTATCGTCTTACCAAGGATACATATGTGGTTTATCCAGGAGGCGGATGTATCCTCTCACCTTACGGAGGAGGCGTATGTGGTCTATCGTCTTACCCAGGACGCGGATGTTGTATGTCGTCTTACCCAGGACGCATAGGTGGTTTATAGTCTTAACCACGAAGCGGATGTGGTCTATCGTCTTACCCAGGAGACGTATGTGGTCTATCGTCTTACACAGGACGCAGATGTGGTCTATCGATTAACCTGGAGACGGTTGTGGTCTATCTTCTTATGCAGGGTGCGGATGTGGTCTATCGTCTTACCAGGAGAAGCATATGGTCTATCGTCTTATTCAGGAGGCGGATGTCGTCTATCGTCTTAGGCAGGAGGCGGATGTGGTCATTTGTCTTAGCATGACGGGGATGTCGTTGGTCGTCTTACGCAGGAGACGGGTATCGTTTATCTTCTTAAACAGGACGCCTATGTGGTTCATAGTCTTAACCAGGAGGCGGATGTGGTCTATCGTTTTATCCAGGAAGCATATGCGGTTTATCGTCTTACCCTAGTGACGGATATGGTCTATCGTCTTACCCAGGATGCGGATGTGGTCTATCGTTTTACGCAGGACGCGGATATGGTCTATCCACTCATACAGGAGGCGGATCTATTGTCTTACCCAGGAGGCGCATATTGTCTAACGTCTTACCCAGCAGGCAGATGTGGTCTATCGCGTTACCCGGGAAACCGATGTGATCTATCGTCTTTCGTAGAAAGCGGATGTGGTCTATCGTCTTGCCCAGGACGCGAATATTGTTTATTGTCTTAACCAGGACGCGGATGTGGTATATCGTCTTACCGAGGTGGACTATGTGGTCTATCACCTTACCCAGGACGTATATGTGTTTTATCGACATAACCAGGAGTCGGATGTGGTCTATACACTCACGCAGTAGGCAGATGTAGTCTATCGTCTTACCCAGGAATGGGATGTGTGTCTTCCCCATGAAGCATATTTGGTTTATTGTCTTTCTCAGAAGGCGGACAAGGTCTATTCTCTCACACAGGTGGCGGATGTGGTCCATTGCCTTACCCAGGATGTGGTTTATTGTCTTACCCAGGACGCGGATGTTCTATTGTCTTATCCATGACGCGGATGTGGTTTATCGTTTTACCCAGGAGACAGTTGTGGTCTATCGTCTTACCCAGGATACATATGTGGTCTATCGCATTAACCAGGAGGAAGAAGTGGTCTATCGTCTTACCCGCGAGGCGGATGTGGTCTATCGTCTTACCACGAATGCGGATGTTTTTTTATAGTCAAACAGAGGATACGGATATGGTCTATTGTCTTAACCAGGAGGCGTATTTGGTTTATCGTCTTACCCAGGACGCAGATGTGGTCTATCGTCTTACCCAGGAATGGGATGTGTGTCTTCCCCATGAAGCATATTTGGTTTATTGTCTTTCTCAGAAGGCGGATAAGGTCTATTCTCTCACACAGGTGGCGGATGTGGTCCATTGCCTTACCCAGGATGTGGTTTATTGTCTTACCCAGGACGCGGATGTTCTATTGTCTTATCCATGACGCGGATGTGGTTTATCGTTTTACCCAGGAGACAGTTGTGGTCTATCGTCTTACCCAGGATACATATGTGGTCTATCGCATTAACCAGGAGGAAGAAGTGGTCTATCGTCTTACCGAGGAGACGGATGAGTTCTATCGTCTTACCAAGGATACATATGTGGTTTATCCAGGAGGCGGATGTATCCTCTCACCTTACGGAGGAGGCGGATGTGGTCTATCGTCTTACCCAGGACGCGGATGTGGGATATCATCTTACCAAGTAGGCGGAGGTGCCTATTGTCTTACCCAGGACGCGTATATTGTCTATCCTCTTACCCAGGAGACTGATGTGGTCTATCGTCTTACCCAGGAGACGGATGTGGTCTATCTTCTTACGCAGGACGCGTATGTGGTTTACCTACTAAACATGGAGGTGGAGAGGTCTATCGTTTTACCTACGAGGCGGATGTGGTATATCGTCTTGCCAATTAGGCGGAGGTGTCTATTGTCTTACCCAGGACGCGGATGTAGTTTATCGTCTTACCCAGGCAGCGGATGTGGTCTATCATCTTAACCAGGAGGCGGATGTGGTTATCGTGTTACTGCTGTGACCGATGTTTTCTATCGTCTTACCAAGGAGGCGGATGTGGTCTATCGTCTTAATCAGGAGATGGATGTGGTCTATCGTCTTACCCATGAGGCGGATGTGGTCTATCGTCTTACCCAGGACGCGGCTGTGGTCAATTGTCTTATCAGGACGCACATTGATTTCATTGACTTACCCAGGAGGCGGATGTGGACTATCGCCTAACCCAGTTCGCGGATGTTGACAATGATCTTACGCCGGATGCTGATATGGTCTCTGGTCCTACCAGGGACGCGGATGTGGTTTATCGTATTACCTAGGAGGCGGATGTGGTCTATCGTCTTACCCAGTTCGCGGATATGGTCTGACGTCTAACGCAGGAGCCGGATGTGGTGTATCGTCGTACCCAGTTCGCGGATGTGGTCTATCTTCTTACCCAAGACGCTCATGATATCTATCGTCTTACCCAGGAGACGCATGTGGTCTATCGTCTTACACAAGACGCGGATGTGGGATATCGTCTTACCTAGGAGGTGCATGTGGTTTATCGTATTACACAGTAGAAGGATGTGGTCTATCTTCTTACCCAGGACGCATATTTTGTGTATCGTTTAACACCTGAGACGGATGTAGTCTATCGTCTTACCCAGGATGATTTATCGTCTTATCTAGGATACCGATGTGGTCTATTGTTTGACACATGAGGCCTATTTAGTCTATCGTCTTACCCAGTTGGCGGATGTGGTCTATCGTTTTACCCAGTTGGCGGATGTGGTCTGTCTTCTTACCCAGCAAGCTGATGTGTTCTATCTTCTTACACAGGAGACGTAATATGTCTATCGTCTTACAGAACAGGCATATGTGTTTTATCGTATTAACCATCAGACGGATGTGGTCTATCGTCTTACCCAGGACCTATAATTGTTTATCGTTTACCCCTGCGACGGATGTTGTCTATCGTCTGACCCAGGAGGCAGATGTTGTCTATCTTCTTACCCAGGATGCGGATGAGGTCTATCATCATACCCAGATGGCGCATGTGGTCTATTGTCTTACCCAGGAGACGGATGTGGTCTATCGTCTTAACCAGGAGGCAGATGTGGTCTATCGTGTAACCGTAGAGACGGATGTTGCCTATCATCATAACCAGTAGGCGGATGTGGTCTATCGTTTACCCAGGTCGGGGATGTGGTTTATCTTCTTACCCATGAGGCGGATGTGGTCTATCGTCTTACACAGGATGCGCCTGTGGTTAACCGTCTTACTCAGGACGCATATAGGTTTCTTAGACCAACCAAGGAGGAGGATGTGGGCTCTTGCCTTACCCAGTTCGCGAATGTTGACTATCTTCTTACACAGGATGCGGATATGATCTCTCGTCTTACCTATGATGCGGATGTGGTCTATCGTCTCACCCAGTTCGCGGATGTGGTGTATCTTCTTACCCAGTTCGCGGATGTGGTGTATCTTCTTACCCAGTTCGCGGTGTGGTCTATCTTCTTACTCAGGACGCTCATGAGTTCTATCATCTTACCCAGTATACGCATGAGGTTTATCGTCTTACACAAGACGAGGATGTGGGATATCGTTTTACCTAGGAGGCGCATGTGATTTATCGTATTACCCAGGAAACTGATGTGGTCTATCTTCTTACCCATGAGGGATATTTTGTATATCGTCTAACCCCTGATACGGATGTGGTCTATCGTCTTACCCAGGAGACGGATGTGGTCTAACGTCTTACCCAGAACGCGGATGTGGGATATAATCTTACGTAGCAGGCGGATGTGCTCTATCTTCTTACCCAGGAGGCATAATGTGGTCTCTCGTCTTACCCAGGATGTGGATGTGGTTTACCGTTTTACACAGGAGACGGATGTTGTCTATCTTCTTACCCAGGATGCGGATGTGGTATATCATCTTACGTAGGAGGCAGATGTGGTCTATCGTCTTATCCTGGAGCCGGATGTGGTTTATCGTTTTACGCAGGAAGCGGATATGGTATCTCGTCTTAACCAGGACACGGATGTGGTTTATCGTCTTATCCATGAGGCAGGTGTGGTCTATCGTCTTACCCAGCAGATGGATGTGGTTTATCGTCTTACTTAGGAGACGCATGAGGTCTATCGTCTTACCCAGGATGCGGATGTGGAATATCGTCTTACCCAGGAGACGGATGTGACCTAACGATTTACCCAGGACGCATATTTTGTTTATAGTCTCACCTATGAGGCAGATTTAGTCTATCGACTTATCCAGGACGTGGATGATTTATCGTCTTATCTAGGATACGGATGTGGTCTATTGTTTTACGCAGGAGGCGTATGTGTTCGATCTTCTTACCCAGGACGCATATTTTGTTTATCGTCTAACACCTGAGACGGATGTGATCTATCGTCTTACCCAGGAGGCGGATGTGGTCTATCGTCTTAACCTGGAGACGGATGTGATTATCGTTTTTCGCAGGAGGCGGTTATGGTCTATCGTCTTACCCAGGAGACGGGTGTGGTTTATTGTCTTACCTAGGAGATGGATATGGTCTATCTACTTACCTAGGACGCTGATGTGTTCTATCGTCTTACACAAGAGACGTATGTTGTCGATCGTCTTAAGGAAGTGGCATATGTGTTTTATCGTATTAACCAGGAGACGTATGTTGTCTATCGGCATACCCATGAAGCGGATGTGGTCTATCGTGTTACCGATGAGACGGATGTTGTCTATCGTCTTACCCAGTAGGCGGATGTAGTCTATCGTCTTACCCAGGACGGGGATGTGCTTTATCTTCTTACCCATGAGGCGCATGTGGTCTATCGTCTTACACAGGACGCGGCTGCGGTCAATCGTCTCACCCAGTACGCGGATGTTGACTATCGTCTTACGAAGGATGCGGATATGGTCTCTTGTCTTACCCAGGACGCGGTTGTGGTTTATCGTTTCACACAGGAGGCGGATGTGGTCTATCGTCTTACCCATTTCGCGGATGTAGTCTGTCGTCTCACCCGGGAGGCCTGATGTGGTCTAAGGATTTACCCAGGACGCGGATGTGGTTTACCCATAAGGCACATGTGGTCTTTCGTCTTACCCAGGAGACGAATGTGGTCTATTGTTTTACACAGAATGTGTATTTGGTCTATCATATAAATAATATATGCGTCTTGGTTAAGACACCAAGACGCATATATTATTTATTGTCTTACCCTGGAGGCGTATGTTGTCTATCGTCTTACTCAGTTGGCGGATGTGGTCTAATGTCTTACCCAGGAGGCGGATGTGGTCTATCGTCTTACCGCGAACTCTGATGGTGTCTATCTTCTTACCAAGGAAGGAGACGTAAGTTGTCTATCGTCTTACACAATAGACATATGTTCTTTATCGTATTAACCAGGAGACGTATGTGGTTCTATCGTCTTACCCAGGACCCATATTTGTTGTATAGTCTTATCCCTGAGACGGATGTAGTCTATCGTCTGACCCATGAGGCAGAGGTGACCTTTCTTCTTACCCAGGAGGCGGATATTGTCCATCGTCTTACCCAGGATGCGGATAAGTTCTATCGTCTTACCTAGTTTGCGGATGTGGTCTATCGACTTACCCAGGATGCGGATGTGGTCTATCGTCTTAACCAGGAGTCGGATGTTGTCTATCGTCTTACCCAGGACGCGGATGTGGTTTATCGTCTTCCCCAGGAAGCAGATATGGTTTATCGTCTTACCCAGGACGCGGATGTGGTCTGTCGTCTTCCTTAGGACTAGTATATGGTCTATCCTATGATCCAGGAGACTGACGTGGTCGTTCCTATTATCTAGGAGACTGATGTGGTCTATCGTCTTACCAAGGAGACGGATGTTGTCTATCGTCTTACCCTAGAGGCGATGGGGTCTATCGTCTTTCCCAGTACACGGAGGTGGTCTATCATCTATCCAGGAGGCGTATTTGATCTATCGTCTTAACCAGAAGGCGGATGTGGTCTATCGACTTATCTAGGACGCGGATGTTTTATCGTCTTAGGAGATGGATGTGGTCTATTGTTATAATCAGGAGGCGTATTAGGTCTATCGGCTTACCCAGGACGCATATGTGGTTTAGCGTCTTACACTGGAGGCGTATGTTGTCTATCGTCTAACCCAGGATGCGGATGTGATCTATCGTCTTACCTAAGATTGGGATGTAGTCTATCTTCTTACCCAGCACGCTGATGTGATCTATCGTCTTACAGAGGAGACGTATGTGGTCTATCGTCTTACACATGAGGCATATGTGGTTTATCGTATTAACCAGGTGACGGATGCTGTCTATCGTCTCACCCAGGACCCATATTTGGTTTATCGTCATACCCCTGAGACGGATCTTCTTTCCCAGTTGGCGGATGTTGTATATCGTCTTAACCAGGTGTCGGATGTTGTCTATCATCTTACCCATGAAGCGGATGTTGTCTATCGTCTTACCGAGAACGTATAAATGGTTTATCGTCTTCCCCAGGAAGCAAATATGGCTTATCGTCTTACCCAGGAGGCGGATGTAGTCTATCGTCTTACCCTGAACGTCTATGTGGTTTACCTTCTTACCCTGGAGGCGAATGAGTTCTATCGTCTTACGCTTGAGGCGGAAAATTTTGTATCGTCTTACTAAGGCGGCGGATGTGTTCTATCTTCTTACTCAGGACGCCGATGTGGTTTATCGTCTTACCCAGCACGCGGATTTGGACTACCGTCTTACCCATTTCACGGATATGGTCTATGTTTTACCCAGGATGCTTATTTGGTCTATCGTTTCTACCATAACGCGGATGTGTTCTATCGTCTTACCCAGGGGATGGATGTGGTTAATCGTGTTACCCATGTGGCGGATGTGGTCTATCGTCTCACACAGGAGGCGGCTGTGGTCTATCGTCTTTCTCAGGATGCATATTGGTTCGACCTACCCGGGAGGCAGATATGGACTATCGTCTTACCCAGATCCCGGATTTTGACTATCGTCTTACGCAGGATTCGGATATGAACTCTCGTCTTATCCAGGACGCGGATGTGGTTTATCGTCTTACCCATGAGGCGGATGTGGTCTGTCGTATCACCCAGGAGACGGATGTGGTCTATCGTCTTACACAAGACGCGGATGTGGGATATCGTCTTGCCTAGGAGGCGCATGTGGTTTATCGTATTACTTAGGAGACGGATATGGTCTATCCTATCACCCAGGAGACGGATGTGGTCTATCGTCTTACACAAGACGCGGATGTGGGATATCGTCTTACCTATGAGGCAAATGTGATCTATCGTCTTACCCAGGATACGGATGTGGTTTATAGTCTTACCTAGGAGAGGGATATGGTCTATCGTCTTACCCAGGACGCGGATGTGGTTTATCGTTTTACCCAGGAGACGGATGTGATCTATCGATTTTCCCAGGACGCATATTTTGTTTATCGTCTTATCCAGAACGCGGATGTTTTATCGTCTTATCTAGGAGACGGATGTTGTCTGTTGTTTTACCCAGGAGGCGTATTTGGTCTATCGTCTTACCCAGGACGCATATGTGTTTTATCGTCTTACCCTTGAGGCGTGGTCTATCCTCTTACCCAGGAGGTGGATGTGTTCTATCGTCTCACCAAGTTGGCGGATGTAGTCTATCGTCTCACAGGAGGTGGGTGTGATGAATCATCTTACCTAGGAGAGTGATGTGTTGTATTTTCTTACCGAGGACGCTGATGTTGTCTATCGTCTAACACAGGACACGTATGTGGTCTTACAGAAGTGGCATATGTGTTTTATCGTATTAAGCAAAAGTCGGCTGTGGTCTTTCTTCTTACCCAGGACGCATATTTTGTTTATCGTCTTACCCCTGAGACGGATGTGGTCTATCGTCTTATCCATGAGGCGGATGTGATCTATCTTCTTACCCATGAGGCGGATGTGGTCCATCGTCTTACCCAGGAGGCGGATATGTTCTATCGTCTTACCCAGTTGGTCTATCGTCTTACCCAGGACGCGGATGTAGTCTATCGTCTTAACCAGGAGTCGGATGTTGTCTATCGTCTTACCCAGGACGCGGATGTGGTTTATCGTCTTAGCAGAAGGCGGATGTGTTCTATCGTCTTACCCAGGCGGCGGATGTGGTCTATCTTCTTACCCAGGAGGCGGATGTGGTCTATCGCCTGACCCAGGAGGCGGATATGTTCTATCGCCTTAACCAGTTGGCGGATGTGGTCTATCGTCTTACTCAGGACGCGGATGTGGTCTATCGTCTTAAACAGGATTCGTATGTTGTCTATCGTCTTACCCAGCACGCGGATGTGGTTTATCGTCTTCCCTTGAGGTGCATGTGGTCTATCGTCTTACCCAGGACGCGGATGTGGTTTATCATCTTTCCCAGGTTGCGTATATGGTCTATTATCTTACCCATGACGCAGATGTGTTTTATCGATTTACCCAGAAGGTGGATGTGGTCTATCGTGTTACCCAGGAGCCGGATATATTATATTATCAAGCCTAGGACATACGTTAAAATAAATGAACACACTTTCAAAATTAAAGGACCTGAATATATAAATTGCAAGAATGACCAGGATATATCTCCCGAAAAGGATATATTTGATTGAAGAAGCTAAGTGGTTTAGGATACTGTAACCGAGTAGAACAATCTAGCACGTATCAATAATGGAACTGGTACTCGTCGTAGTCGCAGTCAATGTAGGCAATATGCATTGACCAATAAGATAGCCAATGACGTAGTCCAATGGACTTCGTCGTCCTGTAACTCTATATGTATTCTGTATTTCTGGCTGACACCATCCAATCATATTCCTGTCAGGGGGAACACAGGTGTCTCCATATTCATTACATCACCAGGTTTAATAGGAATATTTGGATTAAATGAATAAAATAGACACATAAAAAATACACCGGAAAAAAAAACGAAAAAAAACATTTCGATCTGAGATACAAATGTTTGTGCTGCTGTAGATCTACGACATACTCAGAATAAAGATTTCTATACCTTATAGGCTTACGGCAACATCACATTAGATACTCGGTTCTGGAATGCTCACTTAAGTTGATCCTGCAAGTACCTAAATGGTGACATCTTTGTATTACCCGGTGCTGTAAACTTGAATGTGCCAGTAGAGTAATGGATAAAGGCTCGAAATTGTAAATCGGAGGGGCGAGTTCCAATTCCAGTTTGGTTCGTCATATTCATTTACGGGCAGCTACCCCTAGGAAAGGTAAGAATCCACGTCCTCTCTGCCACCAGCTATGGGTTAAGTAATAAATCTTGTATCACTAAACTAAAAGATAACATAAAATTGCGTACAAAATATTTACATGTCGGTATTAAATAACACATTGATTGATATGCCACTAATAATAATAATAATAATAATAATAATAATAATAATAATAATAATAAAAACATAACAAAACTCAACCAATCTATGAATTAACTCAATATTTTTTTTTTTAAAATAAATACTTTTCTTCACTGGCCTCACTTGAAAAAAATGTCTCATGCAAGGGGTTGTTTCAAAGATCAATTCAGAAAAAATGAATAATAATAATAATAATAATGATAATAATAATAATAATAATAATAATGTATTCAATTTTTGAAACAGTTTTTACAAAATCATATATGATATTGAATACACCCTGTTGAAGAAAAGAAAAAAATACTGTTTTATTTTAAGTCACGAAATAGTAATGGCAATATTAGCAGTTTCCTTATAAGGAAACGTTCAGTATTCATTGACCGAGAAGGCTGTTCTGCCGTCCATTGAAATTTATAGAATCTTTCGTTAAAAAACAATGTTTCAGGATAATTGCTATGATTCATTCCAGTATTGACTGGTTTTCAATCCTAACCTTTTGTTTAAGACTTGTGAAACGTCAACATCTGTGGTATATCATTGTTTACTTTTCGAGTTACATGTATTATCCATTTTAGATGTTGTTGTTTTTGAAAATCCTCATGTGATGTGATTTCTTTTATCTGCTACACTTCTTGCTTTGTCATGGAAAGGTGACTTGAAAATAAATATTGTGCCACCAACGAATATCATATCCTTTGAATAATACTAATAATAATAATAATAATAATAATAATAAGAAGAAGAAGAAGAAGAAGAATTTAGTTTTTACGCTTCATATTAGGTGTGATGAGAAAACAAGTTCGCTCTATGCATTTTCACCAGTCGCAAATTGAATATTAAAGAAACGCAAGCGGCCCATAAACAGAAGTTTTGCCATGCTTCGTGTGGTGTATTAATTAGCCCCTAGATGTTTTGGAAATAAACTTTGCTCGCGAAAATTTGAGAATGAACTAGAGAGATATATGCTCATATCATGACATCGACGTGAAATACTTAACTATCTCGACCACAGGGCAAGCCACAAATCCAATTTTCCTTAAGTAAAAGATGTGTCAATAATTGCTGGACGTTAATTCACTATAGGACTTCGATTAAGCAATTTTTACTTTCGATAACTTTGTGCCATAGCGTGATGCTTTAAATTAGGTTAACTCCAGTGACAATATTTTCGGAAGATAGCGGTAGACCAGCGCGTGTTGAAATCAAATAAGAAAAGACAAACACACGCATATACACACGGTCATGAATAAATATAACTAGATTAAATTTTATCTGTGTTCACGAACCTGTGTACAGGTCATGAAGCAGTGGGCGATAATTACTGTCTTTTGTGAAATTATTTAATTTCCATCGTATTTCTTTCCTGATCTTTCCTTTTTTAAACATAGCGTGCTATATCTAAACAACAACTGACAAGATTTATTAAAAATATAACCTTATACATTTGACATATTACCCCATCAATGGCAAAAAAAAAACAAAAAAAAAACGATTAGGATGAGTCATAAGTTTGGTTTAACGGCACATCAAATCCTTATGGGTCATTTAATGCCAAAACTTTATTTTCTTGTAAGATTTGGTAATCTTTCCAATAATGTATTGCTGGTAATATTCTTGATATTTAATGTGAAAATGTATTACTGGTAAAGTTTTCTAATTTATTTTTCATATTTTCAAATATAGACAACAGTTTTGGGGTTCAATGTTTGCCCGAAGCAAATCCCGTAACAGGTGCTACCACCCCGTGTCAGGATGTACTTGGGAACATCTGCAATTAAGATGTGGTTCTATGCTTCTCAAAACCTACAGATCAAAGGTCTTGCTGTCGGATGTTGTTTCACGTCATAACCAGGAAAACTGAGTCTTAAATAATTTGTATTTTGAGAAACCAAGTGTAATCATGAATATATCATCTTAACTAACGGCTCCTATAATGTATTAGTTAATCTGATGAATATGAATAAAATACGACAATGTTTAAGGAGAAAGACACAGGTAGACAAAGGAAAGATCTGCACAACAGGCCACACAACCTGATCTCCATAAAAGAAAGGCTAAGCTTTTGCGCGTAGTGGGACTGGTGAGGTATCATTCATTTAGAATTTTTTTGTGACGTAAGTTGGCCGTTAATAATTAAATATAACTCAAGACTTCAACATAACACAGTATTTAATTACAACTGCAAGTAAATACTTAATGAACATAAAAAGAAAAGTCAACTAAAATAATAAAACATTTCAGTGAATACCTTGTTAGTAGCGCGGATCGTCTTAACGTTCGATAAATCCTAAATCAAAACCCAAATCAACGGCGCACAATAATTCACACTAATTCGACTGGATAGTTCCACTCAATAATCACTCCAGTCAGTAGCCTGTCAAGGCTATTTATAACCCGGCGGAAAACATATTAATAAGTCCAGAGTATCACGCTCGAACCTTGGTGTCGGTAGTTAATCATTTCCTTACATATGACAAGTTGTAAAAATGCAATGAAGCAACAAATGTCGGTTTAAAAGTGAAGCAGCTTCAATGTGTCCGAAAGTGAATGATGGAAATGTGCTTTACGGCAGTCTATAAAAAAAAAAGATTGTTTTTGTCCATGGCAACGCAAGGCCACTTACAACAAGAATAAAAGAGAAAACAATTTTGGAACTCGTTTGTTTTCTTCTGTCTCACCCGCCATATTAACTTGATGTTGTATGACCGGTTATTTATTACATTTTTGACCATTGCAAAATACTTTTCTCTAACATGATTCAATAGTTTATCGACAAAGCTTTAAGTGAAAATCTGCGAAATTTGAATCCAAATGTATCGAAGACTTATCTGGTAAGTGGAAACAAGTCATTGGAAATATAATTGAATAGAACAATAATTTCGATATGCATAAACGGAGAAATTGTATGATAAATATAATATTTATCTTTATTGACTGTATACAATTTTTTCATTGGTGTTATATACTTAGCTTCGTTTAGCTAGTTAGAAGAAGACAAGTACCCGGAGAGGATCATATGACTACAGAGTAGTAACGCTAAAGTTTATCAACTCTGGAAGAATTACACTGAGTTTCGTAAATCACTCATTGTTTTTTTAGGGTGTTTGTTTGTGTTGCTTTTCGCGTCGTCGTTGGATCCCAAAATACAGCAAAGTTGGTATAAAAAGATGATTTCTTTTTCTTACCCCTTTTATTAGAAGAGAGGGATAGACGTGGCAGATTCAATTCCAAGGAGCAGTTGGATGACGTGACGGGAACGCATGTCGCTCTTTGGTTTAGCGTCCCCGACCTTCTTGTAGTCTTAGACCGTGTCCCCAATCCGGGTGTGGGAAGTGTATTCTTGCAGTCTTCTCTTGAATTCGCGCAGTTTTTGAATTATATCCAAACCCCAGACAAAGGCATTTTATCACTGGCAGAATACTACCCCCACGAATTATTCTGGCCAATAGCTGACAATTCTGGCCCTAGCCTTCGTATTCTGCAACATCTGCATATTTCGTCACTATGAACTATGAGTTAACTAACCGAGACCTAACCAAAATTGATAGTAGGAAAATCTATATTTAGTTTATTATCGCTTCTAAAGTGGATCGTTTATTGTCTATTTCAGAGTTTCAATGGAAAACGCAAAAGAATTATAAATTTGGTCATGAGCTTTCAGTTGAGAACTGAACTCAATGTACCACCACTAAAAGCAATCGTGTTACCAGAAATGCAAACATTTCCTTTTAATCACATTTTACAGGTAATCAAAATGGAGTTTGAATGTCAATAGAAAACGAGTATAAAGTGGTTAGCACAAATGGTGAAACCCAAATATTATGCAAAGATGTATTTGGTTTTTGTGTGGTGGAATATCAACAGAGCTATTTTCTATTGCCAAGAACTGTTATTTTATTGCAATGAATTGCATCTTATCAGAAAGGCTATGCATATTTCTTTTTTAAGTATGATTTATGGAGAATGTCATTAATTTTATTTTCATTGGTAGAGTAGGCATTCTTCCTTAAAATTGCAATATAGAACACATGTCGATGATTTGACTCCGTAGAAAGGATTTGACGAATCCTCGCTGTAATGGCCTGAACTGGTGAAACAAATCTGACATTAATTTTGTGATGGTGAAATCCAAAATTCGCAGGAACTAAAATCTAAAGTGAAGAAGAGCTGACAGTGTTGGATTCCAAAATATTTCAACGCAAAAAAGTCTACTATGTGAACATCGTACTTATTCAGTTTTTGTTAATGCAACGACAAGATGTGTGTTTACTAGCAACGAAAACTAAGCTCTCTAATTTGGATTATCCAGCATTGGATGACAGCCTATCTTCGAAAATACATTCCTATTTACTAAACAGAGTTTAGTCTTGGCAGAAAGTCTCATATATTCGCACCAATTGAAGTTCGGATAATATAACAATGACGTAAAGCGGATATTACACTGGTTTGAGGCTACCTAAATAGCTTTCATTGTTTTAATATAACAATGAAGTAAAGTGGATATTACACTGGTTTGAGGCTACCCAAATAGCTTTCATTGTTTTAATATCATAGCTAGTGTATAAATGCAGACTGTTAATAAACATTATTTGTTCAAATTAACGTTATTTACGTTCATTGCGGCTTCGTGATTTTGCACTTAAAAATTACTTGAATATAGTAAATGCATCTCAATAGTCGTCATTCGAATTAAAAAGATCAATATCTTAGAGGCAGACTCAACATTCGACTGCAATGGTTAATCGAATCCCTCAAGTATTCGTTTACAGAGCATTCATTTTAATAATTGTCAATTTACCTACAGAGTCGAGAAAGATCGTAAATTACATGAGATTAACAATAATGCCCTGTCATCATTCACCATCCGCAGATGGACGAGAGGGAAATGAAAGCATGCTTTTACAAATTAGATAAACAAACACAGTGAATCGCTCCTTCTCTCCCTCTCTCAATCTCTCTCCCTCTATCTCCCTCTATCTCTCTATACTTCTCTCTCTCTCTCTCTCTCTCTCTCTCTGCTTCTATATCTTACTGCTTTTCTCTAATGAGGTCGCTTGCATAAGCTAACAGCCTGAAATCACTTGTAAGGATTGCCGTTCACACATTGCCAGCCTCTCAGGAAATGACGGCAAATGTAAACCGCCTTTCTTGGCTAACATTGTCGGAAGAAAGAAATTACACAAGGACATCATTTCCTGTTAACAACAATTTACACATTAAGGGGATGAACATATGGCGTCCAAGAAGAGCTACATAAATTATGTATATATATATATATAGATACATAGACACACACACACATACACACACACACACACACACACACATATATATAATGCAAAGTAGTGTTTTCATCTAACGTGTCAATAAATTCTGTTTTTTCAGACTTTGTCCTTCTTGCAGATTAAATTATATTTTCAGACAAGAGAATATGATCAATGAAAAAAAAAGTTGTATAGTAACAGGGTTCTTTTTCTCAAAGTATGTAAAATGCACAGTTTCAAGTGCTCGGTCTGATTAAGCAATCACCATATAAATCCTTAATATGGGTAAGAAAAAAGGGTCTTACTGAAAACGATCATGCTGAAATTACTCGCATGCTTGGAAGTGGTCTGTCAACGCTAGAAATTTCAAAAAAGTTACATAGAGACCACCGTACAATCAAAGCATTCGTCTTAGGCAGTAAATCATGCAGAAAGACACCTAAACGATCGCATTTGCGAAAGTTAACTGCCAGAGATCTTCGTAAAATTAAATATGAAATCTCGAAGAAACCGCATGAAACTAGTAAAAAAATATTTGAAATCGCTGGAGTGCCCAAAGTTGGTAAAACTACCCGTTGTGAGGTCCTCAAGACCTTGCCAAAGTGAATAGTCCCATCAAGAGACCCCCATTGAGCAAACAAGATGAAAAGAGTTGAATGGGCACACAGTTACATGAAGATCAATTTTAAAAATGTGATTTTCACCGATGAGTGCCGTGCTACCCTTGATGGGCCTGATGAGTGGTCATCTGGATGGGTGTTAAATCGTCGACCGGCAGGAGTACGCATTCGTCGACAACAGGGTGGCGGAGGAGTGATGTTTTGGGCTGGGATCCGCGGAAATGAACTAATAGGCCCACAGAAAGTAGCCAAAGGGCTTAAGCTAAATCCAAATGCATATTGTAGACTTTTGGATGATACCTTCCTGCCCTGGCTTGATGAACAACCAATTCAGAAAAGAAGATCGGTGATATTTCAGCAGGATAATGCTCCAGCGCATAGATCAAGAAGAACCACCAATTGGCTATCAGACCATGGGTTCAAAGGGCAAAATTTCATGGTATGGCCCCCAAAAAGCCCTGATTTATATCCAATAGAAAATTTGTGGTCTATAGTCAAGAGGCAGATTAATGCTGAAAACAAGCAATTCACCAGCTTAGAAGTCCTGTGGAAAGCAATTGTAAGTGCTTGCCGATCAATCAAACCTTCTGAAATTGAAACATTGACGTCAGCAGTGGATAGACGCCTCATAACGGTTTTGTAGAATGGAGGATGTCATGTTTGTTCGTAGCCGCATTAACAGACTTGTTTTGTTTTGTTTAACATGCTATACATATGTATTATGTAATGTAGGACTTAGAACACGCGATGTATTGTCATATGCGCCACAATTCAATTAATAAAATTTAGTATAAAATGTGTTTTTCTTGTTTCATTTTCCATTTGCATAATGAACACTAAATTAGGGCTTAAGTTCATAAATCATTAAAAAGAAGCACGTTTTGTACATTTTGACAACTTAAATGATTGACAAAATAATAAAATAGTATCAACAACACTTTAGCTCCTATTCTTCAGAATATATTGCTTAACTTGGATATTTTTAGGTAAAAATTAACTTTGCATAATCAAGCAGAACGCACTGTACACACACACACACACGCGCGCGCGCGCACCCACCCACACACACACACACACCCACACACACACACACACATATATATATATATATATATATATATATATATATATATATATATATATTTTAAAGCATTTCACCCCAAGCAAGACAGGAAGCCACTAGGACGCAAGGGGTTACAGAAAATTTAGAGCAAGATCAGATAGGAGTGATAGAAGAAATGATGAGGGTAGTAGATAGATCAAGGAAACTGGAGATGTCGATTGACATTACACTTGAATAGCTGGAGATTATAGCTCTCAGGGAAACTGGAATAGGGGAGGGAGTTCCACAGGTGAGAGGTGCGAGACATGAAGCTATTGGAGTAGAAGAGACAGCTACATTTAGGAGTTTCGACAGTGAAGGGGTGAGAGCGGGATGTCAGCCTCGTAGGGCGCTTGAACTCATGACGTCTGGGAACCAGCGAATGCAGCTCCTCGCAGCAATTTCCATGAAAGTATTTGTAGAACAGACAGAGAGAGGCGACGGCGTGACTATGAGAAAATGACTGTAGACGAGATGCCAGATCAGGGCCAACAACACTGCATATCCGCCTTTGGAGCCTATCAAGAACCCCTAGGCAAACAGAAGGGGCACCAGACCATATATGGGAACAATACTCCATGCAAGGGCGAATTGTTGATTTGTAGATCTGGAGGATCGATTCCGGGGAGAAAAACTTCCTGGCGCGGCACAGGGAGCCCACTTCCCTTGCGGTGGACGAAGCAATTGACTCAATGGATTTGTTCCATCTCAGGTCACCAGTCAACGTGAGACCGAGCAGCCGCAGAGAGTTGCTCTCGAGAAGTTGAGCGTCAGACATTCTAATAGAAGGAAAGGGAAGGATCTCTGTGGTGATTAATAGAGAGCAGTTTTGTTTTGGAAGCGTTGAAGTTGACCAGCCAATTCTTGCCCCAATTCACAACCGATCGGAGGTCCTTTTCGAGACGCACGGTCAGGTTAGTTTTGTCAGTGACACTAGATTTGTTTTTGAGGCAGGAATAAATTGTGGTGTCATCCGCGTAGCTGCCAACTTGGGATTTATGGCGTCAGCACCTGCGTTCGTGGGATAGGAACTGGATGAGAATCCGTTGAGAACGACATTCAATTCACGGTTTGACAGGACTGATTGTATTAGGTTATACAATCGACCCATAATGCCATAACCCTGGAGCTTGCGAAGAAGGCCGGCATGCCAAACCTTATCAAATGCTTTGGAGATGCCTAATGGACAAATGTCGACAAATAGTTTGAGACATTTTTTATGTTTATATGTTCTTTGCTTAGATACAAATATTTAAGTAAATGCTCTGTTTATAATAAACAGAATTAAACAGCATTTACCAGCTTGAATATCCTGGAAATTTTCATAGAAAATATGCGTCTTCCGACAGGAATCGAAACTGTATCCTATACGGAGACGTCATATAGCCAGACGTGGTTTTACCTATCGGGCCACGGAGGAGCGTTTCGATTAGCAAGGTTGATCTTACTGTTTTTAAACTACAATTCTCCATTATTTGCACTCTTACATTCATATTTGCTTATCCAAATGTAAACAAATGTTGTCACACATTAGAAAATGGACAATTATTTAAGACATTTTTATGTGTATACGTTCTTTTTTAAAAAAAAAATGTCTTAAAATAATTATCGGTCTTTGTCCATTTCAAATATATATATATATATATATATATATATATATATATATATATATATATATATATATATGAAGAAACTTATAAGACAACTTGAAAGGATGAATAAAAATTAAGGAGACAGAATATCTCTACATTATTAAACATATATATATATATATATATATATATATATATATATATATATATATATATATATATATATATATCAGTGTAGATAAACATCTGATTGCCTCATGACAGGATGGAAACCAGACTGATTTGTCATGAGTTTCAGAGATTTTTCCTGTAAGCTATCGGCTCTCGGCAGAAAGGAAGGGAACTTTTGACGTATTTAATTTGAATAAACACAACAGTGACTCTGAATGCCCAATTCATAAAAGAGCTTTGCATAATCAACAATAGCAGTTACAAATTCGCGCCTTCTCTCTAAAGTGTACGACCGGAGGTGTTTTTTTTTTTTTTTTTTACAATGGAAAAGGCTATTAATTATCAAAGTTAACTTTAAATAACTCCATTATTATTATTATATTATTATTATTATTATTATTATTATTATTATTATTATTATTGCACTTAGAGATTTGAGAAATAGAAATAAAAGAAAAACACTGTTGAGCAACGTTTAACAATATTTCGATAGTATACCTGCCTTCTTCATGTTATGTTTAGCATCGAACACGGTTAGGGAATGTTCGTCCAAACTACATTCATTTGTGATAAATCGTTCCGAAAATACGTTTAATATCGTATTGTGGGCTCTATGCTATTGAGCTTGTTCGGTAACATTGTGTGATGTGGATATATTAATAGACTGTCATTTATGTATTTAAAATAAAAAAAAATAATTTTTGTAAAGATCACTTTCTAGACATTCTAAAAAGAGACATGCTAAAACACTGCTTAATGGGAGCCCCGTCGATAAACCACATTTTTTTTTAATAAAAATTGCTATCGAATATAAAATCATTAATTAATAATTAACTGGTACATTATTTGATCTTTTGTGCAAGAAGAATAAATATTATTTTTTTTAAGATTTTTTTTTAGTTTTCTTTAACGGAACATTTATATATAAAAAAATTATATCTAAACTGGCCATATATTTTACTTTTACCTATGTTTTAATAATAGGATGATCGGGGGTAATTATAGTGATTTTGTAAGCGCTGCTTAGATGTGGCACAACGCCGAAAGTTTGGAGCACCCGTGAAGATCAAACTCGCTATACACTGGTAATGGTTCTAGCAAGACAAGCTTGCAAACCATTACACCACGTCAAGGTGCGCAAGAATTTTCTAAATGTAGTTTAGATGTGGCACAAGCCGAAAGTGTGGGGCACCCAAAGAAAATCAAACTCACTATACAGTTGCATTTGTTCTAGCGATACAAACTTGCTAAACATTACAACACGGTGAGTTGCCCTGACCAGAGGTAATTATATGCGGGAAATAAATTATGCCAGGTAGTGGGATTAAAATATTTGAATAAAGTGTCAGATAGGTTAGGTGGAACTCTAATGATTCCTAATGGTTATCCTCGGTATAAATGGTTTATGTACTCTTGATAATACGTAGAATATCAGTGCTTTCAAGTAATGTTCCTTTAATTTTAACTAATTTTATTTTTTAAATAATTTATTGATTTAATATTCAAATCTCTCTGTCTTTTTTTTTACTGACATTGAGTTCAATTATATATGCTGTCATCTAGAAAAGAAAGAATTTTATTTTTAATATGCATGCGTAACCATAATTATAATTCCTATGCATTTGTTGGAAAGGGTAATATGAATGTTTCTCTTATGAGATATTTCTTTCAGGCTTTCGAGGAAGTTTCGTTTATCTTGTTGTTTCAAGTGTGACTGTTATTAAACCCAGGATATACCCCTTGCTAAATCCATGTCATCTCGATGATAGCTGTTAATATAAAATCCGTAATATATTTCCGCATTCCAGGGGCAAATTTTAGTGTAAAGCTAAGTAATACCATTTGTGTATCTGATGGTTTGAGATAAGACAATTTTCTTATTAGGTATTTTCCACCGATTCTATGTTATCTTACGTAAACTGCGGATCTGTTTATTTCTTATATAATCGATTGAATTTCTTAATTCTATTCATTTGTATATATGTAATATGTTGTTGTGACTACTTCTAATTTTGTAGGCATTATTAAAAGTGTTAATTCATGTTCTTCCCACACAGATGTAGAAGCGTTTAAGAGAAAGAGAAAATACGTTAGAGATGGAACTAATATATAGAAGAACTCTTTCACAAAGAAAGAGAAAAACCGGCAATAAGCATGAATACCGATGGACCGGAAATATTAAAGAACGAAGTGGAAGCTGAACTGACCAAATTGAACAGAAACAAAGCTGAAGGGCTAGACGGAATTGTAATAGAGACGGTGGCAGCCTCAGACGATTTCAGCGTTGACAAGATCACAGAAATAATAAATGAAATTTAAAACAGTGGGGATATTCATGGAGACCTAAGCAGATCTATTTTCATAGCACTACTTAATTGGAACCCAGACGCAAACGAATGTGAACTCCAGCTGGACAATCAGATTAATGAGCCACATAACAAAAATCCTCATTCGAATTCTGATCGCGCAGGAGAATAAGGCCAGAGATAGGACAAGAACAGCGCGGGTTCGTCAAATACACTGAAACAACGGACGCGATATTTCCGCTCATAATATTATCAGAAAGAGCAAAACTAATGCAGAAGGACGTGTAACAGTGTTTCATAGACTACGCAAAGGCGTTCGACAAAGTAGGCCACACAAATCTATTAGAAGTGCTCAGCAACGTTAACATGTTCGGAAAAGACATTAGAATAATCAAGAATCCATACTCGTAGCAAAACGCCTGCATGAGTTCAACAGATTTACAAATTAGAAGAGGGTGTAAGTCAAGCATGTCTTCTCACCGGATTTATTCAACCTATAAAGCGAGGCAATTTGTGAGAGAATTAGAAGTCCTACATGGATTGATTATCGTCGGCCAAAATCTGAACAATATAAGATATGATACATTGCTGATAGCACACACGAAAAGGAAAGTACAAAACCTCCAAAGAAGGTAGCGAAGGAAAGCGCGAAGAAAGGATAAAGCATAGGCTAAAATAAAATGGAATGCATGGTTATCAGCAAAAGAGTGGGGCCCAAAATATGGACTTAATATGTGAGCAGCGATGAAGTATAGGGTAGAATGAAAACAAAGAAGAAAATTATACTGAACATCAGACAGAGGCAGTTGAAATTTCAGGGGAACTTACTAAGAAAGGAAGGCTTAGTAAATGAAATATTCACGGGAAATATAGCGGGAAAGAGGGACAGAAGAATACAGCACGTAACATACGTGATGGGCTTGAGCAAATGGATTGCGGAACAAAGGACAAAATTTTTAAGAGCTACAAGGAACAGGATTATGTGCATTGCCATGGTAGCCTACGTTCTGAATGGACAAGAAACATAAAAGAAGTTAAACTGTGAACCGGGCTAAATGATCCAAATTAAAGGTTAATATATGTTGTGACAAAGTAAATGATTAAGTAATAAATAAAAAAAACAGATTTGCAGATATATCGTATATTAAACAGTATGTACACCAGCAGTGTATTTTACGACTAGTCAAAGTGGATCGAATGAACTAGCGCTCAATCTATTCACAGTTCCCTGTTCCTCGAACATTCTCTTCTATTAATCTTATAGTAGGCGGAAGAGTCTAACATACATTCTTTAGAGGGAGAACACCACAGCAATATAGTGTATGGATCGGCTCCTGCAGTCTGTAGAAAATATTCTTCGAGGTCATGCATAAGAACTGATTTCGGTCTTCCACGTTCCATATTTTGACGTGTCACGGATTCTGTCTTAGCAACACGACGATAAACAGAAGCAAAGATTACATGATTCAGCTGTCTTCAGTCTGTAAACGTAGTCTGATACAGCCTTGCAGCATCCCGTCCATAAACATTTGCGCGGCATTATGAAAAGAATCATATCTGCCTGATCACAATATGAATATCCTGTCATAAAACGAATAATTCTCAGTTAACTCACTACTACAAGTTAAACGTCGAATACTGAAGAATCACCATAGTACACGAATGACAAACGTAACCTTGTCTACATGACAACACAGTGCCATCTATCATAAACTTTCTTCAAACTTAAGTCAAAAACGAAGGAATTTCCCATCTGTTTTGGTGCAAGGAAGATGCCCGCAACGTTTGCAAAAATATTTTTTGATATACCCCATATATATATATAGAGAGAGATAGATAGATAGATAGATAGATAGATAGATAGACCGACAGACAGGCAGAAAGACAGAGAGATACAGAGACAGAGAAGTGCAACAACAGCTCAAAGATATACAAGCTAGAATAAGTTACAGGGTGCGGGCCAATTAGTGTGTGGAGGGTGAAAAATTTCAGATGGAGTATATCTATTAAAGTACAATATGAACAAAGACAAAAGAATCTTAGATCACGGATTTCGTCCTCTGGGGGATTTATGCAAACAAATGTGATAAAATTCGTCAAAGTACAAAAACGCGTCGACTAAGTTAAGTTTTCCTTATATATATATATATATATATATATATATATATATATATATATATATATATATATATATATATGTGTGTGTGTGTGTGTGTGTGTGTGTGTGTTTGTGTGTACCTTTACTGTATGTATGTATATATATAATAAAGGTAAAATAAAATCCGTGGGTATATAATCCAAGTGGGTCCTAGTAATATAAATATATTTAAGTACATACACAAACGAGGACTCGATGTATTTTATTTATAAGAGCAATGTGACCAATGAGGAAATATTACATACAAGAAACCGCAAGGAAAAATCTAATTACAATCAGAAAGAAAATAAAAAAAAAATGTTCTACGACACAGGAAATAAGGTTTAGAGAATTTAACATTCAGAGGAAAGAGCTGAAAAAAAGAGAAACTTTGAAATATCTACTTAACGAAATTGTGTGGATGGAAGACAATGATTGTAGAAAAGACAAATGGTCGAAACTTATAGAAAATCAGAACAGTCATGATCCCTCATCTTCTCATGAGACATTATGACATATAAAATAACAACTACGATATCATATTATCTATTAATTATATATATATATATATATATATATATATATATATATATATATATATATATATTTATATATATATGTGTGTGTGTGTGTGTGTGTGTCTGAAATATATATATATATATATATATATATATATATATATATATATATATATATATGTGACATATTTTTATGGACTTATGTTAAATATAGTTTGATTATGAAAAGCTGACACTCATATATATGTTACGATAAATATTGCAATAAGAATAAGTGGCGAAAACACAGACTCATATAATAATTTCGGAAATGCATATCTCTCTCTCTCTTTACACACACACACACACACACACACACACACACACACACATACATACATATATATATATATATATATATATATATATATATATATATATATATATATAAAAAGGCTTAAACACTAATATTCCATGGTCATAATTTATTCCATTGGAATGGTAAATATGATCCAATTCATCAGACCTACAAATTCAAAAAGAAAACAGAAAAAAACCTACCCCGTAAATAAAAATAGAATTTAGAGAGAGTGTAATTATGAGTGTGTGGGACGAATGTTAGTTCATAAGAGAGGGGTTTAACAGAGAGAGTTTTATTTAAAAACTAGGTGTGAGTGGAAGGGGGAAAAATGATTGTTGTCGGATGTCTAAAACAATAAGGATACATTTCGAGGTGACATACACACACCATGGCCGATCAAATCTTAAAGAAGGAGGGAGAGGGAAGGAAAGAAGTGGTGGGGAAGAAAGATGGGGCGGGTGAAATTAAAATTGCAAGGGACGCTGTGTAATTGAGAAAATTTGACAAAAATAATATCGACTGCAGGTTACAAATCAAATATAAACAATAAATATGACGATTATCTAATCTAGCGAGGACCTATATTTTTATGTTCAAAACGCATGCAAAACCACACATACACAATAACTTATACACGTATATACATACACATCGCCGTGTAACTACATACACACATACATATATCCATGTACACATACACATATATCCACATATTCACACATACATACACACATACATATACATACACACACACACATATACATATATCTGATTCAATATCTCTGATACTAAGCGCTTTCTAATAATTACCGCCCATATGATATACAAATAATTACACCTACATACATACACACATACACATACACACACACCTCCATATATATATATATACATATATATATATATATATACATATATATATATATACATATACATACACACATACATACATATACATGTACACACACATATACATCCATACATAGACACACACACATATGTATACACACACATACATATACACAAACATCTACACACATACATACATGTATATACTACACACACACATACATACATATATATATATACACATACACACATACATATACATGTACACACACATACACATATAAATACATACACACATACACATACATATACATATATATACATACGCACACATATATACACGTATATCCACCTATACCCTATACACACATTTTCCACATACATATACATAAATACACATGCACCCACATACACATATATACATACACACATATACAAAAAACAGATATCTATACACACACACACACATATATATATATATATATATATATATATATACATATATATATACATACAAAAATGTACACACACATATACCTACATATACACACACACATCCATAGCCATCCACTCCTTACACATTTACACACATTTGTACATATGAACATACGCATACACGCGCATAAGCATATATACATAAAACCTTACATTTCTATACAATTAAACAAAAAAACAATGTATCCCTGTATCTATCCGTCTAGCTATACATACATACACATATACACGCACATCTATACCCACATACACACATATATATACACATACATACATACACATACATATATATGGGTACATATATACCAAAACATACGCACACCTACACACATACATATATATATATATATATATATACATATACACACATCCCTGCATATATATCCATCTATATATACCTACACCCACATACGTAAACATGAATATATACATATACACACATATCCATACATATATATACATATACCAATACACACACCCATAAATATATACCTACATATACCCGTAGCCAAGTACATACATACATACATACACGTACACGCATATACACACACATACACACACACACACACACACATATATATATATATATATATATATATATATACACATATACCCACATACATACAAATACTTACAAATATATACATATAAATTAGAATTTAAGAACTAAATAAGTAAAATTTCAACAATTTGGGCGTAAAAAAAAAAAAAAAAAAAAACCATAGCGCATCACAAAAACATACACAATGATCTATATAGAGATAAACAAAATAAACATAATAGTCATTCCGTTAAAATGTCATGCCCGATGTTTTGAACCAAGATGGAACTGACATAAGTGACAGAAAGTTACAAAACGGTGTTTATGTTTTGAATCTTTTCTTATGTCTACATTTAGAAAATATCTCATTACGACGATTCAACAGTTCATCTTGATTTTTATCTTTGATAATAAATTTTTTTTCCGCCAAGCACAGATCACACCGATCGCGGAAGTTATTAGGTGTTTTGGCTCTTGATAGGTATCTCCATTTCAAAAGTGGGGTTAACACTCTTATCCACCAGATCCCAGTAGTGTTTGGATAAGGAAGTTTGACTTCTAAGGCATCTATATCTAAAAGAGTGTCTATGGTTGTATAGACGCTGCTTCCAATTACCGGCGGATATACCTATATATCTTTTTTTCTCGTTTATATTTTCCTCGGGAAAGCTAGTTGCCTCGTATATTACATTTTTATAGTTACATTTACACCCGATTGGACAATGATCTTTATTCCTACAATTACAGGTAGGGTTACTTGATTGAGTCACATTGCAATGGTAGTTTCTAAGTATTCTGCAATTATGGGAAGATATGATTTTCTACATATTTCTAATGCATGAGTAACTAATTTTCAGAGTCTTCCTATTGAAAATTTTACTTAATGGATGTTTACTGTGAAAATGTTTATCAATTAATTTCAGAAAAAAACTTCCTATATGAATGTTAGAGAGCTTGCAATATGGTGGGTTGAACCATATTACCTTCCTCTTTCTATTTTTAGATCTGTTATTGTTCTGATTTACAAGTTCTCCGTTATAGTTTAATTCCTGTCTAAAACCACTATATTTGAGGGCCTGATTGTATATAAATTTATTATCATTAAAGATTTTTTGGCTAGAAAATTATTTATTCTAGTATTCACAGTTTTAGGGATGTGGTCTATCACATGTTTAGGGTGGTTAGAGTGGACGTTGATATATAGGGGTGTTTGATCAACTTTATGGAAGGGTTTAAAGGTATCATTAGATAGATTTAGTGTAATATCCAAAAAGTTGACTATTTTCATGTTGGAAGATATTTCAATTTTAAGGTCTAAGTATTTGAAGGCCCTAATTATCTTCTTATGTAAGCTAGAAGTCAAGGGGCCATTGCTATTTGGGACAATGATTAGGCCGTCATCTCTATAAATTCTGACTTGGCTAAGGTTAACTACTCTACTCAAGGTGTCGAGAATATATATGCCCACCAGATCTGCAATTTGGGCGGAATCAAAGGCCCCCATAGGTACATCGAAACTACCATTATTCTTCTTCACCCAAGTAGCGTCATTGTATGTAAGTATTGATCTTCTTGACGCTAAAATGATGTTCAGATCATTATCCGTTATTTCAGTATATCCTTTGGCGAAATTAAGGCTGCTACTTAATAGTTCCTCCGAAATAGAAGGGTAAAAATCCAAGATGACAAATTGGATGAAAGTGGCTCTTCTTTTGCTAGGGATCTTTTGGAACCATTTAAACGTCTCGGCCGAGTCTTTCCAAAGGTTAGCAGGGTATTTCGCCAGGACACATGAAGTTATTTTCTTAATAATACTCTTGGAAATTAATCCCAACTCAGATTTGGAGGGATTAATTAGACGGGACTGCAAGCTATTGATGAAGTTCGGCTTATGATCTTTGAAGAGAATGTATGCATCTTTCAAACCAAATTTGCCCATTCTGTCAGCAACTCCACATTTGTTAGCAAATTTGCAGATGTCTTCATTGATAGATGATAAGGTACTATTGTCTTTGTCTTTTTTATAAGAGCTGGTAATTTTGTCAGTGACTATTTTGTCATATTCAGAAGGTGTAACTTTATACAAATTTTTAGATTTGTCGGCTTTAATCCATAATTTATTGGATTTTTTTATGTTTTTAATGTCTCTACCAATTTTAGTCAGGAAGTAGTTGTTATAATTCTTGAACTTAATCTTTTTAATTAAATCGATCAGATCCCCTTCGAACGGTATAAGTAGCTTGTCACACGGTGGAGTTTTTTGGGATTTCAGGTTATACGTTTCAGAATTTAATTCTTGGTCATTTTTGGGATTACGGTAGAAAAAAGTTTTCCACCTCATTCTTTTAATAAGGTCAATGATTCTTTCAGTAAGGTAGACAGAGAAAAGGTGCAATGAAGGGTAAGGAATGTTTTTCAAGGAATAATCCGGAGTAAATTTTTCCATTTCAATCTAAATAGGTTCGAATAAAAGCAGTTTAACTGGAAGTATACCAAGGAGAGCTCAACTTATAATGGTAAGGAGCAATATATTGATAATATTAGTGGTAAATATACATATATATGCAAAATCCACAGGTGCATATATACACATGTATATTTTAGAATAAAAAATTCCGAGAGGATAGAATCCAGGTAGATCTCAATGTCCAGGACAGAGTAAGGATATAATAAAAAGGCTTAAACACTAAAGATCCTTGTCCAATCGGGGGTAAATGTAACTATAAAAATGTAATATACGAGGCAACTAGCTTTCCCGAGGAAAATATAAACGAGAAAAAAAGATATATAGGTATATCCGCCGGTAATTGGAAGCAGCGTCTATACAACCATAGACACTCTTTTAGATATAGATGCCTTAGAAGTCAAACTTCCTTATCCAAACACTACTGGGATCTGGTGGATAAGGGGTTAACCCCACTTTTGAAATGGAGATACCTATCAAGAGCCAAAACACCTAATAACTTCCGCGATCGGTGAGATCTATGCTTGGCGGAAAAAAAAATTATTATCAAAGATAAAAATCAAGATGAACTGTTGAATCTTCGTAATGAGATATTTTCTGAATATAGACATAAGAAAAGATTCAAAACATAAACACCGTTTTGTAACTTTCTAACACTTATGTCAGTTCCATCTTGGTTCAAAACATCGGGCATGACATTTTAACGGAATGACTATTATGTTTATTTTGTTTATCTCTATATAGATCATTGTGTATGATTTCGTGATGCGCTATGGTTTTTTATATTTTTTTTTACGCCCAAATTGTTGAAATTTTACTTATTTAGTTCTTAAATTGTAATTTATATGTATGTATTTGTACGTATTTGTATGTATGTGGGTATATGTGTATATATAAATTGTTGAAATTTTATTTATTTAGTTCTTAAATTCTAATTTATATGTATGCATTTGTATGTATTTGTATGTATGTGGGTATGTATATATATATATATATATATATATATATGTGTGTGTGTGTGTGTGGGTATATGCATGTACGTGTATGTATGTATGTATGTACTTGGCTACGGATATATGTAGGTATATATTTAGGGATGTGTGTATTGGTATATGTATATATATGTATGGATATGTGTGTATATGTATATATTCATGTATACGTATGTGGGTGTAGGTATATATAGATGGATATATATGCAGGGATGTGTGTATATGTATATATATATATATATATATATATATATATATATATATATATATATATATATATATATATGTATATGTATGTGTGTGGGTGTGCGTATGTTTTGGTATATATGTACCCATATATATGTATGTGTATGTATGTATGTGTATATATATGTGTGTATGTGGGTATAGATGTGCGTGTATATGTGTATGTATGTATAGCTAGACGGATAGATACAGGGATACATTGTTTTTTTGTTTAATTGTATAGAAATGTAAGGTTTTATGTATATATGCTTATGCGCGTGTATGCGTATGTTCATATGTACAAGTGTGTGTAAATGTGTAAGGAGTGGATGGCTATGGATGTATGTGTGTATATGTAGGTATATGAGTGTGTACATTTTTGTATGTATATATATATATATATATATATATATATATATATATATATGTGTGTGTGTGTGTGTGTATAGATATCTGTTTTTTGTACGTGTGTGTATGTATATATGTGTATGTGGGTGCATGTGTATTTATGTATATGTATGTGGAAAATGTGTGTATAGGGTATAGGTGGATATACGTGTATATATGTGTGCGTATGTATATATATGTATATGTATGTGTATGTGTGTATGTATTTATATGTGTATGTGTGTACATGTATATGTATGTGTGTATGTGTATATATATATATATATATATATGTATGTGTGTGTGTAGTATATACATGTATGTATGTGTGTAGATGTTTGTGTATATGTATGTGTGTGTGTATATATATGTGTGTGTGTGTCTATGTATGGATGTATATGTGTGTGTGTGTACATGTATATGTATGTATGTGTGTATGTATATGTATATATATATGTATGTATATATATATATGTATATATATATGGAGGTGTGTGTGTATGTGTATGTGTGCATATATGTAGGTGTAATTATTTGTATATCATATGGGCGGTAATTATTAGAAAGCGCTTAGTATCAGAGATATTGAATCAGATATATGTATATGTGTGTGTGTATATGTATGTGTGTATGTATGTGTGAATATGTGGATATATGTGTATGTGTACATGGATATATGTATGTGTGTATGTAGGTACACGGCGATGTGTATGTATATACGTGTATAAGTTATTGTGTATGTGTGGATTTGCATGCGTTTTGAACATATAAATATAGGTCCTCGCCAGATTAGATAATCGTCATATTTATTGTTTATATTTGATTTGTAACCTGCAATCGATATTATTTTTGTCAAATTTTCTCAATCACACAGCGTCCCTTTCAATTTTAATTTCACCCGCCCCATCTTTCTTCCCCACCACTTCTTTCCTTACCTCTCCCTCCTTCTTTAAGATTTGATCGGCCATGGTGTGTGTATGTCACCTCGAAATGTATCCTTATTGTTTTAGACATCCGACAACAATCATTTTTCCCCCTTCCACTCACACCTAGTTTTTAAATAAAACTCTCTCTGTTAAACCCCTCTCTTATGAACTAACATTTGTCCCACACTCTCATAATTACACTCTCTCTAAATTCTATTTTTATTTCCGGAGTATTTTTTTTCTGTTTTCTTTTTGAATTTGTAGGTCTGATGAATTGGATCGTATTTACGATTCCAATGGAATAAATTATGACCATGGAATATTAGTGTTTAAGCCTTTTTATCATATCCTTACTCTGTCCTGGACATTGAGTTCTACCTGAATTCTATCCTCTCGGAATTTTTTATTCTAAAATATACATGTGTATATATGCACCTGTGGATTTTGCATATATATGTATATTTACCACTTATCTATCTATCTATCTATCTATCTATCTATCTATCTATCTATCTATATATATATATATATATATATATATATATATATATATGTGTGTGTCTGTGAGTCAGTGTGCGTGCGTGAGTGTTTGCGTATGCGTGTTTGTGAATCCCCGTTAAAAATGTAAAAAATAATCTATAGTTTTAATTAAGATCACACATTTTCAAATCTGTGCTCGTGAAGAATCAAATTCAAATTTCCAACATGAGCATACATTAACCAATCAGCGATTTTATCTTAAAAGCTTGGAAGGCTTAGACGATATTCTTGTCTTTTACAAAAAAATTTGAAAGCTCAAATTAGAAAATGATAAACAGCCTAAAATTTAAATTAAAAATTCGTAAATATATTTATTAACCAATAAAACTTCTGAGTTTAATTAATTTTTGACTTCGGATTTTTTTTTATAAATAACGTATGGTAAATTAATAGGTTCAGATTTTCGGTATAAATTGACCAAGAATGTAAACAGTATTGAATACTCAAACTTTCTTAAAAATTGTAAAGTTCTACGTCCAGTAATATAATTCTCGCTTTTAATATATTTCATACAATAGTAAATATATATATCGCTCGTATATTTTCCTATTGTATGAATTGTACGTCTCTATTCTTAATTTCGCGGAATTGCAGGATGTACGCGTCGCGTAATGGATAGGGTATCAGAATGAGCCGGTTTCGAATTCCAGTCTGTGTTCATTTCATTCGCTTAAATGGAAGTACCATTTGGGAAGGGTCGAAATGCATCTCCGTCCTTAGCTATGTGTTAAATTGTAAGATTCATATTCGTAAAATGTTGTTGATGCGATATTTACTTGCAATAAGAAAAGAATTATTCTTACACTCTAAAATATGTTTAGCTTTAAACAACCCATAAACTCTAAAAAAAACATGAAATTTAAAAACAAAAAAAAAAACAAAAAAAAAAAAACATCCAAACGTTCAGGAACATCGCTAGATATTGAGAAAATGTCATATATATATCATTTATGAGAAACAAAAACCACCAGTCTGAAAAATTTCCAGAGAGTCCATTGGAAGTAGAAGACAAAGCCCTGAACTTTGTAAAGTCTTTCACCTATCTTGGTAGCAAAGTCAACTACAGTGGAACTTTAATGATGAAATCATGCATCGGATTGCTAAGGCTACCAGTGCTTTTGGTAAACTTTGCCATCGCTTGTGGAGCGAGCGGGGTATTCGACTGGATACGAACATTCGGGTTTGCAGAGCTGTTGTTTTTGCCATTCTTTTGTACGGCTCAGCATAGTGAATTCTATACAGCTACCATATACGCCAGGTAGATGTTTTCCATAAAAACTGTCTGCGTGCCACCTGTGGAGTGAACCTTCAAGATAAGACATCTAACGTCGACCTGTTCAACAGGTGTAATATTGGAAGAATCGAGACTTTTCTCCTACAATCTCAATTACGGTGGTCTTGAGAATGTTTGATGACATGATACCCAAGATCCTAATGTACAGCCAGTTAGGTCAGGGCTACAGGAATGTAGGAGCCCAATGGCAAAGATCATATTGTGAGCTGTCAAAATACCATATAACATCTTAACCTTGCAGCGGGTAGAATGGAGATCAACTTATTTTAGAGAACTCAACAATTTTCATTCAGACTGTCTGAATCGTCTTCAAGAAGTGAGAGCAAGTTCTAAAAGGTCAGCCAATCTAACAGTGATCTCATCCCACAATCCTCACTCGTGCCCCATATGTGGCCTCCTGTGAAAATCACTAGCGGGTCTTAAGTGGCACTTAAGATTATCGCACAAAATTTCATAACAGAATCAATTAAGTTGTCAGATCCTCATACGTCGAAACTTACGGGAGAGTCCATTATATATATATATATATATATATATATATATATATATATATAAATTTCGGTTATTTTCCGAAACTTTCAGTCCCATTAGTGATCATCTTCAGAGGTGAATTGCTAAGACAAAAAATTAATGTAGTTGATAGTTGTTTATTTTTATTTTATTTTTTTGCAAAAGCGCATGAAACGCGTTTTTTTATTTAAAAAAGTAACGTTATCTAAGGTAGGTAATTTAATTTACATTTGTATTGTTTTTATTGCAATTTAGGTATTTTAAAACGTTTTTGTTTTAATTGCAATTTTTAAAAATTACAATTTAGGTATTTTAAAATCCTTTTTTTAGGGACATCTTAAAATATTGTTGCTATACTCATAATTAATGTTATTTAGTATCGGTTGTATGTTTCTTATGTAGAAGGATACAAGAATTTAAAGTTTTTGTTCTTTTATTTTCATAGCAGTGAATACATTTAATTTCAATTAATATTTCTCTAAACTATGAATGTGGACAGGCCTGTTTCTTTAGATGCTGCGCAATAGAGATTGAACTCGACATATGTAATGTAAGTTTCCTCGCTACGTACTTGGGAAAATAAAAGAAATGAAAACAACTACGGCGCTTTCCTTAATGAGTTTAATGGCAACAATAAGAAATTATTAAGATATTATGTGGCTTAATATCATGAAAGATTTCTTTCATGTTAGTTGTTTGGTTCGTTGATTTTGTTTCCAACCTGGGTTATTTAATATCTTTTTATAATCCAGACCTTTTCCTACGATTTATTAATGATATTGTCTTTATCTGGGAAGTTAGTAAGGAACGTTTTTTAAATTTTCTACAATTCTGTGTTACTTTTGCACAAAAGAGCAATTTTCGATCACATATACAAATTGTCTCAAGTTTCTCTGAAGCTAGTTTTGAATTTTTAGACACTAGAGTAAAGTTGTCAACGAGCTGTCTAAAACCCAATTATTTTGCAAGCCTTCCTCATCACACGTTTACTACCTACACGGCCGTTCTGGTCATTATTATCACACGATAAAATAAAAATCCCAAGTGCCAATTTTTACGCATGAGGCGAATTTGCAAGGAGATAAAAAATTATTGGAAGCATGGTAATAATTTTATTCGACATAATATTAAGCGCGATTATCATATTCGTGACGGAAACAAAGTGCCAATGAAATAAAGAAAAATGAAGATTAAGATAATTTTATACCTAGTCAAAACAGCGAAAGATTTTAAGAGAATGAAATTGGTCAGCAACTGGCACTGAATTTCGGAATGAACTTCAAAAAGTCTATGTGACAGCTACGAACACTTTGCGCAAGAATATACGCGATTTAAAGTTTTTTTTTTTATTTTTCCACGGCACCTATAGTTTCTTTCAAAAGAAATAAAAGCATCAAACATATTTTAACCGATGTAATCATCTACACTCAAAACAACATTGAAGTTTTTGATTGTTATATTTCCGAAAACACTCACAGAAAAAGGAACCCCCGTTCAATGGGCAACAACATTAGGTAAGTTAATTCCATCACAAATTCAAAGAGAAACATCACCTTTTCTACAGAGTGTTGAAGTTGTACTGATTCCCGTTTAATATACGACGCTCAGTGGACCAAGTATGACTTTTTTTATATGTTTGTACAACGGAAAAATTAAATAAAAGAGTCAATAGACACAGGTATGATGTCAGAAACAACAATGGGACATCGACGGTTCTTGCACGACATTTTATTACAAATGTCTGTAATTTCGGCAAATGTCCTAAAGTGCACATGCAGAAAAAATATTCAGAATCTACCTAACCTTCGACCCATAAAACGTAAGAGAATGAACAAAATAACAGACGAAATTTTATGCTAATCTGTTTGACCATTTTCTCTTACTAACTAATAAACGAAGGAGAAATTCAGAGACAAACAAGATCAACATCATATTAAGTACGTTGAAGTCACATGCATTCAGGGTGGCGGCGTTTCATGACAAGCAACGTTTGTACAAAGTATAATAATATTAATAAAATTTATATATTTTTATATTTGAAAAAGTGCGAGAAAAAAAAAGACAGACTTTATGTTGAAATATTGTTTGACACTGTGTGTTTTTTCTTTTCTATTTCGTTTCTTAAATTCCGCTCTTTCCTTATCCATCATTCACTGCCACAAAGAGGATCGTAATCACATAAGAATTAAGCATTCTTTGTTTATAACGATTTTTTTTATATCTTTTAATAAGTTACTTAGATATCTGGAAGGATTTTTTTTGTATTCCAATGCGCCTTCGGGTTTCGATTTCACATTCCCCATCCTCTCAGATTTCTTAATTTGTTGGAAATCAGAACTTGGTTTCACAGCCTCTTTTCCAGCTAAAGAAAGTCTGTATCACATTTACCAAAAAAAGAAGTATCAGCAAATATAATGTTAGGTAGCAGTTAACTGATAGCTATGGGACAGTCATGGCAACAGGAACCTATATGTCTTCAGAGACGTGGTACTATTTCAATTCGCTATTTTCTGGACAATAATCATTTTTAGGCAATATTTTATATTGCAAGCAGTTTAAAAGTGCGTTCAAAAATTAATATTGTCAAGAATTATTCAGGTGGGATTTGCACTTTGATACACCAGGTTTTTGCGCAGTACTAATTTGGCAACAAGTTCTCATCATTTCACAGAATAAATAATTAGATTTAACCGTACGTCTTTTGCTACTAGTTTCTTTCTTCACATTTTTTGGTGTGTTCTTCAAATTTGTTCTTCACAATTTCAAATGTAATGCCAAAAGTTACCTACTGTCATCTTAATCTATATTTTGTAATTCTCTTTCCTTATAACTAGTTTTCTTGTTCTTATATTTTATCACACACAGTAACCACTTGTCTTATTGAATTTATTACCTTGTTTGTGATGAAACAATTTCAAATACATACATATATATATATATATATATATATATATATATATATATATATATATATATATATATATACTCAACTAATCCTACTTTTGTTCATCCTGCAAGAAGAAGATGCATTCGATATGCTCGGTGATATCTATTAAGCTGCCCAAATTACCCCATCAGGGAATATGAATACACAGAGAAAGTGTATTCTGTGATCAGGTAATTAGATAAGTTTAATGGATAACACTGAGCCCATTGAATACATCTCTTTCTGAGCATTGAACATATCCAAGCTCCATGCATATGTAAAATACGATGTCTGTCTGAAAAGTAACTGGACTGGGTCTCCTTTGTGAGCTAAGGGAATCGTCCACAGTTATGTCTTGCCTCAGGGCTAGATGATCAATCAGCAATTTTACAAAGTGATCTTGCAGCATTTGCTTCGCTGAGTGCACTAGAAGAGACGAGAGTTGTGGTATGACAAATCGAGGCTGATTCGCCACGACAATGCACATTCTTACAATGTCCTGTGTCCCTCGATATTTTCTGGCCGAGAAAAAAACTGTCAGACTGGAACAAACTTTCTATTCATCATAGCTTGCTCAATATGACTGTTTTTTCTTTTCGCCAAGCTCAAGAGCAGTTTTGAAGGCGTGGAGGCCATCAGGAATGTCATAACGACAGAGGAGGGGTATCCAAGAAGAATCTTTCCAGCTGTTCATAGAAGTATAACAGAGAAGGATGGAAAAGTACATGAGACTCGAAGGAGATTACTCTGAAGTAGAACCTAAGTAGTTTGTTATTTAGAATTGAAATAAAGTGTTTGGGACACCACTCATGTTATTTTTCAGACAGACCTCATATAATCAGAATAAATTATACAATATTTTACCATGGTTCAGTCACTATTAATCCATGTTGTCTTGCCGTGATACATTACCAAATAGTTAGATAATAACACTGTACGTATTGTACGAATAGTTACAATAGGGATCGCTAGTACAGTGCTAAGATAATTTAAAAGCTCAGTTTGTAACTTGGCTGGAATACTGGTCATTAACACTCATTGAATATACGATAGTGTATCTGTATTTGAGACAGTCTTGAAGAAAGGAACTATTGAAAATTACTTGCAACATTAGCATGTTATCTATCCTTCTATAGCAAGCATTGTTGCAACATATTTCTTAAATCGTATTTGATCTAGAAAAGCTGTAAATGCCTTTGTTTTACTAAAAGAATCTGCCAATTGATGGAGTCTAGTTGCACTGAATATCTGCATGTCATGGTTTCAAACTGACACTGGCCTGAATACAGATCGATATAAATATGTAAACACAACTGTCCTTAAAAAGGTATTGTTGATACGTACTAATCAAAATATGATTCGATCAAAACTACATGGTTAGTAATAGTTTACAGTGCAGTAATATAATGACATGTATCTTTAATATTATTTAATGTTTTATTTGTATAATGATTCCAAGAATCAAATGTATAGTAATTATTCTGTTGTAAAATAAATAAAATTGTTATTTTATTAATGCACTATGCCCTATATCATTCCGGCCACTTATTTACAGAGATAGGTAACTCGATATTTTCCTCCGCTCCTGTTAGTTGATTATGTCATATTCTAACAACTTCCTTTCCTCATTATGTGTACAGATATTAAACCGGCCTAAATATGAATCTAAGTAAAAGTATCGTTTTTGTTTCATATACTTTTTAGGTGCCTCCTAATCCCTGTTCTATCATTCATTTACTCGATGTTTTTTAGGTACCCTTTTTTCAGTTTGCAACCATCCCTTTTGCATTCATTATGTTATGCGAGTCTCAAATCCTTAATTCAATCTTTGTCATAATATGCCTCTCCCGGTGAAACACTTTTAACTGAATATGGCCTTTGTAATAAATTCTACAAGGGAAAGAACACGAGAAGACTATTTGAAAATACTGAAACCGTCAACAATGCCGGACCTTAAAGGAGTAGGTTTATACCAAAAGATATAACACCTATTAGGTTGGTGCAAAAATAATGACGTAATAATGTCGTTTTTGACGTATTTCTTAACGTCAAAAAACGACATTATTACGTCATTATTTTTGCATCAAACTAACACAATCGGCCATCCACCAACTATATATCTATAAAAATTACCTTTACCATGAAAGTATAAAATGATGCACAAAATATCTCTAGTTGAATCCATAAACTTGTGTATAAAATATTTAGATTTTCGCACTAAATAACCCATAGAGGTGTTGATACACCACTAAAAAACAACTAAACAAAACTAATGATAATATGATATAAACATTCCAAATGACTAATTCTCATTCAAAGTATTATTTTTGTTTTTCATTAAAACCATCTTCTTTTTATCAGCATGTCCCGTCCATTATTCTTTTGAAGAACCATATATGTTGCTCCATGTCTCATTATTTAGCTGTGAGGAAATTGTCCAGCATTTAATGCCATATAGGAGAATTGATATTACATAGCATTTCAGCAAACTTTTCTTCGTTTATGTTGCCTGAAGTCTTCATTCGTCTGTGAATATATTGTCTATCATTCACTGCTAAAATAGGAGTGTTGATATTATATCGTAATTCAGTTCTCTTTATTGCTAACAAGTTGTTTTTTTTCTGTTTCTTAATACTTTGCTTAGCTTTCGTAAGGCACAATGTACCCTCTGAGTTACAGAAACAGATTTCTTAAACAATCCATGATATGTTTCTGAACATGCTAAATTTTAACTTCTATAATTCGTATCTTGTCTGCTGACGATTGATGATTAATCCTTTACTTCAAGATTTACGTCATTAAATCAACAAAATGCCAGCATAGTTTGCCAAGATTGTTCCAGCGACAATAACTGCTGCTACGATTTTAACTCTCTTAGGATTGCCTCGCTGTAAAGGCTAAATAAATCCTGAAAGAAGACGTATCTTTGTCTTACATACCTTTCTAGTTTTGCGCACTTGCTAAACTCATTTTCGATTCATACGCTGGCAGATCGTTCCCAGTAATTTATCCGGGTTATTCTAATGTTTTCTTCAAATATATATAGTTTTCACAGAATCTTTGTGTCACGCCAATCAAATGCTTATGCGTAGTCTATGTAAGTTAGGCCATCTTCTATTTGTATTATTCAACACTTAATATTCTCATATGTTCACATCACAGTTTAGATGGTTATAACAGGATATTCAATATAAGCCAATATCTTAACATCACCATATCCTTATCCGTATTCTCGATAACCCCAGCAATACAAATTTTATTTTATTTTTCTACTGCGTCTCAATGACTTAAATATTATATATACGACATTAATGGCCATATTTCTTGGCACGACTATAAATTTAACTCAGAAATTACGCCGTTAGTCTTATACGAATTCTCGTTACATTGGTCTCAGTGGAATTTGTTCATTAGAAAAATAAACTGGGACATAGCGGTACATTTTATTTTAAAATATGCTCCATTTCCTTGCGGCTTTGCAATGGTGAAAGATTGCAGTCAGATTAAATATTTAAAAAATTGCCAAAAATGTAAATTAGATCACCTCAGCATACTACATGCCATGAAATATTCAAATACACAAGAATTATATCAAACCTGTATTTGCTTCTTTTGCAACACAAATATCAGCTGAATGACAGTCGAACTAAACGAAGGTAAAAAGCCCAGCGGATAAAAATGAGATATGAGTTATAAATATTTCAGGCGTGTATATATGTTAAGTTTGCTAAACACGTTTAGAAACACTTTTGTTTGGAACGAAATTTTTTTGAAGTTGCACTTCTTTGAAATTACATAGAACTTTTATTATCTCGAGGAAGACATTGAAACATATGCAAATATTTAAATAATTTTTAAGAAAATCAAATAAATAAGTACGATGAAATGGTGTTGCTAGCAAAGAATAATGGCAAATACTAGATGATAAAATGCATTAAACGAACAGAAAGAATCTAATGGCAATAAAATAATGAAAAATCGCTGATACGAAAGTTGGAAGAAGAGAAGAAATACTTTGAAAACAAATGACATATACAAACGGAATGTGGCCAATTTGATAAACGCATAATAAGATAAAATACAGAATTGTATCTATCAGTGATGGACAATCAGCGTTACATTGTAAAAAATGGGAAAGGAAAGAAGGCAAAAGGAATACTGTGAAAAATAACATCCAATATATCAATTATACGAGTGAGTGCGATAAATGCATACATTACAGATATGACAAAGAAATAATTAAATGAATACGAAAATCTAAAACATGTTAAAGAAGAAAGAACATAAAAGCATACAGACATGACAAAGAATACATTTGCACTATATATATATATATATATATATATATATATATATATATATATATATATATATATGAAAAACTACACATCTATTAAACAACAGACAGGAGTTAACTGTTTTTTGCCGACATCATCATTTTTTGCATTGAATAATTACCATAAAAACAAACAAACAATAAAATAATTTTTAAATTCCATAATCCTAATAAATAGTTTAAATGTCCTACAAAAAAAGATAAAAAACAAATGTTAGCGATTCCCGACAGTTTTTATATACACAAAACCCTTTCAGAAAAAAATGAAACATAAAATAAAAAAATAAATAAATCTCCATAGACACTTAAACAGACGAGACGATGTCATCTTCCGCTTTAAATTTAAACACCCCCACCTTACCCTGACTTGACATCTGTGAATGTAACTGAGAGATTGATACAAATTATTAACACATTATGCACCTTTTCTTTAAACAATTGCTCTAGCCGTTACCATAGACATTTTGATTTCAATAATGAATATGCTTATAAAACGCGTAAACTTCAGAAATAAGTTATTCCCAAAAGATTTCGCTTGAAGATGTAACAGAGCTTAGTACTTTAATTCAATTTAATTCAAATAATTATATTGAAGTTTCGGCTCTTGTTTTGAAACATGAGAACTTTTATGTAGCGTGTTGGAATCATATTTTTAAATAAATAATTATATTTATACTCTACTTTTGTATCGAGCACTATTTTTTTTTAATAATAACAAAAATACTAAAGAACATTGGATTATTTACCTAACTTCTTTCCTATTTTCTATATATTTTTCACAGACACACAGACACACATAGACACAGACACACACAAACACAGACACACACAAACATATATATATATATATATATATATATATATATATATATATATATATATATATATATACACATATATATATATATATATAGTGCAATACTGAAGAAATGTAAACACATCACCTGCACTGAAACCATTCTAGCAAACATACAACTTAAGTACGCTGATCATTTTGTGAGAATGGATGAATATAGGCTTAATAATAGGGTACTGCATTGACAACTAGCAAACACCAAGCGTTCATTTGGACGTCCATCTTACGCTACAAAGGCAAATTGAAAGACAACTTGAAAAGTATCAAATTTGATCTCAAACCTGGTGGGAAGCCAAAGCATCAAACCGAAAGGAGTGTCATTAATTTAAATGGTTTTGAAGGCAGGAGACTGAAGAACCGTGACCAGCTTCGTCAAGCTCAGAAGCAGAGACGCCATCAAAATCCTGCTTTAACAAATTTCATCTGTCAGTGTGGCTTTGTCACTTGCAGCAAGGCTGGGTTAGTATCACACTTAAGAAAGCACAATTGAAATATGTCTTCCCATTACCTGATTTTCTCTATAATAGCCCTTCCTACTATGCATAAGTGTGAAACGAAAGGCAACATCCAATGCTGACCCTCATGTATCGCTCAAGATAGGAGAGTCCGCCACACACACAAACATATGTGTCTGTGTGCGCGTGTGTACAGAAAGAAAATGTACTCGATACAGGAAGTGAGGATTCATGAACATGTGTAAGAGTTTATTAAATAAATAAAATAATTTTATCGTTTTATTTTTTAGTTTAATCTGGTTAGAAATAGGTAAGAACTGAAATGCTATAACACCACAGAAATAAAATGGTAAATATCTGGCTAATATCTGAATGGAGTCCTTTCAGGAGTCCAGAAGCTTAGATTTAGATTCTAAACTGACTTTGTTTCTTGTAAATTAAGAGGGAAACAGAGTAACAAGAAATGTTTGCAAAACAAACAAAAAAAAAAAAACGCTTTAAGAAGAGTATACAACTGGTAGGGAGTCGCCATATTTACAAACTAGTCGGTGATTTAGTTCTATAATAGAAATACTAAATACAGTTCTTGTGCTTTCGACAAGTTCAAAATATTTCTAAGCCTTACGTCGAGGAAAAAATATGATTATTATAATTAATTTCAAAACATTTTCTCTACTGGATTAAAACAAAAAAAATATTCAGAATTTAATTTTTATCAGCAGAAAAATTTAATGATTAAGATAAAAGAATATATGTTAATAGAATGCATCGACTGAAATATTGTATGAAATCTCTTCAAAATTTAAAAAATCTACGCCCATTCAAACACTTACCGAAACTTAATATACCTTTCTCAAATATCCGGATCAATGACATTATTTATTTTCTTTTTTTAATCATTTCACCTCAGGCAAGGCAATGAAGCCACTAAGAATCAAAGATTTATTGAGAGAATATGAGAAAATATACTATTAAGCAGAGAGGTCAATAATAGAACAACGAATAAGGAGACAAAATATTACGACTGACATTGCATTTCAAGTTTTGAAGATCAATCTTGGCTGAAAAGCTTGAGACCGAAAACGAGTTCAACGAGGGAGAAATGCAAATTAAGCAAGACAATATAGCCACTAAGAAGCAAGAAGCAATTGGTTCAATAAAGTCAGTCTAAATGGTAATAAATATTCTGTTAAAACATTCCAATCGAAAAATAATTCACGGATATTTTTTCTCATTATTTTAAATACTATCGATTAGAAAATTTCAGTAAGATGAGACTTTACTTGAAAGCATTTCATATAATATAAATCAGTGAATTAAAGCCAACTTAACTTTTGCGAATAAAAATTAGATGCACTATCAATATTCCATGAAAAGAAATAATTAGTCGTTACCCTCTCGCATTGGTACTATATAACTAGAATTTATTACGGCATAAAACAAAATAGGGTTTTTTCGACATCTCTATCTGACGTGAAATTTTAGAAGGAATCTATTCTAGATCAGTCCCAGGAATTGTCAGCAATCCCTCGTAATATTACTACTACTACTAATACTACTACTACTACTACTACTACTACTACTAATAATAATAATAATAATAATTATAATGACAATAAACACAAAAATAGAATGCACATTTTTATAGTCATGCCTGTTTCTGTAGACTGTAATATAGCTTTGAAGATCTTCAAAAACTATCAAAATCTGAACAATGTGGCACATAAGATACCTCGAAAAATCAAGTTGTCGTTGTGAACTTAATTAAGCGAAAAAGGATATGATGGTCATATTGAAGGTATCCTGACAGCCCGTCTATTAAAACATATTCTCGCAAACACAGCTAACAACTTACGAAAGGTGTTATCTGTGTAAAATGTTTTTTTATTTTTTTATTTTTAAGGCAAATTGACGATTCTGGCTTTATATCTCTGATTAGGAAATGAATATAAACAAGGAAGAAGAGAGGAAATAATAATAATAATAATAATAATAATAATAATAATAATAATAATAATAATAGTAAATCTTGCTGCGTCCGAGAGGTTATAAATCTTCTGAAATGTGCGAAGAAAATCTCAGACCCTGTGAGAAAATCGATAAATAAAATCAATAAATGTTTCGTCAAACACTTTTAGGCGGCGCTTGTTAAGTCTATAAAATTACAATCATATTCCTTCCTTATCACCTTTCTGTTTTGCTGGAATGTGTAGAAGCACGTAGAAATTACGTTCCTGCTGAAGAACAGTCCACTTCACACTGACACTCTATCCAATTGCAAACACATGACGTTAGCACGTGTCTTCAAAAAAAGGACAACGATCAAGTTTTAGAGAAAACTGAAACCTTATAATTATCATCTGGAAGATATAGTTTAAATCCTCAGCACACATAATGAGGAAACAGAGTTTAGAAATCTTATTAAAGGGAGGGGGACAGAGAAAAACAACGCATCAGTGAACTTAATTAATTAGATAAGGGAACAGGGTTTAGCAAAATCATTAAGCGCTTCAAAAAACCATGAAACAGTAGAGAGCCATGATCGCATAGGTCTTGAGGGGACACGATACATAAGATATATATTACTCATCCATTTGTGACAAAATGACCATAAAAAAACAATATGAACTTTTTTTTATTTCCTTTACGGACGGATATATAACATTGTTTACCCTCTCATATATATATATATATATATATATATATATATATATATATATATACAGTGTAACCCGGATATAAGAGAGTTGTCGGGACCGAATAAGAAGTCTCTTATATCCGGGTTTCTCTTTAATCCGGGTTTGGTCTATTTGTTTAGGTAAGTATGGCTCTAATTTGGGACCAGAGAAAATATATCTTATATCCGATTTCTCTTATATACGGGTCTCTTATATCCAGGTTACACTGTATATACAAAGAAATATATATATATATATATATATATATATATATGTGTGTGTGTGTGTGTGTGTGTTTGAGAATACGTGTACAACGACGCAATTCGCTCTGCGAGGATTTTGGAAACGACATTTTATTGAATGTATTTACTCTTTAGTATTTCAAGACATTTTTGTGTAATTTTCGTAAATATATTTCATAAAATGAGACTTCAGTGTTTTACAACTATCTCTACTTTAAGTTTTTTCCACCACAAACACCTACAAAAGAACCTACCCTATTCATAATCGCTTAGACTTAAAAGGATGTGTTTGAACAATGAGGAACTAACTAACAAACGAAAGAATTTTGAGCAGCAATTCACAATATGTAACTATATACAACACTTAATCAAGGAACAAATAAATAAATCTACTTACGCCCGGAGACAAGACACCCTAAAGTATGAAATTAAAGATAAATCCAAATGTATCCTTCTGGTAATTACTTTTAATACTACTCTACCTCTACTCTCTCAAATAATCAAAATTGGCTGGGAAATACTGCTTCTCAAATCAAACCTAAAACTTTGACGATGTCGGCCTTTTAGTATCTCGTAGACCAAAGAACCATAACGAAATGATCAGCGGTAACAAAATTTCAGGTAACAAATTAACGGGAAATAGACCAAGAATAACAACAATTGGATTTTTCCCAACCATGTAACAACAAAAGGAGTCATATGTTGTAACATTAAACACACCAATTCAATGACTATCTTCCTCTTAAAACTACTTTAAAAATCTATCAGACCTCTATTTGTAGAAGTCGTCATACATTTTACTTATTATTAATTGTTTCTGGCACACTATGCCAGAAACAATTTGTGGGAAAATTTAAATGGTCATTTCACGACAGAATTTATACTTATCGGAATCGGATTAAGTTTATTAGCTGTAGTCAACATTTCCGTCTAGAAAATCATTATCTTAATAGTCATCCAAATTCACTATTATTGAAAGAATAGAAATAGACACAAAAGACAAAGTTTGGAGAATACTGCAAAAACATGAAGACACACGGATTTTCCGCCTCACAATAATTTGTCCAGACGTATTAAATAACAAATTAAACAGTACAGACAGAATTAACATATAACCCAATATTTGTATCTCACATATTATAATCTCTATAGAGTTTTATATACCCTATTGCTACTACATAGAATTTGACACCACCCATGAAGGGCCCAAGCTAACTGCTCTAATCTCTCACCTTCAAACACACCAGACAGACATGCTCACAGACGTGATCAGGTCTCCAAGACACGCACTTACAAACACACACAAATATATGAACATCCATGCACTACACACACTCCTAAAAAAATAAAAGATAACACACACACACACATCCCCTTACCAACAATAATAAAGCTTTCAAAATGAGTAAAGTGGTAAATCGGAGACTCATGGGTCTCCTAAAATTTCTTAAACCAACTTGAAAAGAAAAAAAAAAGTTTACAAGCAACGAAACAATTACGGTCAGGGGAGGGTTATTAGAACTTGGCTTGCTAAAATCTAAAACAACCAAATCACACGAGTAAAATAAATGTTTAATTTAAATAAAATTTTAAACTAAACGAAAAATTTTAAATGAATTAATGTGCGGCGAGGGTAAAAACAAACTTTACAAAAATAATTAAGACGGAGAATGTTTAGGCATTATAATGAGGTGTAGGTAAAAATTAAAGTCACACGTGGAAAATAAAAAAAAAAGAAAGAAAAAACTTGAGAAAGAAAAAGTGCGAATAAGTTTCACAAAACTAAAAAAAAAAAAAAAGAATTCAGTTCTTCCAAAGAGTTCAACATTTTTAAAAATTCCACAACTTTGTCAGGCGAAACTTGTCTAGACGGGTGAAAAAGTAAAAACACGTAATAACAACGATGTGTGTCTCTTCCTTTTCCATGTACTCACTGAAGAGTATCAAATATCCATGAAGCTCGATAACATCTTTCAAGAAGATACAATTACAATACGAATACTCCATCCAAAATTTCGGACACACTGCAAAATAAAGTTATATAAAATCTATCAAATTTAAAGCTTTCTCCAGATGAAATTTGTTTCAGAGCTTGGATTGAATTTTTGCTCAAGTACTAGAACTTTTGACAAAAGTGTCTTTCAATGTGTCCGTCGTCACAAGCTGATAGAATATTTTTCCAAAGCAACGATGGTGAACATTCTTAAACAAATATAATGGAAGACAAAGATAGTGATAGAGTCTTACATAATTGGGTATCTAGAGTTAGTCCGTGAGGGACGCTCAGAGTCGTTAATAGAATTTTTGAAAATCTGTCATAAAGGAAAACATAAAATCAAACCATAACAAAACCTGGAAAAATCTTGCAACTTCGCAACGTAATACTCTTCGTCGTCTCGCCATTGAAGATTCGATTGTCATAAAAATGGCAAACAAAAGAGTCGCTATTGTTATTATGAATATGGAAGACTATATTTCGGCTTGTGAAAAAGTTTTAAGGGATAAAAGTTTTTTTTATGAAGAAATAAAAATAGTCTCAAACATTATTACAGAAAAAGCTAGACAAAATAATTTCTGAAATGAAAGGGAATATTTATATCAATGTAACAGAGTTTAATATATTATGTTCGAAGGAAAAAAAACACTATTGTTTTACTGCTTTCCAGAAATAAATAAAAATTTGATAAATTTATTCCACTACGCCCGATTTGTGGTGGATATGAATGTTGTACGGCAAAAATCTCCGAGTGTTTATTTTTTTCTACTATAGCAAAAGGTCTTCGTCTTATGTCTGGAACACATTTGATTTTATTTCTATTTTCTGAAGGAAAAATGATTTTTATGATTGCTTTTGGTCACTATAGATGTCTTGTCTCTTTATCCAAATAATGATCAGGGTGAAGAGATTGTGGCATACAACAAAGCCTTTGAGAAATACAAAAACAAAACCATTCTGTCAGACTTTCTCTGTGGACTTGTACGTTTCGTCATGGAAAGCAACACGATGAAGTTTTGTAAAAAAGTTCTTTTTTTTCATTTTTTTTTTTTTTCGCCAAATCAAAGGATGTGCAATGAGGATCTCCATGGCGTCTAACTTTGTAAGTGTATTTACAAAATAATTTAGAAGAAATAATTCTTGAAGCTTTCAAATCACAGCACGGCTGCAAACCAGAACATTAGCTGCGATTTATTGATGATATTTTATTCGTTGTGTAAGGTACTAAAGAAAGATTGTTAAACTTTTTACATTTTTGTGATACTTTTGCACAAAAGAATAATTTTCGATCTCAAATACATTTTGATTCTAGTTTTCACAAAGCTAGTTTTGAATTGTTAGACACTAGAGTAAAGTACTCAAGGAATCGACTGATGACTGAATTATTTTGCAAGCCTACTTTATCATATATTTATCATACATTTATCTACACAACAGTTCTAAGCATCCTTATCATAAAATCAAAACAAAATGCTAATTTTTACGCATAAGGCGAATTTATTGATCGATAAAAGATTATTGAAAGCATGCTAATAATTCGATTCGGCATTATGTTAAGCGCGGCTGTTAAGAATCGGGATTGAAACAAATTGCAAATAAAATCACTAAAAATGAAGATTACCATAGTTTTTTTTACCAGGGCAAAATACAGAAAAACACAATCAAAATTCCGACAGAATCCCATTTGTCATCAAATTGGCACGGAAATTTTCTTGGAATTTTGAAAATATTACATAACAGCTAATATCCGCGTTTTAAACAAATTTTTCACAACACGCCTGTATTTATTCAAATAAATAAAATCATCGGACAAACGTTAAGAAAGATAAGCTTGCATACTCAAAATAACATTGGAGTTTTGGATGTTTTTACTCCAGAAAACACTCGTAGAAGAGAAAAAATCATTGCGTTGCGCAGCAACATGAGACAAGTAAATTCTATCCCAAATTCAAGAGAAACATCACGATTTCTACAGAGGATGGTAATTTGCTAGTAATTTCGATTTAATATACGGCGCCTGATCTAACAAACATAACTTGATTTATGTGATTTATACAACGGAAAAATTAAATGAAAGATTCAATGGCCACTTGTATGATGTCAGACACAATAATATGACATCAACTGAGCTTGCAGAACATTTTATTAATTTCGACAAACATCTTAAGGTGTACATTCTAAAAACAATATACAATATCTACCGACCCTTAGAACGTAAGCAAATTATTAACTTCCCGGCCAAGTGGAATGAACAGAATGACGGGAGAGTTCCATAAGATTTATACTAAGCCGTTTGATTAATTCCTCTTAGTATCGATGAAAAGATCACCATTCAATTGCATGCCTTTTTCATTACAAGACTTTTTAGCTTTTACGTTTCTACAAAACTCATAACTTTTTGTAGACTATGTACATTATTCGGAATATTGCATTACATATATTTATTACGACATTTCTTCAGGAAATATATTATATATATTTATTACAACGTTAATCCCCCTCTGCAATTTCTCCACTGCCTTAAGCGGGTATTGAACTCACAGTAATTGGGACCTGTCACTGATCTAACCAACTTTATCGACTGTGCCATGTGTCCTTCAGGACATTTGGGCATGAATTTCGGGTTATTATAAACACAATGTCTTCAGCAACCATTTTAAAGTTGTAAATAAATATGGCGACAAAGATGAGGACAATAGTCCGAATAATGTAAATAGTGTACATAATACCTCATCTCAGAAATATAGACATAAAGTTTTTGTAGATTTATATATATTTATACTTAAAAAAAATGTTTAAATATAATTGAAGAAGGAAGAATTCTGTTGAAATATTAACATTGTCAAATATTGTTTTCTTACCTTTATCTTTTCTTAAATCGCGTCCTCTTAAATATTGGAAGAGTTACGTCAATCATTTTGTTTACTATTGTTAGTTTTATTATCGTTTTGTTGTTGTTGTTATTATTATTATTAAGTCAATACATTTGTTATTATTATTATTATTATTATTATTATTATTATTATTATTATTATTGTTGTTGTTGTGGTTGTTGTCGTTGTTGTTATAGCAATAAATTTATTATAATCTCTATTCAACGTTTCCAGTAGGTAGCACATCATCATCATTATTATTACTACTACTACTTCTAATAATAATAATTCGACTAATATTCTTCGTATTATATTTATTATTATTGTTGATCTTGGGGGTATTCTTCGGCCCGAGTTGCTCACGGGCAGACGGAAATCATTCAATGGAAAAGATTTAATTTTAGGAGAGTAATGTGTTTGGAATACATTTCCACTGACTCAGCTGTCCCTCAAGAGCGCATTTCCTGCCGACTCTCGATTAGAATTGGCGTTTCCACTTTTATTGAATATCTTTGCCTTGGCATCGGTAAAGAGGAGAAAATTGAAAAAGGAAGAGAAATGAGAACAGAGAGGTAAAGCATCTGACTGGGCAAGAGGAAAAATGGAGGATTTAACAGGTTAAGTGGTAAGGTGTGTTAAAGAGAAGTTTGGGGAAGGAAATTGAGCAAGAATCAGACGAAAATATGTTGCAATTGTTATAATTTAATCAGAAGACACTGAAAGAAAAGAAAGAGTAAAACTTATATCGAAAAAGACAAAGAAAGAAAAAAAAGAAATAAAATGAAACAAGAATAAAAATAAGAAAAGAATGACAAAGAAAAGGTATGAAAAAGAAAAAGAAGAAAGAAAGACAAAGACGAATAAGAAGAAAAAAGAAAGAAAGAAAGAAAATGAAGAAGAACAAAAACAAAAAAGAATGACAAAGAAAAAGGAAGAAAAGAAAAAGAAGAGAGAAAGACAAATACGAATAAGATGAAAGAAAATGAACAAGAAAAAAACAGGAAAGGAATGACAAAGAAAAAGAAGAAAAAGAAAGAAAGAAAGAAAGAAATGAAACAATAAGAACAAAAACAAGAAAAGAATGACAAAGAATGAGAAAAAAAGAAAAAGAAAGGCAGAGAAAGAAAAAGAAAGAAAGAAAGAAGAATAAAGAAAAAGGGTAAATTCTAATAAAATTGACTTTTATTAGAATTTACCCTTTCTCTTTATTCTTCTTTCAATGGTAAAAGAGAAATCTGGTGTAAAAGAAAAAAAAACAAAGAAAATATTGGAGAATTCGGCGTTAAGTCAAGGAGAAGAAGAGAAGAAAAGGGAGATTTCTGAAAATTATAAATAAGATGAAAAAAAAAATCTTCCGAATAGTTTACTAAAGAATATCCAAGAAATAAATTGAACTCGGAAGGAATGAAAATAAGAGATAAAAAAAAAAGAAATGAAAAAGAAAATTAAGTATTGGAGTCGAGAGTGTGGCCTATAGATGTGTAAAGTAAGTAGTTATTCCAGAACGGACGACGACATAAAGATGTAAATAGATTTAAAGAAAAAGAAGGAATATATTTAATGTGTGCTTTAATGTTTTAGCTACAGCTATGATAACCTCCAGCCTCGCATACATTATTTAACAAAAAAATGCAGGTAAAACGTTTTATTTGAAAATGACGGTGTTTGTGTTTTCTTTATTTATCTCCTGGACATAGACTTCCAAATATTTATGATGGTATACTGCATATAGTTCAAATTTGCACTTAATAAAAAATATATATTTTAGCAGAAAAAGGTAGAATAACAAAGTAGATGGAATCGTCTTTGCAAAACACCTGAAAACGATCAGGAAAAATAATTACTTATCCTAAAACTATTTTGTGCCGTAATATTTGAATTACATATTTTGTCTTCTGCTTTCAAACTGGAAAATTTACTGCTCACAAAATATAGTGACGAAATACCCTACGATATTCGATTAGTGCGCGTTTAAATCCTTTTCTATGTAAGGTCATTTACCAATTCTTCCTTACGCTCTCATTACTCGGACGAATAAACCAGCGAATACTATATAGAAACAATGCGGGTACCTCGTGGCGGTGTAATAGTTAGCGAGCTTGTCTCTCTAGAAAAATTACGACTGCATACTGAGTTCGATCCTCACATTCGGCCTTGTGCCTACGCTTAGAAAATCACCGGGGACAATGATTTATGTAACATACCTTGAAAATCAACAAGAAATATACACATTTATACCACGGGGAGGGATAGCTTCATTTAAAAATTACTGAGCGAAATCAAACATTTCTTACTGGATTTATACGATGAAAAGGTATCATTATTCATACTATTTTTATTCGAACTGTTGTTCCCATGTTTTATTTTGTTATCACAACGTTTCAGTCGGTTTACTCTACGGCCTTCCTCATTTGTATATCCGGGTTCAATTCGAAAATCTCTTTACAGTACCCGGATCGATGTACATCTGATGAGAGCCTAAATGTTGTGACGACAATTTGGTCAATAATGAAATCATCCCTGTTTCAAAACTCTCTATATGAAACAGAGAATGCCTGTCTGTCAGTGTGATACCTCTTCACTCGAGATCCATCCAACCAATTTTGACCAAACTTGGCACATACATTTTACAATGTAAGAGATAGGTTCTTAGTGTAAACAATCCATAATGTTCTAAAAATCACTAATCGAGAAAGCGAGTTTTACTCGTTTCTTTCTTATTTTTAGGTGAACTTTCAACCAATTTCATCAGACATAGTAATCGCTTTATAAATGTATCTTCTTTTACATCCTTGGTAGCTCACTGACGAATTCAATTTCAATAACTCCAAAATAATTGTGGTTTGAAGTTGGTCTTCATGTGGCCTGTTTTATCCCTTCCTGTCCTCGGCTAACTTCGATTGAATAAATACAGACTACATCTGTTATATCATTAACTGCATTAATTCAAAAAGATTTTTGATGTTAATTTTTAAACATGTCGCAAATTTACTACGCTATGTCAAGACCAACTTTCCAATCTCAAGGACACCTTGGCTTGATAGAAAAATTGATAAAGCTGAAGGTAGGTACAACTTTTTGCAAAAGCCCAGGCAAATTACATGGGATCAATATTTTTATTGGATAAGCTGATGTGCGTTGCCCTTAGTGTGAAACAGAGCTCATGTTACGATAGTTTTTATGTGACACTGACTTCACACAAAATTTGCAAAAAATTCAAGTTTTTCTTACTACTTAAAATAAAAAACTTGAATAACTTTTTCATTTTTTCCGATTTTCTTCCAACATGTCGCAGAAAACTTTCTCTCATGCAAGCAATAAGATAGTTGTAGATGGTTTTAGTTTTAGTTTTAAGATGGTTTTAGTTTTAGTTTTAAGATGGTTTTAGTTTTAGTTTTAAGATGGTTTTAGTTTTAAGATGGTTTTAGTCTTGATCGCTTCCCCGCGTATAACGAAAAAAAAACACAGTATAAACTGTTCAAAAAGCTCGTTTTTCGGCAAGAAAACCCTGGTTTTTCATTCAATTCTTTCCAAAGTTGACAATTAAATTGCATATGACACACAAATTGTTTTGTGTCAATATTTCGTTTAGATTCTTTCATTTAAGCGGACGAAATCTGCAACAAACATGGTCCCAAATCGGCTTTTGTCTTTTAACCAATTGATTCTTCATATGATTCCATTATAAATTGGCATTTGAACAGCCTTTAATAAGAGATTGTTTGAATAATAGTATTGAAGCATTAAAAGGAATAAAATATTTCCGAAGAACCTTGTATCAATCCCAGCTTTACAGTAAACGTGTGAAGAATTGGGGGGGGGTTCATGCGTTTGTCCTTGCAGCTTCATCCCTGTTTATGTTTGATTATTAGATTTGTGAACAATGCCATACTACTTTAAAGTGAATACGCCCATGGGAAATTTACTGAATATCTAAAACATTGAAACAATTCAACCCCGAGCAACAACCATACAAGAAGTTTTTATCGATGGAATTCCTTTTTTGAGAAAACTCAAACACTTGCAAAGGACATACCTTAAAAAAGATGAGGTGAAATGTAGTAGCTTAGTATAACAGCGGATGTTGCATGCAAGCCGGTACGCAGGCAGATATTTCTAGACAGGAGGGTGCGGTTATACAATTAAAACCATGTACAGACAGGAAACGCCAGTAGATAGGCTTGTATAAGTGCAGCAAAAGCAGCTGGTATATTATAATATCATCTTCGAATAGATTAAGTCTTAGCGCTGTGTTTCTCAATATTTTTAAGCAACGACACACCTAGTATCAAATGAAAATATCACGGCACACTTAGCTAATTTTTAAAAGGTATACCTTTAGATATTTAGAAATAAAACCATAGATTTAAATAAAAGAACACACACCAATATGAACTTACTTTATTTCAATGTTTCTATTAAAATATTTTTTGAAGCTTATTTAGTAAAATACTAATGTTGAACCATTAATTCTTCCACATACACAGATACTATATATCTATGATGTGACAATATTTCGCGGAACACTTAAGACGAAAGGCACACCGGTAGGGAATCACTGTTTAGGGCATAGTAACGCCCGTCTTAAAGATGCAAACACGACAAAATTTCGTACAGTTGAGTTACGTAATTATTCAACCCTTACAGCGCTTTTATTTGATCTAGAACTCTAATATTCCGGTTCTCCTGCTTCCCCGTCATGCAGCAATATTGGTGTTATCAGAAAGTTACATACAATACGCTTCCTCTGACAAAACCTTTTCTCAAGTATTTCTACTTTGTGTAATAGACCACTGCGTTTATATTTCATTGTCAACGGTCAATTGTTATTTATCTCTCTTATCCTCATCATCCACACTATCCGCTACCTCCTCTTTCATTCATTTCGCACACCTTATTAATCATAAACATTTTAACATTAACCCTCACCATTACAATCTAAATAGGAGGTACGGTTTAGTAATAGATAACATCTCGGATTAAGGAATAGGATAGACAAGTTCGAATTTCAGTCTAATCCATTGCATTCATTTACGTGCTAGACCTTGTTATGGTCCAGGTTAGCACAAGATGTGGAAGGTGTTAGTATGACTGTCAGTTTGGTTTGGAGTGAACTACTATCGGATCGACTCGATTCAATATTTACTTGCCCCCCACGAGTGAAAGATGTGGCACAAGGCCGAGTTTCACGTGGGTTTTCCGAGCCCGTAGGCTCGGCCAAATAATGCCCGTATAAACTGTAAAAAAAGAATCGGGTTGATCAACCTCCCCGAACGAGGTTCTACATTTCGGCGGAGCCTCGTCCGGGTTCCTCTCTACTCAGAGGCAGAGAGTTCGACCGTCAAGCCGAGTAGCTCGGCTTGATTCGGTATCTAGCCACCCACCAGAGTGTTGCATGTGGCACAAAGCCGAGTTTAACGTGGGTTTCCCGAGCCCGTAGGCTCGGACAAAAAATGCCCCTAGAACCCGTATAAACGGGATCGGGTTGGTCAACCTCCCCGAACGAGACTCTGCCCTTCGGCGGAGCCTCGACCGAGTTCCTCTCTGCTCAGAGGCAGAGAGTTTGTCCGTCAAGCCGAGAAGCTCAGCTTGATTCGGTATCTAGCCACCCACCCCACGAGGCTTGCATATGGCGCCAGGCCGAGTTTAATGTGGGTTTCCCGAGCACCTAGACTCCGCTAAAAAATTTCCGTAGACTCCGTATAAACGGGATTGGGTTGGTCAACCTTCCCGAACGAGACTCTTCTCTTCGGCGAATCCTCGTCCGGATTCCTCTCTGCTCAGAGGCAGAGAATTCGACTGTCAAGCCGAGAAGCCCCGGTTGATTCGTCACTCCCTTTTGAGAGGCGTAGTATACATAGTGTTAGGAAGAGTTCATTATGTAGTTATAGGTAAGGACTCATGACAGACCTTACAATAATTGAACAAATCTTATTTTTGTGATATTTCTGTAGAAACGTTAATGGTCAGATTAATGCAACAATGGTTCATCGTTTATTGATCGTTAAGCGTTAATGTCCGTTAAGCATTTCCAGAATCTTTCACTTCATAGACTTTTTCTGTTGTTATTCGTTTTTTTAGTGTTAGGAATTTAATTCCCTAAGTAGTGTTTAAAGTCAAGAACAGTCATTAAGAATTGAGTATCTCCAGTTAGCCTATAGGATGGCTCATGTGTTTTTACTCTAATGCGTCACATAAAATATGAAGCATGACCGAAAGAGACATTTCTATCTAGTTGGAGAGAATAAAATAAAAGAAAAACATGTGACATACATGTATCTTCCATCTCTGCGGGGCGCTAATATATCTCCTGCCCTCTGTTTTTTCTGCGTGGACATCGGGGTGAAAATGCATATGGCAGCTTTCATGTTAATTTCAATGTGTTCAAAAGCCAAGTTTAGATCTTGCCCTTCGCTATTTCTTTTTTCCTAATTGATGTTTATTACTCGCGTGTGTGAACATGCATGTTCTTTATCAGATAGAAACTATGGCTGCGTTTGCTTCCTTTTTATGGAAGAGCGCATATTGATGGTGAACGAGAAGTCATCAGGAATTGGACCATAATTTGCCAACCGGAATCGAAGTATGTAGTCGGGAGGATGAAAAAAATTGTACCTAGCAGAAGGTACACAAGTCGATACCCGATCAGAATCGGTTGGGTCACCGTGAAGAGAGGGTATGATGTTGAAAGACCCGAAGCCCCTAATGAACCTTGTATAGAAACATCACTGATTACCTGTATCAAATCATTCAGTTGAAGTAGTTTACGAAACTTTAACGTAGATTCTATTGGTTTAAACCATTGCGATCTGAAGTCGGCAAAGAATATGAAAGAGGATGTATTTTCTGACAAAACGAACATAGTGAGATTCGAACTTTGGTTTCATGGTCAGAAAGAGAACGTCCTAAAGATTCGGCCACTCTGAGATTAATGTTGAGGCATTTGCTTTTTTTCGATTTTGTGGGTTTAGTGTCTATGTACTTTCACCTAACTCGTATTTAATTAATTAAACGCCTGGCGCTAATAGTGATTTTCCAAGTGTAGCTTAGATGTGGCACAAGGCCGAAAGTATGGGAGACCCAGTGAGAATCGAACTCATTACTCTGGCGAAATTGTTCTAGCGAGACAAGCTTGCTAACCGCCTCGGTGTGCCCAAACCCCTGGCGCTAATAACTTACAAGGTAGAATCAAATAAATCATAATGAAGTCTATCGTTTGTTAGGATGAATGAAGTATAGAGGACGATTAGAATCGATTAGAATCCGTGACTATCGAAGTTAGACGAAAGTTAGTGTGAAAAGCACTCTGCCATGATATTAATTAACTTTCCATCTGTGAAAAAGATATCGGTGGGAGTAGTGAAATCAGCGAGCCTTGTTCAAATTTCGGAATAATTTGTTGTGTTCCCTTTCGCCAAATATATTTACAAAAAGTATGAAACTTTCTCTTTTTTTAGTTAAATAGTAACGGGGCTTTCTTAATAGATACTTAGGGAGCAGTCCAGAAAATCCTCAATTCAAGGCCACTACACTTTCCATAGATTCAAGGTAACTCCAACATAATAAAAAAAGAAAATCCTGGTGAGATCTGTGATCATTTACATCCGGAAATGTCATGGCATGTTTTAATAGTAGCAATTAGAAGATGCCAGTAAATTAGAAAAGTATAAAGACCCTAGAAGTGCTTTGAAAATGAACGAAAAAGGGAGCAAGAGATATATAACTGTAGTGGAAGCAAATGAAATTTATATATATTCTATATTCAAGTTGGCATGTAAAGTTTGTACCTTTGTAGAAAGAATACATAGAGTTTGGTTTTTCCGTGTTAGGTTTATTTGAAAATTATATCAAAGCTTCTGCAGTTGCTAGCACGTATTTAGGAATGTTTATAACATGGAAAGTGTTGTTCTCCATAAAAATGAATTGATATGTTTTCTGCTTTCTGTTCACAAAACAGCAAAATATGCAATCATAAAATATTTTCTTCTTGCCTGTAATAAATTATGATGCATTTTCGTCAGTAGCCTGTATGTATATTTACGTTCAAATGTCACGTGTTGAATCAAATTCGGACTGTCTTATTTATAGCTCCAGAAACAATTCTTTTGGGATCAGTTTCTGTACTTTTATTCTTGAAAAGATATCGCCAGCTTTCTGCTGATTGGCTTAGGGTTTATCTTTTATGAATGAAAGAAAAAAAGATACTGAACGTTTTAATTCTGTATTTTTTATAAACTTCATTTGTATTTATTAAGTTAGATTTCGTTAATTTCCGAGCGTATATTTTCAGTTAAACCTAGAGACAGCAAAGTTAAGCTTTAGATAATAATGCGAAGTAAAATGTAGATTTTTAAAAACAGCAATGTAAAAGAAATTTAAGGTAAAAATATGCAAAAGAAATCCTTGTTAAATTTTCTTCCAGTGCATAACTTTTGTCTACAATCAGTGTTGAAATGAAATAGAAATACTTTAAAGAAAATTGAAATTATTGTTCATATGCGCACATACACACAAAAATTTATATATAGATTATTTATAGTTTGTGATATTTATGGAAAAAGAAGTGTATGTACAGAAAACAGATGTTTTTAAGCATATTACCCCAAGCAAGGCGGGAGTGCCACGACCACGCAAGGAGTTACAGAGAGCGGGAGGAAGGGTAAATAGGCGTGATAGAGGAAAAGATGAAATTAAGGACATGGAATAGGTCAAGGCATCTGGAGATGTCAATTGACATTGCATTTGAATATTCGGAGATTATAGCTATAAAGGAAGCAAGTAACAGGAACGGAGTTCCACCGACCGGAAGTGTGAGACATGAAGATATTGGAGTAGAAGACACGGTCGTATTTAACAGTTTCGACAGTGAAAGGGTTGAACTGTGTTGCCAACCTAGTAGAACGCTTAAATTCGTGAAGTTTGGGAACCACCGAAAGTCTCTCATCGGAACAGTTACCGTGAAAGTATTTGTAGAAAAAGAAAAAACAGGGAAGCGACTGCACGTACAATATTAACATAAATTATTACTGCATGATGACTCCAATTTTCACATAATACGTGATCATCAGATTATGTGTTCTATCATGCATACATCTCGTTGAATATTGTGAACATATTAAGATTATTTATTTTTATATGACCATCTCGATTTCTCGGAACAAATTCTTTATGTTTATACTAAATTCGTTAAGGAAGGCGCCGTGATTTTTTTTTTTCATTTCTTTTACTTTCCAAAGTACGTTCAATCTCATCTAAGATCCACTTCAGGTGTGAATTGATAAGAAAAAAATAAGATTGAAAGTACGTGGGAAAAATAAAAAAAATGAAAAGAAAAACTACGGTGCCTTCCTTAACGAATTTAATATCAGCATTAAGAAGTTGTTTCAAGAATTCGAGAGGATTAAGATGAAAATAAATAGACATAATATGCCTAGATTATTCAGCCAAACATGTTTGAATGATGATATGTTGCCTAAACATAAATATATATTTAAATACATTGTGAGAGTATTTTACACTCATTAATCCTACTTAATGTTCTATCTTTAATATTGATCAATTTATTGAAAGAATTGTTTGCCTTAAATGTCATTTCGCAATACCTCATTGACTGTCTGCATTTTCTGTCTTCATACTATCTTTTATATTACTATTACTGTAGCTCCTGAAAAGTTATCCTAAGTTGAGCACATTTGCAGAATTTTTGTTTCATCATTTTTCTCAGCTTTCAATTCTGCTATTATATTTTATCAAAACAGAAAAAACAAAATAACAGACATCAACATAAAATCCACACAATTTACCTATTCCTTTAAAAATATAGCAACATGAAACCTACATGATTAAGTTAAACTAACAATATAAAACACATAAGACGGAAAGTATTCTATTTCTTCAACAAAGACAATGACAATTGTGACAAACACAACATCAACGATAATATTAACCAATAATATTATCAATAATATTAACAAATTTGGATTGACATCAATGAAATACCTACAACAAAAAACGACTTCATTGCTTTTGATAATGAATTAAGAAATATATTCAATAATATTGAAATAATAAAATTCAGCAATAATTTCCAAAATAGACTCGAAAAAGATTTAAAAATGATAAACAACTCCAATATATTTATAAAAGCAGATAAATCTAGGATAATCTATAAAATGAAAATCAACAATTACAATTAAAATTACTCAACAAAGAAGTCACAAAATTTGACAAAACAACTAAGACCGAAACAGAAAGAAATTTAAACGGTGGATTTTTTTTAGGGCCGCTGGGTTATGTATGATTATCATCACCGTCTTCACTCACCAAATATTAGAAGTTGGATCAAGCATAAGTTTACAAGTGATAATACTTCATCGAGTCTAGAACAAGAATCCTCAGCAGAAAGAACTGGAAAGCCGTTGCACCCTTTTTGGTTCTCATCAGCAATGCGCGTCCACTATCAAGAATGAAACCCAAACTGTTATGATATAGCGCAAGCATCATATCACTGCGCCATTGAATCTCGGTGATTAAAAGGAATTTAACTAGACTGAATATAGCGCAGCTACTTCTAATTCTCGTAGAGAAACTGAGAGGAACTTCTGTTCAACTAATAGAATAAGAAGGGAATGCTTACTTAACCCACGGGAACCTCTCCCCAAGAACGTCTTCCTTCACCAACCCGCGTCATTCAGGGCATTAGACACTGGATTAAGCATAGCTTTAGTATAGAAAATTTTGGTCATTTGCATAATTTCTCATAATAATTCATCGAGTGTAGAAAAATAATTCGCGAGAAAAAGAATTAGATAGCCGTTTCATCCTGTTTAAGTCTCACCAACTGTGCGCATCCAATACCGAGTATTGAACCAGGACCGTTACGATACAACGTAAGCATCTACCTCTGCGTTTCAATCTTAATTCGAAACAGTTAATAACGATATGTGGCAATACTGAGATAAATATTGAGACCTCTTACTCCATATATATCACACAAAATAAACAATATATATATATATATATATATATATATATATATATATATATATATATATATATATATATATATATATATATATATATATATATAATCGGAATTTTTTTTGCAATTATCAATAATTCATAACACTGTCGGGATCATATGCCCAAATTATAATATACTGTCGAAATGGAGAAAACATGGATAAAAAAAATCTTTCATTTATTTTCTACCCATTTGGAACGATTCTATCTCTCGACTCAGACACTTAAAGAAAAAGTATAAAATGTTAACGACTTTTTAAAATGTCATTCATTTTCTTTCTCTTTTGTAGTTACAAGCAACAACGGCTTTGAAAAAAATAACATAAGATTTTCATTTTTTTAAACATATAGAAATACATACACACGCAAGTCATTTTTTCGCCTTCGATCTAATAGGCCAAGTGTCGGATGTTTTTTTCGAAATATATTTTCCCACTTTTATCCAATTGCCAAAAATTCATAACTCTGTCGGCTTCATATACCCAAGTTTATAGCACGCATACATGCACATATTCAATATATATATATATATATATATATATATATATATATATATATATATATATATATATATATATATATATATATATATATAATCAAAGAATTAATAAGAAGCACCTTTGCAAATTATGTGATTAGCACTGAATTTCTGTTCAAAAGGTAATGTGTATAAAAAACAATAGATCCACACATGGAAATTAACTTGAATTTCTTAACTTTATCCACACACACACACCCACACACACATATACACATATATATATATATATATCAACTGTAGCTGTCGCCGCTATTAACTCAGCGCTCTTCATTTATGAATGGAGTACATTGGCTGCTGGCGTTTGTATACATTCGTATATAATACGTTAGAATTCGCTTGTCCTTTCAGCGCGCCGATAGCTGTCGGGTAGGATCGCAGACTGATGCCAAATCGCTCGGGTTTCGATCCCGCCTTTAGGCAATCGGATGTTTACACAAACTGATGAGTTGTGGTACAGCGAAACAGCTCTCTCTCTCTCTCTATATATATATATATATATATAGGGCAAAGTTAAATTCATGGTCCAACTAACAAAGGATTCAGTATTTTAAATTCGATCAACGTGATATCTTAGAGTTACTATGTTACAACTCGCAAAATATTGTTTACTTTTTTCTCGGTATATATATATATATATATATATATATATATATATATATATATATATATATATATATATATATATATATATGTGTGTGTGTGTGTGTGTACGTGTGTGTGTGTCTGCGTGATTGAGTGAGTGTGTGTGCGTGTGTGTCATGAGAACGAGAATAATCTTAATTCTAACGTTCACAGCATAAATTCAAAAGAGCGCCCAATACCAAGAGTAGAGCAATACTTAACCTCAAAATCAGCTATAGTTTTACTAAAAACTTAAACAAAAGTCTTAAATCACACAACAATAGAATATTAAAACTATATAACGGTAATAAATGTAACCAGAACACAAATTCTACTATACCCCAGAAAACCAAATGTTGTAATTGTAGAATTCCAGACCAATGCCTGTTATCAAACAAGTGCCTAAGAAAACCCATTGTATATATGTGTTCCATCACTTCAATAATATGAAACTGTGCGTTGGGTCCACTAGGAATGATTTTAAGAAGATATATTATAACCATATATCCTCTTTTAAAAATGAAAGCAAACGCAACATGAATTCGCTTTCTAAATATTTCTGGAAACTGAAGGAAGCAAACAAAACACTTAAGGTTAAGTGGAAGATCTTCAAACAGGCCAGAACATGCAGCTTTCTGAAAGAACCTTGTTTCTTATGTCTGCAAGAAAAATATATATTAATAAGTTTTACAACAGTAGTGAATTGTGAAATCAAATATCCGAGACTACCGTTTTTTGTAGGCACATTAAAGATCTAACGTTACAATCTTTTTAAAACTTTAAACTTATAACTAGCTTCCTTCATATATTTTATATTGTCTTATACATCTTTACTGATCTATTCCAAATTACAATTCTAAAATGTTTTTTTATGCACATGTACAATACTAGCAACAATATCAGATAATTAGATTTATATCTATACTTCTTTTACAAGGTATATAGTTTGATAATAGGCTTAATTTTTATAGAAAATTTATATTATCGGTCCACAACATCTATGTCTTTTTACTTACATCTTAAATTCTGAACAGAAATTTATTGTAGTATGTTTAGACATAATTTATGTATTTTTACATATTTTTATTAATTTACAAACTACGTTTATCCCCCCCCCCAAAAAAAAAAAAGCAAAAGTGGCAGAAACACCAACCTAGACTTGTGGTCACCCAGCCTTGTTTCTAACCTAAAATAGTTTTCTGTTAACCAGTGGAACTTTTATTGAAATTACTACTACGATCTCACACTACAACTATCTCCTCATCTCATCTTCCTCTTTTTCTTATCTTCTATTCCCTCCTCACCTCTTCCCCATCTCCGTCCCACCTTTTTGCTTGGAGATTTAACGTGGGGGCTTCAATATCTGTCCATTGCATAGTATCAAAATCTTTAGTGGGCACGTCCGCTATCAAAACTAAAATTATCGTGATATGTAACCTCCTTTTCTTTCCATTCTTCTCACTCTTGTCCCCTCTCTTTTTTTCCTCTTAAGGTGTATCACCCTATAGTTTTTTTAAGGAATTGACGTGCCATAGTCAGTCAGTTTTTTGATAGAATTGTCCATAAACATTTTTAGTTTCAACCAGTCGAGATGCAAATATACCATCGAAACAAGAATGCATCTTTGTAGTGGGTAATTGTTAGGATACAAAACAACACTAAGATACAACTCAAACAGTCAAAACATGTAGAGAAAGTAACAACATCAAAACAACCACCCACCCATGAAAATGGCTAAGCACTTGGGTCAATAGGACAGTATTTTACTCCCTCACTCTCACCGACCGAAAAATGTAAGAACGCTGGAAAAACAAAATAAAAAATTGATTAAATTTTCTTTGTCCGTATTGTTTAACAAAAGACATTTTAAAGAAAGTTTGCAGCCAAATATACATTAAATCTATCTATCTATTTACACACACACACACACACACACACACACATATATATATATATATATATATATATATATATATAACTAGACTCGAATTTTTGATTTGCAAATAATCAAATCAATCTCGAGGGAAAAAAAGGTTTTAAAAAAAGAAAGAGCTACAAACATGAACTACTGTCGAACAAATCGCACAGATGCAGGTCTGAAGCTCAAAGAAAAAACCCCGATACGAGTAGACAACTAACTAATAAAAGAGCTCAATACAATCGTAGAACAGACCTAGATACACCTAGTGGGCCAGACAAACCTACCTAGGTTTCACCCAAACGGATCGTCATGGAAAGTATATATATATATATATATATATATATATATATATATATATATATGGGAGAGATAGAGAAAGGGATTGTAGTTAATGCAATATGCTTAGACAGGATAAGAACCTTTTAAAATAATTGCGATGTTTGATTATGTAGTCAAATTTTAGAAAATAAGTCGAGTTGTAAACTTTTCTTTTCAAATCATATATCAGGTAAAAAAGATCATTTTCGAGACTCCATTCGTCAACATAATCAGAATGATTAATCAGATTTTCTATTTTGTTTCCACTTTTGTAGGTACTCTACGAGTTTTTTTTTCTTCCTGTATGTTGTTTCTCTTTGTTCTCATGTCTCATATGTGTAGACTTGCGAAGTGTTTGTTCGCCAACTTATAATCAATGAATTACGCAAATAAAAACAAAGCAAAAGAATATAAAATATGAAAAGAATAGAAGGTAGCTAAGAACGTATCGTTACATAGAATCTGATTAAAAAAATGTGGAAACTTTGGATCAAATAATGAAAAAATAATGAACATGCATGAAGTCCGGTATGTTGAGCTGATGTCGATTGAACGCAATGAGAACATGTAGAAAAAGACTTATCTGCTTTATTAAAAGACTAACCAGTTTCATGCAGCAGGTAATAAGAAAATTAATTCAAATCCAATTTCCAGTAATTGCAACTGAATGATAAAAATAAATAAATGTTGCATAAGAAAAGTAGAAAATAAGAAGGAAAAAAAAATCTAATGAATCGGAACAAACGTAACAAACTAGAAGTAATAAATATTGTATGGCCTAATAATATGCAGAAAAAAAGTATTTTAAAGGAAATCTTGGGTATATGTAGCGAGACGTATTAGGTTGGAAAGAAAGTCCTGTCGTATATCAAGATAGAATAGTAACATAATTCTCTTTGATTCTTATTAATATATTTCTTCAGAATAATATATATTCTTATTATGGACAGCGTAATTATAAACATTTGTCAAATTGTTTATCGTTAAGCTTAAAGTTTTTCATGATTCAATGCAAATAAACTCTTAATATAGATTTTTACTCTGTTCCCTCTGAAAGTGATTTGATAAGATGTAAATAATTCAGAACAGACAAAATCTTCATACTTAGTGTGTCATGCTATTTTCTTGAGTCACTAACATCATGATATAAAAGTAACAGGTCTTTACGACTGACCAACCATGAGCGCTTTTTGTGAAATGCGTCAAGCTGGCGAAAATTACATCATTGCTGTGAATGTTTTCTTTTCATTTATCCCCTTTAGAAGATTTTTTTATTACATTGAAAATCGGAGCAAAGATTATAAAATTTCTTTTGGCAAAAGCATGTTTTTTTTCGTTTTCTTTTTTCTTTTTTTCTGGTTAGACAATTAAGTGGAAAATAATAATAATAATCATTGCCCTTTGCGTTTGTCTTAAATTTAGAGACGATGTTTTTTTTGGGTTTTTTTCACTGTTCATTATTCTGCCAAAGAGGGTCGGTAGCAAATCTGCCGTTTCATGAAGAGTAGAGACAAGACTTTTCCTTAAACTGAGGAGCATCTAGATGAGAAAGTACAACATGAGAAATTTTGGGAAAATTTCCGAGTTCATGAAGGTTTTTTTATATATGACCTCTTGTTTGTAGTGAACCGTTTTCTTATTGCGGTTCGTTTTGCTCAGCATTTTCCTTAATTACGGCATTCAGAAACTCGATATCGATAGAAGCTTATATTCTGCTAAAGAGGAATCTGTGTAAATCATTATAAAGAACTTTAGCCTATTTCGTTACAGCATAATCCCTTATAAATTCATAAGACATAGAGTCTGCTTTAATCTTACTTAAAATGTTAAAATCAGTATAAATTTTAACCTCACTGATATTAAGTAAAATGAAAAGAGATATATATTAGACAGTTAAATGGTATTTTATTATATGTATTTTAAATGTACAAAGTGATTTAATCAGGAATATAACAAAGCATTATCCCCAACCTAACGATGAAATTACGTGTAAAATGAAAAAAATATTAACTTTCGAAAGGGGTTCCTCACAACAAAACAAGCACAAAAGACAATATTGTATGTAAAGTATTCCTGGATACCTGGACCGTCTCCAAATGCCCACCTGTTCTTCGTGGTCAGGTGTACGAGTAGATCTCGGTATTCGTAGATCCATAGTTTGTAGTGTCACAGTTCCTGTCTAAGCAACGCGACGATAAGCCACAGCAAATGTTGAATAACCCGGCAGCATTTCGTTTCGAAACACAGTCTGATACAGTTTTGTAACCTCTCGTGTATTGCCATTCGATTGGCCGTATGTAATCCTATATATCTTTTCACAACAGGGATCCCCTGCCCTCTTTAAACGGAATGTTCCTCAGTTAACTCACTACTACACAAGTTAAAGAGTAAAGAAAGAGAATGTACACCTATGAAAAAGGTATACGTATTATAAATGTAACTTAGTCTATGTGGCATCTAACTTAAACTTACTTTAAACTTGATAATTCGAATGATGTGTAGACATATGATTGTATAAACATTTATCTTTCCTTGCTAGGTGTGAGGAAACCGTCCCCAAAGTTTGTAAAAGTATTTTGTTACACAATCAAATACACACAATATATATATATATATATATATATATATATATATATATATATATATATATATATATATATATATATGAGATATCGAAGATATGTTGATGATAACCTTATGTTAATTAAGAATACAGATGAAATACTACACTTCAAAAACGTTTCCAAAATAATTATATCATTAAATTCACGTATGAACTCAACACTACTAATAAAATCCCATTCCTTGACATATTGATAAACACAAATAATAACAAATTTACTATTTCGCCATACAAAAACCTACCAGCATAAATTCATATACACTTAACTACTAAAGTGAATGTTCATATTACTACAAAACTGCAATTATAAAAATTCTAACATATCGTGCAGAAACTAATTCGTCTGCAAAACAGATTATTTACAATGAACTAAAAAATATAAAACAGACATTTATTAATAATAGCTTCCCAAACTATATATTTGATGAAAAAATATGATCTTTCTTAGAAGTCTTAATACTAAGCAAATAGAACATAATACTACTTCAACTAATCCCATATATTTTAATCTCTTATATCGTAGTCAAATGCATACTAATTATAAACAAGATGAAAATATACTAAAAAAATAGTAAATACTAATATATCTACATCAGATCCTAGCAAAAAAAATTAGGTTAATCATATACTAAACTAAATCTAGTGTATCCAACTTAATTGTTCGCATTCATTCTTCCCTCTTCCCCGTTAACGATTTGCAAAAAAACAACATAGTTTACAAATTCAAATGCCCTTTCGGAGATTATATCTCCAGTGGATTAAATAATATTTATGTTGGTCACACCACAAACTAGCTTTCACGACGCTTGACTCTACATTTAACTGATAACTCTAATAGTTTTATTCATTAAGAACAACATGCTTGGCCGCGTACACAATGCCGGAAAGTCCTTGTTGAAAACACAACTATACTTAAACATGAAAACAATAAAAGAAAACTAAAAAATCTTGAAGCTACAGACATAAAACAGTTGAAACCTAATCTGAACAAAATAAACTACAAAATCACCCATAAACTTTCTTAAATGCGTATAATTGATAACATAAGCCATTGGTTAAGACCAACGGCTTCCCATACTTAATACGTCACCTTTGCATTCTCGCTTGGTCATATGTCATGTCACGAGCTGCGTGCAATGCGATTTTCGCTTCCGTGTCTCGTATACACTAATTAGTCATTGCTTTGAAATTTTTCATGCAACAAAAATAGACTATCAATATTGTTCCGTGTATTAGTAGATATATTGAAAAGTAACTGTCATCTTTGAGAATGGCTTATATAAGCCGAAAGCTTAGATTGGATTTAAAAATATATCAATATGGTGATTTTATTTCGTCTTTCAATGATAATATTATTAAGCTTATCAGACAATATGAAAGGGACTTACTTAAAATAAATAGATAAAACTTGTCTACATTATTTAATGAAACATACATCAAAATATATATATATATATATATATATATATATATATATATATATATATATATATATATATATATATATATAAATTGTATTATATGCATACTAACGGGAGTAACTTTGATAATTCTGCAAAATATATTATATATATATATATATATATATATATATATATATATATATATACAAATGAGAGAAAGAACAGATGGAGCAAAACTTAAAAATCCACTCTTCGCAGCATTTACTTTGTTTATATCACTTATTTAACTTTTAAATAAGTGATATAAACAAATTTTACTACGTTAATAAATAAATAAATAAATAAAATAAGAAACAAAAATAAAAACAAGCAATATAATTTGACCTAAATAGATAAACAAACGACTTCCGGTGAAATAACCGCCATAATAGAATACCCACAATGCACCACTAACCCGTATATATATAAATAGCCGAGAAAAATAACAGCACACGTGGCTTGACGATTGCATATAGCATGAAACAGACTGTCGCCTCTAAGTGTTGACTTCTATGTTCACTTTTATATTTACACACGCTCTATCTCTGATATTGAGCACTTTATTCCATAAATATAGCACACCTTAAGACTATATTTCTTTATATATATATATATATATATATATATATATATATATATATATATATATATATATATATATAATTATTTATTTAAAAAAATTTATAACATATATATTTTATAAAATCACTACAAAAATAGCCATTTTGTTTCAACACCCTCGGTGTCTTATCAAGTGATGAAGTTTATGGGTGTATATATATATATATATATATATATATATATATATATATATATATATATATATATCTGTCTGGTTGCTTATATATTATAATCTGATTGTGTTTGTTTTACGCGTGAGTTTAGGACCCCATTCACACACGTGGGATTAAAATGTATACATATTGTCAAATGACCGGATATAAAATTAGCTAAAGTAACTTCAATGAAGAAATAAATTGAATAACATATATATTTCTTCTTTTCTCCTCAGTAATTTTATAGTTGTAAACTTAATAGCGATTAAATTTTGATTTTGAAATTAGAGAAATATGGATGACGATGTAAAAACTCTTGCTTAACTGGGTCTTGTGTAAATCATCGTGATATGTGTATGCACTAAACTCTCTTAAACAAAAAACCTCACCATCAAACACAATGAATAAGAAACATGAATACGTAGACAACTGCAAAAAGAAATATTTGTTTTATTAAATAAGAACATTCAGGTTCCAAAATAATACTTAGAACTCCACGGCGGCATTCTAATTTTTGCAAAATGTATACGTCCTCTTTATATGCCGTGTTCCTTCGGGATGTAGAGGCATATGACACTCCACAAATTCCTGTCCCTTGTAGTTTGTAATAAGTTTTGATTTTGCTATTTCCTTTAAAGTTCAGCAAGTAAGTTATGCATTGTCTTCCTTTGTCCCTCTTACCGTCACCTTTTCCTATGTGTATCAGAATTTTCAAGCTTTCCTTTCTCATTACGTACCCCAGAAATTTCTTCTTAATTTTAAGGAGGTTTCCTTTCCGTTTTCCCATTCTCTAAAACCTCGTAGTTGCTCACATGTTCGGATCATGGTATACTCAGTATGATTCTGTAGAACCACATTTCTTTTGCTTCCAGTCTCTTCTTCATTTTTGAGAAGATTGTCCAGTATTCACTGTCATACAGGAGAAGAGATATTACGTAAGAGTTATCTATGCTTTTCTTTTTTCCATATATTAAATGATAGGCTGTTCTAAATTTGATAACAATTTTTGCATCAGTAGAAAAATCAATCCATAAATTTGGGGCACAATTCTTATACCGGTAGGATAAAATGAATGAATGCACATCTTGACATTGCGATAAACACGGTCGTCAAACGACTATAGATTTGTCAGTATATTTAGCTTTGTCGTCGAGGCCAAAATGGTTGCGTTTTTGCATTTTCTACGGGTATCGATTTAAAATGAACAGACGTAAGTAGAATTTGAACTTATTTCATTTTTTCTGCGTTCGCGAACGATAAATCGATACACAATTTCTTAGCTCTCAAGAGATATTCTAGCGGAATGTAAAAAAGGAACCTCGAAAGAAATATAACGTAAAAACTAATATATATATATATATATATATATATATATATATATATATATATATATATATATATATATAAAAGTAACACACATCAGGGAAATAGATTGATTTCTTGTCGGTAACTAAAGAAAAAATGCTGGACAAAAAATACGAATGGATGAAATCGGAAGGGAGAGGACATTTTCTCATCAAGAGTTTGCAGAAAGAAAGGAAACGGTCGGTAAACTTTCAGAGACAAAACCATGGACAGAAGAAAAAAAAAAACTTCACAGATGGCTTGATTTATTGGCTATGTGATTGATTGATTGAATGATTGGCTGCTTGATAGGAAAATATCGTAAAAGTGAAAAACAACAGACGACCCAGTAGAGAAAATGTATTGGACTGTTTGAACGATCAAGTCAAGCGTCGGGGTCTGTAATCAGAGGAAGTATAACTCGACAGGCGTTCATGGCATTTTGTAACATGTTGGGGTTGGTTTGGTTGTACCGTCGTCAGAGTTGGGAAAAATTTCTCTTTGGCTGTGTCTCTCTGGTTACATTTTGTCCGTTTGGCTTTGGTTAATACTGTCGATATCTTCCCCAGTAAAAGAAAAAGACGCTTATTTTTTTTTTCTTTTAGCATTTTCTTCTTCATCTTCTTCTTCTTCTTCTTCTTCTTCTTCTTCTTCTTCTTCTTATTATTATTATTATTATTATTCTCCTCATCTTTTTATCCTCATCCTTCATCTCCCCCTCTTCATTTTTTTTCTTCTTCTTCTTCTTCTTCTTCTTCTTATTATTATTATTATTATTATTATTATTATTATTATTATTATTATTATTATCATTATTATTATTATTATTCATACACTTATTATTATACTTGTTATTCTTCTCCTCTTCTTTTTCTTCTTTTTATCCTCATCATTCATATCCTCCTCCTTCTTCTTCTTCTTCTTCTTCTTATTATTATTATTATTATTATTATTCTTTCCAAATATGTTTTTTCTTCTGCATTTCTTTCTCGCTGTCATTTGATTTCTTTTCAACATTTTCGAACATTTTTCC
>OZ010584.1:101742624-101745124 GCA_963932145.1 Acanthosepion lycidas | reverse complement strand
AGTTATTTCACCACAACCCCTTTAACAGGGCTATGGATCATCAGACTTTACTTCCAAAGGTTGAAATGAAAAATGAAAAGAAATTCACACGTTTTTGATGGACCTCATCAAGCATATGTAAAATTAACGAAGTGGGGAAGTAAGGTGGGAGAGAAGATAATATATGAGTGGGTTAGGTGTACCATTTCAATTCCTTATTCTTAACCCCACTGTCTGTCGGCTAGACGTTGCTTAAGCCTAATGCGTCTTGTCTCTAGATATCGATGGGTAAGGAGTGAAGACCGACATTAAAGGAAGAAACTATAGCAACCCTAATAAATTACATTCCACGAAGACAGGTGCCATTCAAATTTAACGGGCATATTTGGGAGGTTAAGGTGTGATGTTAATCTAAATATATATATATATAATTTAAATAAAAACAGACCACTTTAAGGTTCCGTGTTATGAATTATTTCACCACGACCCTTTTAAAGGACAGCGGATCATCAGACTTTACTTCCGAAGGTTAAAACAAAAAATGAAAAGGAATTTACAGATTTTTGACGGTCCGTATTAAGCATATGTAAATTAACGAAGTGAGCAAGTGAGGAGGAAGTTAACCGTTTAAATGTATCAATGTCTGGACCTCCTCAAGTAATTTTAAGTATGAAAGAATAGAAATTTTAAATTACATTTAACTCAGTCATGTCTTCTTTCTCCCCCCTCACTTCCTCACTTCGTTAATTTACATATGCTTAATACGGCCCGTCAAAAATGTGTAAACTCTAACATGTTTCACTTTTATTAAAGCTTTGACCAATGAAGTGAAACTTGTTAGATACCTTTCCAATTTGTTCTTTTATTTTATCATCCCATTGGATTCCGATAAATATTTAATGTACATTTGATCTTAAACTTATGTATGAGATAACGCTATATATGTTTATATATCAACAATAGTATTAGGGAGTATATGAAAAAGTGGAAATATTTAATTTTGGGGCGTTTTGTCCTTAAGCAAATAAAGACTTCATCGGATAAAACAAAAAAGATGATAATTCATTTTGTAAATGATTATTATTTGTTTCGTCAAATTTGTGCCAGTATATACCTATGAAAAAGTGTTAGCTGAAAAGGAATCCTTTAGCAAAGATAAATGAAAAATGCCGTTGTGCGTTTTCAAATATATATATATATATATATATATATATGTACATAAGTGTGTGTGCCTGTGTGATCGCGCACGGGCGTGTGTGTGTAAACATTATAAACAAGCAGGGAATCAACGTGAAAAATTCTTATGAGGTGGTTATTGTGCTATAATCAAGAAGCCATTTTTCTCTTTGCAGAGAAGTTAGCCCGCTTCCAATGTATATTGCTTATAAAATCTTGTTAATCAGACCCTGCTTTGCTGATTATTGTAAAAGAACCCCTGTTAAAAAACAATGTACACCCGGAAATTTTATCACATATTCAGAAGATTTGAAAATAGCGTATTCACCAGCTGTGATAATTATCGCACATGCCCGAATGAAGTATTCAGCAACTATATGTGGAAGGGTGTATGTGTGTGTGTGTGTATTCTGTAATTGTCTTTATGTCCGTGAGAGCGCGCCTCTGTCCCTCTGTGTTTGACACTGTGCGATGGTGCCTCCCTCTCTTTCTCTTTCTCTCTCTATATGTATGTGTTTGTGTGAATGTGTGTGCGCGTCATTTTGTTTTGAAGGCAGATTAATTGAGGTTTTACCTGAGAGGCAGCATAATTTTTAATCTCATCTGTTTCTCTCTATACGTCTGTCTGTTTTTCTGTCTGCATATATATATATATATATATATATATATATATATATATATATATATATATATATATAACAAACGTTTCTATATTGGATACATTTTATTTAAAATAGTAAGGTTTAAAGTAATACGAAGGTCCGTTAACAAATAAATCCATTAATTCTTTTTCTTCACACTCTGGTTTGTTAGTATTTTCTTCCCCACTTCTCATTCCAATCAAAAGCAGTTTGTGTGTGTGTGTGTGCGCGCGCGCACGGGGGCGATGATATATATTTTGCCAAACGTCTCTCTAGATTTACAGAAAATTACTCGTCCCTGCGCCATTTATAAAATATACATATTTTTAAGCCAATTCTGATTAGATGTTCAATGAAAATTGAGAGTACGCTTATATTTTTACATATATATATATATATATATATATATATATATATATATATATATATATATAAATATGTAAAGAATTCATTTTCAGAAACCATATATATGTTAATATGGTTTCTGAAAATAAATCCAATTTTGCCAAAAGGTCCCCTGATGAGTAGATTTTTCTCCGCGTATATGGGAACAACAGTTAATTTTATTTATTAGTATTAATGCTCGATCTGCTAAAATGTAGCATGATATATATATATATATATATATATATATATATATATATATATATATATATATATATATATATATATATATATATATATATATATATGCATACATAGAT
>OZ010584.1:101630124-101737624 GCA_963932145.1 Acanthosepion lycidas | reverse complement strand
TTATCAGATAACAATACCGGCGCTGATGATAATTGGTAAATTTACGATCAAAAGAGCTGATTTTACTTTTTATACACAATTTTTTCGTGAAAGTTCTACAATGTCTTGTACGTTTTTATCGATGCATTTTTATGGTTACGTTTTCTTTTTGGAATGTTTCTTGGGAGTTAGAAGATAGGTATCATAAAAATTGTTTTTACATCCTATTTTTTTCTATGCAAGCGGAAGACTTTTTGGAAAATTTTCGTTTATTATCTTAGTTATTTTTATGATTCTCTTACGTTAGGCAGAAAGTAGTTGCCACTTACAAGATATTATCAGAGAATTAATAAGAAGCACCTTTGCAAACTATGTGATTAGCACTAAATTTCTGTTCAAAATGTAATGTGTGTAAAAAAACAAAAGAGATTCACACATGGAAATTAACTTCAGTTTCTTAACTTTATCCACAGAGCTACGTATATATATATATATATATATATATATATATATATATATATATATATATATATATATATAGGCAGCAATACTTCCTTGATGCATGTTTAATAAAAAACGACAGACAAGGTAATAAGGTTTAATTTTTCTTGTGTTCTGACAAGAGCTTTCTTTTCTTGACAAATGATGTGTAAGAACTGTCCAAATGTTTTATATTTCCTAGCGCTTTCGGCTATACCTTTAGCCATTATCAAGGATGATTCGATTTTTCAGCTTAATTGAGTGTGTGCGTTCTGTGTATGTTTTAGTGTGTGTTAGGAATGTTTTTAATTTCTGAATATGGTTAGCACATTGTGACTTTGTTCGTAGTTATTGTTGTTAAGAGTTAGCTTTTTTCTTTCTTAATATTAAAGCTTCCATTACTTTTAGTCTTTTTCTAGTCAAATATATTTGTGTTTTCTACTGGTATGTTCCTAATGGAGCCGGATAAATTTGTGTGTTTAAATGGGTTTTAATGGAGCTGTGATCAGATAGGTGTAACGGAGGACGACTGGATAAGCATGTGGGTCTGTAACCGATGTAATTATTTATGAGCCCGGTTTGATCAGGGGCATTTGAACTCATAGATAATCTTCGTTCTTTGTAATTTTGACTTAGCTGGTGTGTTGTTACTTTTGAGGATAAGGTTAGCTATCTTAAATTTTTTATAATATATAATAACTTTGATTTTATTATTCGGATCAGTTGGAGTAGTATATTTCGTTATATGTTTTAGAGAAGATTCGTCTTGTTTTTTAAGTAATATGCATTTGTTTTTTGTAATAAATGTGTATGTGATTTTTGGCTGTGTGTTCACTATCGTTATTACTTGCTTTGGGGAGAAATAGTCTCTGTCAGATTTCGAACCTCCATTCTTACGGGGAATCGTCTTGAGATATAACGTGTCTGACCGCTTCTACACTCTACGATATTTTATTTTTCGAAACGTATTTTCCTTTTTATATGACGTGTCCCTTAATGATATGTGGAAATATGTTCTCCACGACAGCATGTGCTTTGAAGATCTAAGTAGCGTTTTTCTCCGTACTACAGGTAAATCTTTGTCTTCATCAGTTTACCAAGGTCATTAGTCAGGTTACTCTATGACAGGCGGCACTTTTCTTGTATCTCGTCTGATTATCAAATTCTCCAAAGTGACTTTCCTCTTTATGCATGATAGAAAACAGAAATCTTTCTTTCCGATATTCTTTTCTTCTGTTTTTTTTTTTTTTTTTTCGCCAAAACATGTTTGTTCTTCACCTATTCCGTTTATATTATTCTCAGTATTTTCGTAGAATCGCATCTTCGTTATTGAATTGTTGAGATGTCATATAAAATTTTACAGTTTAGCAGTCTTTTCTTTGTTTCTAAATAAATCTTCTAGTTTCTTAATACTTTTTTAGGTTTTGGAAGACAACTTACGAAATTTCAAGTTAGGCTTTTGTATTTGTTTGTAACATTCGCCGACGTCGGTTATAATTCTTCCTATATATTGAAAGTTCAGTATTTCCTTTTCTGAACAATACTCAATTAGTAGCTCCCATTTTAGGCTGTCTTATTTTTTGCATATGCATTTGAATCTTTAATCAACATAATGTCTATAATTTTTTATGTAATTCATTTTGATACAAACAAATATTCGGACGATACATTTTTGTTTCATTTGTTGTTACCACAAGATTTAAAATGATCATTTTTTCGAGTTTATTTTTGTGTAGAAAAGTTGGTGAAAAAACTTTTTCGGTTTTAATTTTTTACCTGATAATGAAAGTGATAAGACATTGTTTACTGATCTGAACAACTATGCTAATATGCATTTATATAAGTCAATGTTTTATTTGTTACGAAATAAAATAAAAAATGCAGAAATATGTTGTTTAATGAATAAACCGTTCGAACGAAAAAATACTAGATTAATACATGATTTTTATCAGTATCAATTATGTTAATTTGTCTAATTGACAGCAATTATAATTATCGAAAAACAGACTCAATTACATAAACGTTTTGATACAACATTACAATAAATTAATAAATTATTGAGTTTCACTAGATGAAAAATCCCATTTTAAAGACCAGAATATGTGGAGACTTTGAATTTACCATCAGAAGATAATCCTGTGAAGGAATCACTGATGTATATTTGTAAAGCAACCAAAGTTCTGAGGAATATTATCAAAGGACAATTTTTGTACTTCAGATTATCCTTGTTTGTCCATGTATTATGTCAGAGATAAGATTAGAGAATATACATTAAAAAGAAGTATGGAATACATGAGAATAAAAATGTAGTTACATCAAATGATTGTTTCGTAAGGACGAAATTAAGTGTGCTTGTGCAGTATGTGGCTCAGTGTAGTGTTCACTGATTAGAGATTTCACTCAGTATTCTTCGAAACGCCAATCATAATGTCGACATAGGATAACCTGCTAACCGATGGTTGAAAGCCGGGGTATTTATATTATTGAAGAGCCAAATCAGTGAATACCTGTCGGTCCAGCTTCGCTTTGTATAGAACCGTGAGAAATAACCGAATCACGTAGAAGTTTGAGGAAATCTTTTCAATATATTGCATGAGATCAATGTGGATAACGGTCCAGGACCGTCTGTCATCTATATTCTTTAGATTTTGCATCAAATTGTCGATCAGAAATATTTTCTCATCTTGTAATTAATCTTTTGACGACTTGTGTGGTTGAAGAATCATGTTTTGTTTTGTTACATTATTTATTTGGTGTTTTTCTTTCAATATTCATTTTTCTTTTAATTATGCGTGAATTAAAGCTTGTATGAAGAAGACGTTTGTTGACCTAAAATATTTCCAGTACCGGACAGACTATAGAGATTTATACATTTTATGTTATATAGTACCGTTTTATTACTAATATATTTTTGTTGTCTTTATTGGCTTTAGTCATGTTTTGTCATATGTGACTGAATTGACCAATTATTACGTAAATGCCACGGTAAACGACGGGATAATAAGATTATTGCGAAACCAATATATGCTGCCTGCGTCATTTTAAAGAAGAATTCTAAATGTAGGAAGATAAATCATCGGCAGCACTGAACTTTTAATTTTTATTCAGAACTTTCAAAAACCAGCACCAATCAGATATCTGTACACAGCAAAATCTCGACGATTTTTATGAAAGAGCGGAATAAATTGCTCCATTTGTCCTTACTCTTCAAGACCACCTGAACTGCAAATAATTTTCTTCCAATTTCTCACATACAACATGGCATAAAACAATTTAAGGAGACACAGTATTACGCATGTTTTCATACACGAAAATCAAAATTTAAATATTTCCTTATTTTATAGAGTTTTTTTACTCTTCTTCATTACATGCTGCATCCCCTCATAAAATAGGCGATCATAGTTTTCCGAAGTTTCTGTCCCTTGTAGCTGTTTTGTCTTTCTGTTATTTCGCCAAAGGACAATTCCGTCACCCATTTACTGAAGGTCATTAAGTATGTCATGCATTGTTACCTCTGTTCCTCTTGCCCTCTAACTGAGTATCAGATTTTCTAAACCTTCCTTCCTCAGTATATGCCTTATAAATCTCAACTGTCTCTTCCTGATCTTAAGTATTAGTTTACTTTTTGTGTCAATTTCCTGCAAAACATTGTCGTTACACGCATGTTCAGTTCACGGTATCCTCAGCAGCCTTCTGTAGAACCTTATTTCTGTTGCTTCACGTTTCCTCTTCATCTCTGAGGAGATCGCCCAGCACTCGCTGCCATACAAAAGGACATATAACAAAGCATTTTAGTACTATATTCCTTATTTCTATCGAAATGTTCCTATTTCTTAATACTCTGCTGAGCTTTTGGATGCTTCCCTGGTTATCCCAATACGCTTTTGAATATCAGTGTCGCTCTTTCTATCCTTTGTTAAAACAGTCCCCAGCTATTTAAATTTCCTCACTTGCTTGATCGTTTTACCTCCGATTCGCAACTCACACTTCGGGATTCTCCTTTTGCTAATAACCATCCATTGTCTTTTCTTGCAGTTGATGATTAATATATTCTTCTCTTATTCCTGCACTACCTGATGTAAGAGTTTTTGTAGCTTTCTTTCCCTGTCTGCTATCAATACAGTTCTATCGTCACACCTTATATTGTTAAGATTGTAGTCGCTCCTAGTTATCCGAGTGTGGCATCGCTGTATAGGTTGAATAAATCTGGTGAAAAGACACATACTTGTCTTACATCCTTTTTCATATTTATAGATCTGCTGATCTACATTTATATCCGTATGCAGACAGTATGCTGCCAGTATGGTTTATTTTTTTTAGCAGTATCTGGACGATAGTTTCACCAATCTATTTTCGAAACACGAATGGCACGATGTTGATGACGGACTAGAAAAGCATAGACATTTCTAGAGAATATACTAAATGCTGGGACTAAACATTAACTGTAAGAAGACATAATGAGTTGATTACAGCAAGGGAGACATTGAATTGTATGCACTTCGAAATGAAGACAGAAAAAAACAAGCAGGTACACAAATTTAACTTTGTAGTGAAGTAATGGACGAGAGAAACTCTGACACATAGATTCAAAGGTACATAGGTAAAGAAAAAAAGAAAACTGCGCTGAACTGCTATGCCATATCTATCCTCCTGTATGATAGTGAATGTTTATCCAGTTAGTTAAAGATGAAGAGAGAACTCGAAGAGACTGAGATGTTTTTCTATAAAGGGATGTTGAGATTAGCATGAACATAACATGAAAGCGTACACAACTTAAAAAAAAATGATAAAAGAAACATCTGGAATATATTAGGAGGAAAGAAGGGTTGGAAAATATCACTTGACATATAAAATGACGAAAGGACAGAGAAAAAAGAGAAATTAATCAGTAAGTTTGAGAGAATAGTCTGATGAGGTGGATTTTAAAATGTCAAACGTTCCGTTGAACTACAATAGATAGGAAGTGGTTGTGATTATAGTCAGCCATGTCCATGAGAGATACGTTAAATAGTAGAATTTGTATTTGAAATTTAGAGTAGAATTAGTCCTAGTTATGGAATAAGTTTGCATTTTCAGCTCGAATATACCAATTGCATTTTCTACTAAATGACTTTTTCTGGATTACAATATAAGTGAAAATATTAATCTAGTTGCCGTGACTCTTTCGCACATAAACGATTATGGATCTTCAAGAATATTATATCTCTTGAGATCCTTAGCTTTTTTCTTCCTTTGCTAGTGCTCCAGACACCCGTTCTGTCATCCATTCAAAAAAAAAACCGTCAGGAGCAACACTGCCTTCTCCGCTCGCTCTTGCCGACAATGCAGAGTGTGATGACTAAATTTTAGCTATATTATATTATTAATTTCGCGCATGCAAGTTGTTTGTTTTTGATTTTGTCGACCGCTCAGCTGGGAACCGTCTGTGAGAAAAAGAGCACAATGAAGCAATTTGCTCAGCCAGAAATTTGGAAACGACATGCTGTAATACTTGGCATCCGCACTAGAAGCTCCAAAATGAATATTTCAGAGAGTTTGGGTGTCAATCTCAGGACAGTGCAGGGGATTCGGAAAGAGTTGAGTTGGTTGAGTCCAATAGTGATTACGAAGATGTTTGGTGTGATCACTAGCGATGGCGTCGCTATGCTCCCATTAATTTTAACACATGACCCCAGACTCTACACGGAGGCCTACATCAAGTGCCTTGAAAATGTAGTGCTGCCCTGGTTCAAGAAGAAGGCTGCTGGAAGTCACTCTGTATGGCAACAGAACTCTGCAACATGACACACAAGCAGGAGAATTCAGTCATAGCTATCAGGCAATTTCTGCGAACACATCACCGCTTATATCTGGCCATGTAACTCCCCAGACACAGCCTTTTGTGATTATTATGTGTGGGGCGCTGTTAATTCCTTGTAACGCCAAAGATGAAATGAATCAAGGATTATGGCAGCATTTATCAACTTAATTAAAGAGACGACCCAGAAGAGTTACAAGAGATTTCGAAGTCGTCTGGAGGATGTGGTTGAAGCCAATGGCGATTTTATTGAATAAATTTACTTTATATTTCAAGATATGTTTGTGTAATTTTAGTAAATTATTGTGTCGTAATGACGAAAGGGTGACACACATATAGAAAACAAGAAGTTGATTCTGGAAAATTATCTGCTACACGGTTGAGAACACAGATTAATGCAATAAACAGCTAATCGTTAACTCCTCGCTATTTACCCGAGATATACCCAGAAGACGGGATGTGGCACAAGACCTGTTTTTAACGTTGGGTTTTCCAAGCCGGTAGACTCGGACCAAAAATGTCCGTAGACCTCGTATACATTGGGTCGGGTAGCTGTCTACCTCCCCAGACGAGACGGTACCCTTCGACATAGCCTCGTTTTGGTTCCCCTCCGCCGAAGGCAGAGAGTCGACTAGGAGAATTAAATGTAATCGTTAACACCTCTCCCCCAGTAAAATAGAGTTCTGTTTAAATAGTCTTAGACTAGTTCATTTTCTGAGGGTGTTCAGCTACTCCACGACATAAATATATTTGTTAAAATGTGATGGCAGGGTTATGTTCATTTTTGCGTATTTAAGAAAGCAATTTATACATCGCTCCCTGTGTATCCTGTGAGTGTTATGTTTTCTGAACTCTCTTTCTTCATTATGTGTCCAGAGAATTTCCAGCTATCTTTTCCTGAAGAAGTAGAAGTTTCCTTTCGCTGCCACTTAGTTTAAGATTCCTTTTTCTTCACCCGATTCGTCTATGGAATTTTCAGCAACTTTCTGTAGAACAACATATCTGCTACCACTAATTCTATCCTCACCCGTCACTGGCTATCGTTTCCATATCAGAGGATGGACATCACATAGCAATCCAGCTCTCTTCTGTTTCCTTCTAAGGAATTTTCCGCTTTTCAGCGCCTAGCTTAATTTTAGAATGTTTCTCTCGCTAATACAATGCCTATTCGTGACATATTTTCCATCTACTATTAAGGGTCTTCCAAGATATTTAAAATTGTACACCTTGTATATGCTTGATGTCTATATTTTCAATTAGTAACCCGCATTTTTCAATAATTGAAATTGCGTAGGCCATTAGATATAATGGAAAGCTAAATGAAAGTCAGAATCGGAAACAATGTTTCCTGAGTCTTTCTTAATGCGTGCAATAGCTGCGGAATTATTAATCGCATTTATATGAATATTGGCACGTTGTGGACAACCACACAAAAAATTATCGACAGATAGCATGCTGCGGATATTAACCTAGACCTAAAGCAAGGTTAAGAAGTATAGTCCAGGGACACAAGATCCTTTTTCTAATTTGCCGCCTTGGTCTTTTCTCAGGGAATAAATGTATTTTATTTAAGATAATTTATGCATCCAAAAGAACTACTCTTAGAGCAGAACAGAAAACCAAGTATTATAGAGATAACATAACATCTTTTGATTTTTAATTAGCATTAAGTTATTGGTACTGGGCTGGGGCCAATTAATATCACTCGAGTGTATCTCTGTCATAAAGATGATGAAATAAAATGACTTTTGATTTTTTTCAAAATGAAACGCGTGAAGCCGAGAGTTACTAAAATTATGTTTCTTTGATTGCAATGAAATTGAGATGTCGATTGGTAAGGAACCCTGGGTTTTTAGTACCCTTCTACCAATTGTTTTAATCAATGTCGATTTTTGTGTAAATCTGTGTAAAAAGTAAATCAGAGAGCTTATCCAGCTTCATAAATATTTTCAGAAATCCTCAACTTCTAATTGGTCAATAAACACACAAGTGGGAGTTGCAATCCATCCACGCAAAATTCTTTTTTCCACCGCGTGAACAAGTCAAAATTTTGCGCTTCTGTCTCCAGAGTCTATCACGTGATTATGTTGGTTATAAATAGCAGACACGAGTTCGTTCTTTCTCTTCTTTTCTATTCGTTATTTCTCTCACTTACTAAAATGTAGCTGTTTAAGAAATCTCATTTCGACGCCTTGCGAGCGGATACTAGGAAAACATATTCACACACGCATACATACACGTAAGTACGAAACTTAATTGCAAACATTACGAACATTATAGTGCATTACAATCTTATTACGAATAATCAACTACAAGCCACGGAAACTAATTAAATATTACGGAACATTTACTCCTTCAACTCTTCTGAAGCTAAAAGTTTATCAAAATATTTTCAGTTTTACACAATTCTTTCAAATCTTTCACAGTGAACATTTTTTTGCGGCAAGTTCATTCAACTTTTTATGAGGTCAGATGAAAAAAAATATTTCATTAGTAAAAACTGTAATTCCAGTGAAAGGGAACTAACCCCTATGCTTGTACATCATTAAATATAGATATAAATATGAATATTGATTTGTTATAAAACCTGTTTATGCTTCTTCTTTTTGTTTCCTATTTTGTGGTATTTAGAGTTAAATAATAATTAGAGATGTCACAAGAACTAACAAGCCTCTACAGGTTAAAGAGATTCGTCTTGTAAATACTCTTGGATGCATATGTGTACCTGATAGTTTCGTCATCATGCTGGACTCACGTGTGGAAATTGTGGGGTTTGAGACTATCACTCCCTTCATAGATTGGAAAGATTTAGAATAGAATTGCCACCACCACCAAAACCACCACCACCATCATCGTCGTCGTCGTAATCGTCATCATCATCCAAATTGAAGAGGATAACTCAGACACAGGATATTGCATCATTACGCGACGTAAGAGGATGAAGAACGAAGAACTGGAAAATCTGCAATGAAATTAATTAATAATGTCTGTTAATTATCTGCCTTAATTTTGAAGTTGCACTTCAAATTAGAGACTATAGCTTATATGAATAACCTTGAGGAAATGGAATGCATTCATTGTAACGAATTTTGTGATCTCCAAAAACATGTAGAAAATAACAGGTTTAGTCATTTTGTTGTTTGGCACCAAAAGATTGGAATCTACGCCGTCATTAAAATGCCTGAATTCTGTCTAAATTTCTAGCATGAAATGACATCATATAAGTAATATGGATTAAAACGTTAATTCTTGAAATGTGGAGAATAGTAATCATGGGTTCAATCCTTGGTACATGAATGTTCTTATAATAAATATTTTATTGTATTTGGTTTACAAATTTTATTTATAAATTTTGAACAAAGCGTTTTATTTTCAATTTTATTTCTTTATAAAATGATAAATAGTAACTATCTCAACTGATTTACATATTTTCAGTTTAGCATATGTTTCATTTGATAGTGAAGAGAAACATACGAACCACAATCAACGAAAGGATCATCACAACCAACATCATCATTGTTATTATCACCAACTCCACCACCACCACCAACAACAACAACAACACTACCACCTATATCATCACACCATCATCATCATTGTTATTATCACCAGCACGACCACTACCACCAACAACAACACTACCACCTATACCATCAGACCATCAACATCATTGTTATTATCACCAACTGAACCACCACCACCAACAACAACAACAACACTACCACCTATACCATCACACCATCATCATCGTTGTTATTATCACCAACACCACCACCACCAACAACAACAACAACACTACCACCTATACCATCACACCATCACCATCATTGTTATTATCACCAACACCACCACCAACACCAACAACAACAACAAAACTACCACCTATACAATCACACCATCATCATCATCAATTGTTTGTAAGAAGTGGAATATGGATTAAAACGATTGTTCTTGAAATGTGTAGAATAGTAATCAAAGGTTCAATCCCTGGACCCGGAATATGGTCTTATAATATTGTGAATAGTATATATTTTATTGTATTTGACATACATGTTTTGTAGATTTTGATAAATTTTGAAAAAAAAGTATTCAATTTTCAATTTTATGTTTTTATAAAATGATAAATAGTAAATATCGCGACGTACTTGATGTATATATATCTATCTATAAAAGGCAGGATGTGTGTGTGTGTGTGTGTGTGTGTGTGTGTGTGTAACGAAGGCACGGCCACAATTTTCGACAGATTTGCACCAAAATTTACATGCACATGCTCCAAGGCCAATACCGAATTTACATTTCCCAACTCCCATCGATAGTGGAAATAATCGATTTTTTTCATGCTTCTACGGCAGTTTTCATGTAGTTTGCGGCCATTTTGTACTGATCAGAGTGAGAACCAATTGCTGGCTGCTACGAATAGGCAGGAAAATTCAGCTGACTGACACGAATGTTAACTAGCATGCTAGCAGGCCGAAAAAAATCGATAGCTGCATTCGTCACGAGTGGGAAAATTTTAACTCTGCATGGCACTTTACTCCAATTGGCTCATCCGCTTGCTTAAACTCAACGTTGATTTGGATTCCACAGAACTGGGTTGGTTGTGAAAAAAGTATATGTTGTTAACATACTTTTTTCATTCGTTTTTTTTCCAGTTACGAGTCTTTTTTGTAAAACTGATCGTTTTGTGTTCATTTTGTTTAGTTCTTTTTTAGTAACATATTTAATGTTTAGTATAGAATTTTAAAAAAATTCGCTGTGTGAGGCAAAAAGTAAGGTATGTAGCACCATCAGCACGGCAAAGGGCACTACTTTAAAGGCAAGGAAGGGCAAAAATATTTTAAGTCAAGTGATAGCGATTGCTGTATGAGTCGTACGATTTTTGAATCAAACGCGGGCAACGCCGGGCCATGCTGCTAGTTTCCTATAATCATGTAAATAAATATTGACGAGAGTGTGAAAAGTGTATACAATAAAGGCGCTGTCAATGACATACGCGTTCTTTCGACATCCCGTTTGTGTGTGTGTGTGTGTATATATATATATATATATATATATATATATATATATATATATATATATATATATATATATATATATATATATAATTATATTTATGTAATTCATTGAGTCAAGAAGAAACGAAAAAAGAATGTAGAAAGCTATGTTTGGGACTCATCAGCAGTGCGCATCCACTACCACGAACTGATAGCGGGAATTTGCAGCAGAAGACAAACGTCATACCAATTGTACCAACGGGCCTCGGTTACGAAAAGAAAACGAATTAGACTTTATATAGCGCCGCTCGATCATATATTCCATGGTGGAAATCATCCGAGTTTCCCTTACCCATAGGACTGTACCCCACTTGCCACGACTACTAAACCCAAGACGCTCCACCTGGAACATTAGCAGCATAATATGGAATTCTCGGTAGTGGATACGCTCTGCTGATGATTCCCAAATATAGGATGAAACGGCCAGAGCTTTTTGTATTTTGGTGAGGTTTCTTCTTGATTCGATGAATTACATAATTATGATTATCTCAAATCCTTCTAATATCAGTAACTCCACGAGATCGCTAAAAAAAGTATAGCATGATGAAAAAGACGCTAAACTTGACGAAAACAAAATTTTATCGTCTAAATGTTTGTTATTGTGTTATGGGAACATACCTATAACGATAATGGACTGTTCCTGATACTATAAATACTGCGCCTCTCAAGAGGTATAATGAATGAATGGTGTAACGAGTCGAGACAGTATTAGTTCACTGTAAACCAGACAGACAGTCATTACTAACAACTTCAACTTCTTGTACTATATTTATGTTGTAATATATCTTTGTTATTCTACTCTTGTGTTCGTGTTGTTCTTCCTTGGTTCTAACCTTCGACCGTAACTGTTGCGCGATGATATTGGACCATAACAGAGGTGACGAGGAACTGAAGAAACGAATTCCACACGGGGAAATCTAAAAAAAATTATACTCAAGAAACAAGCTCTACGCGGAGAATCTACAAAAGATTTTTTGCTATCGGTCGTCCATAACAGAGGCGACGTAGGTAGTGAGTGAAAAAAAAAACAAGTTCTACGCGAACATGAGAAAAAAAAAGAGAAAATTTTCTTTTTGGACACCAATATTACAGTAGTAACAAAGACACACATTCTACACAGGATTTTTTTTTTCCGTACTAAGATTTCAAATAACCGACAACAAAGCCCTGAATTCTAAACTAAAAGAAAAACACTTACACATAATTACGGTAATATGGAAGATTTTAAGTCAACCATATTGGAACTTATGAAAATACAATTTGAGAAGCAACAGAAAAACGAACAGAAGCATTTGGAACTACAAGAATTATTGTTACGGTTAATAACAAATAAAGGGCAAAATTCCGAATATGAAACAGTTCTTTCGCAAAATACTATATGGAACTCTATAGAAGATTTCACGTATAAACCAGACTAAGACACAACCTTCGCAGCTTACTTCAGAAGGTACGAAGATTTATACGAGTTTGATTGCCGGAATTGGTCAGACGCGAGGAAAGTACGTCTGCACTAAGAAAATTAGGGTATAGCCAATACACTAAATTCGTAGACTACATCCTACCAAGGAAAACAAATGAGTTAACTTTCAAGGAAGCCATAAAATATTTAACAGAACTATTTAACCTAAATACCTCACTATTCCAGAAAAGATGGAAGTGCCTGAATCTAACAAAAAAGGACACCGAAAACTATATAGCATTCGCTTCCATTGTAAATAAACACTGCGATGACTTTAAGTTATATTCACGGACACGCTTTTTGTATCAGTATACAAGAAGAGAGAAAATTACGGCGTTGATACATATTATTTTATTCCGAGTACTTTCAACATTAGCACGATGTAATCATTAAGGCGTTGTTTATTTGAAGACAAATATTGAAGCTTTCATCATTTTCAAAGCCAAAATTGCTATGTCCACCTGAAAGATTATTTTGTTTTGTGAAGTAAAGAACGCTGTGGATTGGCTTCAGAACGCTTCACGTGAGTCATGATGTTGCCGAGAATTTTTTATGCATGTATTTGTGTGTGTGTGTCTGTGTGTGTGTGTGTCAGTGTTTGCGTGTGAGTGTGTGAATGATATCTAACGTTTCACAGATTTGTTTAACGTCACAATATATTTTGTTTCTGGCAGGCTATGATGCTTAAGTGCACGGCATTCTGAATGCTATCACTCATTGAACCGCTTTCCTGGATATTCCTACTTTATATCTTGCTAGGACGATCTTAATTCTTCAAATGTTTCTATCACTTGTGACACTTGATAGCATTTATCCATTTACCATCTCATTTCCTCTCTTTTCTGACATCAATTCACACGTTACATACGGTAGTCACTTCACTGTTTGCCTCTGTTTCTTTTGCCTTCTTTATATCTTGTGAATGCCAAAGTTTCTAAGTCGCCTTTCCAATTGATTTGAGAAATTGAAACTTTTTTTTCTGATTGTAGGCAACTGTTACTTTTATTTATTATTCTTCAAAATACTTCCTTCTTACTGACATTCTCTATATTATTTTCAAAAGTCTTTTTTCCCGACGTTTTCAAGTTTCTTCAACAGTGACGAGCTTAGTATGTTTTTAAACCTGTAAAATCATTACATTGATCAGTTACAGAGCTCTGTGAGTGCAAAAACACACCCATAAAAACACTCGTATGTATGTGTAAGTCTATACGTGGCAGGTAGTCTTAACATCTAATCACTGCTTTCAGATTTAAAAAAAAATACGGTAATATAGGTACCATTGTCAAAAAGGGGATGGCTGGTTATTCCATAACATCAGCTTCTTTGTAAGAAACGTTATTTTATTCATGAAGTTAAGCATGTCATTCAGTAAGACCAAGCGAACGGCAGTATGCTCATGACAACAGAGGATGAATTATCGAACTTGACTTAAAGATCAACGGTCACGATTCTGGTTCTAACTGTATTTCCAATGCTAATGGTCTTCTACTAAATCTATGTCATTCTCAGTAATTAAATAATCATTTATAATGCTTTCCACATGGAAACTGAGATAAATTATTATACGTTTCACATATAATCGATTGATAAGTCCAATAAATTAAACTTTAATAACTGATAATTTGCAATCTTTTTTCTTCATTTTCAATGCTTAAAATATCGATTATTTTTTCAGAAAGCTGCTCAACTAATCTCAAGAATTTTTTTTGAATATTGGGATTAATTATCGTCGATTATTTTCTTATCTAGAGAAGTAGAGAACAGCTTAGCGCTGTAAAGATTTACAGCGTAATGGAATAGGATGTGTGTACATCAAAGGGTAGTTGGTAGCGATAGGAAAGTCGGAAATCTACCTCTTTGTGGCACCTTTATATTCATTCAGAGCTGAAATACAAAGAGAATTATTGTTTAGTTACTATCTGCATGTATTCTTTACATCTATGTATGATCGTTAATTCGGAGATTTCAAAAGTATAGATTACTAGCGCAAAAAAGATTAATTTACGGTGTTCCAGGTGATAATGACAACCTTTTGCTTTAAAGTCATAATAACAACCATAAGTATATTAAGTTGTAAATTAGTTTCCACACGCAAATTGTAATAACCGTAAGTTCAATTCCAGCTTACGTAATTGACTACTTAACCACTTTGAAAGTGCAAATTTGTCTGTAGACACTTCGAGGAGAGTATATAAGTTCCCATGCATCGATAAGACAAGTGAATCAAAGTGCATGGTGGCTATATGAGAATGTAGCAGAGTAATGTTTCTAGAATATGGAAAATGTATTCGCAGATTAACGACGACGTTTTATGGAAAATTTAAACAAAATATAATTATATTTAGAATCCGAAAGAGACATTGAAATTTCAAGGGCAGATAATGAGGAAAGATGGTTTGGAGAATTAAAAAAATCAGAGGACATATTGAATCAAAGAGAAACAGACAATAACCAATCTAACGAGATAGTGTTAGGTGTAGAAAGCCACGATAGAAGTAGTAAGTCATGAGCCGAGTGTGACAGGAAGCTTAGAACAATTAAATATTAAAAGAATCATTGGAATAATCCAGATGACAGTATCATGAAAGTCGTACAAATATCTCACAAAGTATTTTAAAAAATAAGAAAAAACAAAAATATTGCTCTCGAGCAGTTTCTAACACTCTATTTATCATCTTACAAGTGCTGTCTCTGTCTTCGGGCAGAGTGCGGTTAGAGGCGAGAGCCGCCTCTAACCGCACAAAAAAGGACAGAGTCGCAACTGAGGAAAATTATACTGTGATGTGCCGGACCTGGCCGATGCCGCGCCTTCTTATTGCACCAGCGCAACCGACGTTTGCCGGGGCTTGAGCAATTTTTGTTACTAGCTGGGGTGTATGCATTGGGCTCCTCACATAAAAAAGACCTTGTATCACAACCTGACCTCGTGGTGGGGTTGAGTAAATATAAATTATCGAAAATTTAACTGAAGCGACACAATTGGTATTAAATAATAAACGACTTTAATAATTGTGCTTATTTTATGTATCATGGATACAGAAAAGAAAAGAGATGACTAAGTAGAGGCATGTGCGTCGTAATAAAGATATAAAATAAAAATTGTCCTTGCGATAACAATATAAATGTGTAAGTTAAAGAAAATCTGTATCACGGCATTTACATGGTGTTGGGGACGTTATAAAATAGAAATATTAGTACCATACACAAACAGAAGACGAGAAGAAAAATTACCTGTTGCATAGTTACTAAGGGCAATAATCAAGCAGTTTAGTATATCGAACACTCTCGTCATTTATTTCATTCCCCCCACTCGCGAGACAAAGCGTAAATAGTTTGCATATGCAACCATCTTTTTTAAGCGTTATATTTAAATTTACTAACACATCACGATGAAGTAATGGATAGCGGCTGGGATTGAGGAAACGGAGAGCCTAGTTCGAATACCAATCGCATCCATTACATTTTTGGGTAAATAGCAGGACAGACCTGGTTCTATAGATGGATGGAAACTGCTCTACCGCAGAAAGAAATGACAACCTACTGCCTCGTCAGTCATATATCGAAAGATACATGATCACCCCGATGCGTGTATCACGCATGTCACGTAACTGAATGAATTAACCAGCTTTCAGAAAACCTCAAATTGATTATGATTACCATAATATTACCATTAATTTTCAGAACACTACGAATCCGCAGGGATATTGTGCGAAACAAAACACTCTCAAAATGTAAAAATAGATAAGATAGAATTAGATATAAGACGGAATACTCACACTGTAAAGAGATAAAAAAAAAAAGTAGAAATAAGTTATATATGTCAGAGGATGATGTACAATCTAAAAAAATGCCATACGAAATAACCTCCCAGGAAATACAATCGCAGAATCTACCTGTGACATAACATGCAGTTATCCAGACGATGTCACTGAAGATGAATCCAACTATATTAAGGTAGATTTCCTTGAAAACTAGACAGCTGAAATCACCGAAGCGAAAAACCACGTCATTCAAAATCTCAGCAATTGTCAGACATAGACCAGCTCCTCAAAAATTCATATTACGAAGTCCAATATACACATTGTGCAGGACAGGATTCAAAGTTGCTCTGGAAACACTGTTAACGGATAATATCGCAGAATTTAACAACGTCATATACGCAACAGCATTAGCAGCTGCTAGGAAGCTTGGATCAAGATAACGAAAAAAATTAACGAACAGAGAGAGCCAGCTTGGAAGCCAAAACTTATGCGAGAAATAAAGGAAATTAGATGTGAGCTTTCTGTATCAGATGAACTCACTAGAAACCCAAATATCTCTACGCGCAAGTGCAAGATCAAGCGAAAATATAAAATTAAATCCCTAATTGAAATTCCATCAATCAAGGAAATTATGAAACAGAAACTTCGGTTAAAAGCACAGAGAACATGGCGATACGAAAAATGTTGTAGATTCATTGCCAAAATGAAATAATTCAAACGAAATTTAAGAAATTTTAAAGGGAAATTAGAAAAGCACCTATATATCTCGGAAAGCCAACATGTACTGAAAAAGTGCAGATATATTGGGAGAATATTGGGAGCAACCCCAAGGAATATAATCTAAATGCAGAATGGATCCAACGTGATAAATAACAAATGCGATATAAACCTCTGCAAGAATGGGAAAATATAACTACAAAAAATGTTATGAAAGCGCTAATGAAATCCCCAAAATGGAAATCCTCAGGAAATGACAAGGTGCCAAATTTCAGGCTCTATCAATTCTCATCAATCACTAAATCCCTTGCAAAAACTCAATCAATGCTTTTAAATAATCCCAATAAAATCCCGGAATGGATCACTGAAGGTAATACATATCTCATGCCAAATCGAATGAAACAGAAAACAGAAGATCCGAAAAATTATAGGCTAATTACATGTCTCTCCACGAAGTAAATTTGATCACGTATGTCCTGACGAACCCCACATATTCTTTTTTCGAAAGAAACAAATTTTTTAAAATTGCAGGAGACGATGAAGAAATCTTATCGCAGCGTGGATTGATTATCGTAAAGCCTTTGATAGTGTGCCGCACTCATGGATTCTTAAGACATTGAAAATGCACAAAACCACGTCTGTGGTGGTAAATTGCTTTAAGCACAGCATGTGAGTGAGGAACTCCACACTATACCTTAATCACAACAGAGGCATTGTCATCCCCAACCATCTTAATATCCTACGTGGAATCTTTCAAAGAGACACCCTGTGACTCATTTTGTTTTGTTTGTCCTTAACCGCCCCCCTTTACACATGAACTAAACAACAGTAGCTATAATTACAAACTAAACAAAACAAAAAGGGATTCAATCATCTACTCCACATGGATGAGCTCAAATTCTTTGCAAAAGACGACAATGAGTTGAAGGACCTCGTGAATATTGTAAAATATGTCAGTGAAGATGTAGGTATAGCGTTCGGATTAGATAAATGTGAAAAAGTAACATTCAAGAAAGGGAGAATTACAGAAAATCCTCAATAGATATAGACTTTGTAAAAAGATTGGGGAACTGGAACAAGATTAAGCCTATAAGTATCTAGGAATTAGCAACTGATATGGTATACAACATACCCAAATGAAGCAGAAGGTAAGAAAGAAGTACTACAGGCGTGTGCGTCTGTTACTGAATAACGGGCTTAACTAAAAAAAAAACAGAATAACAGGCATAAACACATTGGCTGTCTCTGTGGTGTAATACAGCTTTAACATCCTTAAATGGACCATAGCTGACATTAAGTGAATGGGAGCCAAAACGTGAAAGCTTCTTACTTTCTACCGCATGCATCATCCCAAAGATGATGTCAATTGTTTGTATGTGCCCAGATCCGAAGTAGGCAGAGGATTAGTTCAACAATAACTGTCCTACAAAACTACAACCATTTGCCTTCAACGATACCAGGAAACTACATGAAACTACAGAAGACTGCGTGAAGATTATTTACATTATTCGGACTATTGTCCTTATCTTTGTTGCCATATTTGTCACGTTTCGTCCGCTTTACGCTCCGGTCTTCTTGAGTTAGTTGGAATGGCGAACTGAACCCTTTATTCGCTCACTGGGATAGACTGTTCTAGTTTCTCGTGCCATGACTAATGTGTGCCAGTTATCCGTTATCTGCCGTTAATTCCCCTCTCCATGTTCTCCACTTGAACTCACATTTTGGGTCCTGTCACTGGATCTAACTAACGCCATGTGTTTTAGAGAACATTTGTGTATGAATTTCCGGGTATTATAAACCTAATTGCTTCAACAACCCTTTTTTACCAGTTCTCATATTGCAAGTTTCCTTGTTATTATTGCTTTTCTCTGACACTCCTTATAACTGGTTGCCATATTGTATTCATTTCTATGCTTAGTCTGCTCAGGAGATTGTTGTGGCCTAGCATATGTGCTGATTCCTTAAGTTTAGGAATTTTGGAATGATGTTCTTTGTCGATGATCTCAACCTGATCCCTTTTCTCTCCATATGTGGTCAGCCACGCTTGATTTTTCCACTTCCCTATAGTGTTATAGTTTTCTGGTATCCTTGAAGCCTTACCTAAAGGTTGTGGCCCGTCTCCCCTTTATATTTCTTTGCGCAGCTGCACGAGATGGCGTAGATACCGTCTTTAGTCATGTCCTTCTTTATGGGGAGTATTACTCGGGTGAGATATCTGTGAAATATCTTCCAGAACTTGAAGATTGTCTTCATGTTAGATGGACCGTAGACCCTTGTATTTTCTCTAATAAGCCCTTCAGATAAGACAGACAGACTATTTTCTGAGTTTTGTTGTCCTCCTCTTGTATTTAGTTTACTGGGGCCGCCATGTACCCAGGATAGTTGTTACGTTGGATGGTACTACTTATACTGACCAATCCTTTGTCTAATATCTCTGGGTCGCGATTTTGCTCGGTGTTGTTTTTTACTCTGTATGGATGATGAGAGTTGAAATTGAGGTACAGTCCGGTATATGGATGTCTTGAACCCATGTTCTGTTCGAGATATTAGAACATCCATGAATGGGAGTGTGCTGTTACCCTCTTTCTCCATCGTGAACACTACCGAAGGTCATATTGAGTTCACAAGGTCCGGTTGAACTAGAACATATTCCTGGTGTGATCAGAGTATGAAGGTTTCATCTACGTACCTTAAGCATAGAGTTAGCTTGAGATCTATAGATTCTAATGCCATTTCCTAAAAGTATTCCATGTATATATTCGCCATTGCTTGTGATAATGGCGAGCCCAAGGCTAAGCCCTCATCTTGCCGATATATGTGTGATCCCATTCCGTAATGTGTATACAGAAAGTCAATATCTCCATCAGATTATCTATTGGAATATTGGTCCGTTCTTTTAGGGATGGGTCAGAGGCCAATCTCTCTCTGACTACTGACAGTGCCTCCTCCGCGGGTACTTTCGTGAACAAACTCACAACGTCCAACCTCACCATCTGGCTGGATAGGATTGGGTCATCTTTGATTATTTCCATGAAGTTGTCGCAGTTTCGGACATATGAAGGTAACTCTCCGATAAATGGGTCAATTACATCTATAAGGAAGCGACTCGAGGGTTGAACACAGAGCCTTGGCAACTAACAATCGGCCTGAGCGGAATACCTTCTTTGTGAAGCTTAGGTAGACCGTTTGTGTTTGGTAGCTTGCTGTAACGCTGCGGCAACTGCCTATGCGTCTTAGATGCGAAGGGATCCTTGTTCCTGATTAGTACCTGTAATAGTTTGCGTTCCGTTTTCATTGTAGGATCCATTATTTAATTTGCTGTAGCTACCATTACTAAAGAGGTCTTACAACTTTCTTGTACAAAGTGATTTGTCCATCACTACAGTTGCATTGCCTTTGTCAGCTTCGACCTTAGTTCATCTGCCTGAGCTTGAGAGAAGTTCAAGGCCACCTCCTCGATTCTGGCAATGATGTTCAAGTATGGCAATCGTCTGACGGTTGTGGCGAAAGTGAGACCCTTTTTTAATACTGATTCCTCATAGGCGCTCAGCTGATATAGGCTGATGTTGATTATTAATTTCACAGGTGAGTGATGGACCTTGTCCGTCACCTTCTGATCTTTCAATCTATTTAATTTTCTTACTTGGCTAGCCTTGACTACATCGAATTCATGTATGTAGGATTTATCTGTGTCAATTTCGATCCTTTGGTCTTCTTCATTTATAATACTGTTGAAGAAATCCTCGATCCTCTGGAAGATATGAACTTGAAGTCTCTGTTTTATCCAACGATTGCACTGGATTCTCTCTCGGACAAGGGCGTGTCCCGCTTTTTCTGAGACCAGATGGGCTCTCCATTCGGTTTTTTAATACCCAGTAATTCATACACAGATGTCCTCAAGGACACATGACACAGTGGATAAAGGCGTTAGTTAGATCCAGTGACAGGACCCAAAGAGTGTGAGTTTAATACCCGGCTAAGGCAGTGGAGAACTTGGAGAGGGTAATTAACAGGAGATAACTGATAACTGACATCCATTAGACATGGCACGTGGAACTAGAACAGTCTACCTCAGCGAGCAAAATAAAGGGTTCAGTTCGACATTCCAACCAACTGAAGAATGCCGGAGCGTACAACGGCCGAAACGTTGTGACAAATATTGCAACAAAGACGAAAACAATAGACTGAATAATGTACATAAGACCTCTTCTCAGAAATATAGAGATACTAGATGAAGATATCTATCAAATAACATGAAAGTAGTAAAGTAGAAGCCAAAAAGTTCAAAATAGAGTTTCAAATAGGTTCAGAAACACAAGTAAAGCACAGTACACCGACTGTAGCTGCAAATATTTAAAAACGAAAGCAAAAGCAAATGCAACCAACTAGATGCAGAAAGGATAGCAATATAAACGGCTTCACGTTCAATACTCGTAACAAACAAGCTTATGTAGACAAATCTCGTATCCGTCAGTGGCTACTTAATGCAGGGTTAAAAGCAGAAACCGAAGGATTTATCCTTGCTGCACAAGACCAATGCTTGTTAACTAAAAAAGATCAAGTACACATAATAAAATATTGTGTTAGCCTAATTTGCAGATTCTGTAATATCCGGAAACAATTGATCATCTTGCATCAGGTTGAACGGTATTGACACCGACTCAATATAAAACCCGGCCTGACAAAGTGCACTAATATGTGCAGTGGAAAAGCTGCAACTTCTCCGAGAAGGAAACTGAAAGAAATTGGTATGAACACAGATTACAGAGATAGGACCTGTAACAATTTTATGGGATTACGCAGTGCACGCATACAGAACAATCTGCTATCCATCCAGGCATTGTTATTAGGTTGGTGCAAAAATAATGACGTAATAATGTCGTTTTTTTCACGTTAAAAATATGTCAAAAAACGACATTATTACGTGATTATTTTTGCACCAACCTAATATTAGATACTGCAAATAAAAAAAAAAGCCTCCTTATTGATATGGCAGTCCCTGCAGACTGCAATGTATCTTTGAACATCTTTAAAACGCTATCTGATTACAAGGATCTTGAAAACGAAATCTCACAAATGTGGCACATGGGAACATGAACAATTCCTGTTGCAATTGGAGCCCTCGGATTGGTTGGAAAATATTCCAGTAGACTCAAAGAAGTGGTTCCTTGAGGTCCATACCTTAAATAAATACAGAAAAAAAAATGTTTTCACGAATACAGCTTACACCTTACGAATGGCTTTATCTATGTAAAATATGTGTGTGTGTTTTCTTTTTAATTGGCCAGTGGAAAATGTCATGGTGACATTTCTGATCTTAGGTCTCTGGGTAGAAGCCGGAAAGACACCTGTACACACAGAAGTCAAAGGAATTAAATTAAAAAATAATATTAATAATATGCGTACTTTACATTTCGGATTTCCTTATAGCTGGAGTTAGAATTAAGACATTAGATTTTTTTTTTCGAATATTGAAGTTATTTTTCATATTCAAGGAAAAGTAAAGTTTAATATATTTACCTATTTTGAGCAATTACAATATCTATCAAGGTAAAAGTTGGCTTCATAATCAATGAAATAATCATTAAGAGCAGACAGATTATTAAGGCCCCGAATATAAACTCTTTGAATTTGGTAGCGAAAAACATGTCCTTTTTGACCTCTTCATAATTTATGCATTTTTCCAGTCCCGTAAACTCTCTTGAGATCTAATAAAAGTAAATGTTCATTATCCCAAAGAATAATGTCGAGCGATTTGATGAGCTAATTCTTCCATGTTCGCAGCCCAAATCTTTTCATCTCTGTGTTATTAAACGTGTGATGTTGCGTTGTCAGGCAATAATAAAACGCCTCTCCGATTGAACGCTGACGCTCCATTTTTCAAACAAAACTGGAGTTGTGTTTCCAGTTGATGACTACGTCTTTCAGAATTGACGTTAGATATTTGAATTACAATTGGGGGGACCAGGTAATAGCTGCTCTAGTTACTGCTACTGATTTAAACGTGGCATACAGAGAAAGAAAATATTCGGAAAAGGAAAAATTAGACCTGGTTGGAAAAGTAACGTCGGCAAAAATAAACACCAGCTGATGTTTAGCGACAGAATGCTAACATTATGGAAACGGATTTGTCGTCAACAGTAAATAAAGGAATAATGTACATCGATGTTGGAAAGTGTCAGTCTGTGTGTCTGTAATACAGCTCACTGTTCAGGAAAACCATACGAATGTCCACAAACTGAATGAATCCAGCTAACAAAGCCATAGAGTTTACTTAGAAAAGATCGACTTCAAAAAGTCAGACGTCATACAAGAACCACCATAGTCACAATGCTGAAGCGAATATGCAAAGAACAAGGGAGAACGATCTCACTTTTCCTTTGGAGAAGTTTACAATCAAAGAAGATCCGCAAACACGTTTAGGACAGAGAAGGTTGGCAAAATATTGTCGAATCAGTACACAATATCACTGAATATAAGAGAAAATTTAACTTTATGGACTCAAATCGAAACAGTTTCGATGAATGAAAATGAATTTGAATAGCAAATCAACAGTTTATAATTGACGATATTCCCCTATGCAGCAAAGCGCAGAAATGAAGTTCTTAGTTTTATTATTGCATTTGTTACAGTTCCATGTTTTCTTGTATTTGTTACAGTTCCATGTTTTATTCTTGCATTTGATACAGTTCCATGTTTATCTTTCATTTGTTACACTTCCATGTTTTGTTTGCAATTGTTACAGTTCTGTGTTTTATTCTTGCATTTGATACAGATTCATGTTTTATTCTTGCATTTAATACAGTTCCATTTTTTTTCTTCGGTTCTGTATTATACATTATATATACTTTTAAAGGATACATATTCAATGGTGAATAACGTTTCTAGAAATGACTTGGGAACATACACTGCTGTTCGATAAAAGTGACTCACCTGATTTTTTGGTCTATTGTTTTTGGGGTCAAATTAATTTTTAATCTTACTAATATAAAGACCTCTTCCCGATCACCTAGTAAAAAAAGTTTACTCACCCTAAGGTATTCTATTGATAATTATAATTTTGGATATAAATGAGATTTAGGGAAAACTCTGTGAAAAAAAGTCACTCACTTATTTCCTGCAACTAGTAATAAATATAAACATAAGCGAACAGCTTTAAATAAAGAATAATAGAGGTATAATTTAATTATAATAGGTAATATAGTTCGAAATATTTAATAATCTATGGGTCCTCCTTTATTTTGAATAAACTTTTCTCACAATTTTTGGAATTGACTTCATCAGGTTCTGGCAAATCTCAACTCCAAGCATTGAATTCCATCCGGATATGAAATTCACACTCAAATCCTCTTTGCTGTTCAACTGCTTTCTCGAGAGACTGTAATTTATAGTGCTGCATAAGTTTTCTATGGGGTTGAGGTCAGGAGATTGGGGCGCCCATCTCATAAAACTCACCTGCTTCTCATCAAAGTATTACTTCATCAATTTGCTTTGTGACAGGGATCATTATCCTGCATAAAAATGAGCTTGATGGGGTCGATTTTCACACTTTCAGCAGAACGCAGCAGACAAGACTCTAAAATTCGCTTTTACTGCTCGCTCCTGAAGGTCTTTTCAATAGGTTTAAAAAAAAAACAGTTCCATGAAAAGAAAAGCATCCCCAGATCATAATATTGAACAGATGCTTGACAGTACTTACTGCAAAATTCAAAGTGCTTTAAAAGCTTCTTCTGATTTTAGGTCGCTTATCTTTTGAATTTAGCGCAACTTTTGTTTCATCGGAGAAGAGAACATTATTCCAGTCTTCTACGGTGAAATTTTTGTAATAGTGAGCCCATTCAAATCTCTTGGCTTTGTTGGCTTTGCTTATTAGCGGCTTAAAGTATCGAGTACAAGATTTGTAGCCTTGTTCTAACAGCCACCGACAGACTGTTGAAGAGGCAAGACTATTACTTTACTCTTCGCTTAGACTGGCTGCAATTTCTTGGCTAGTTATAGTCCTATTCTTCCCAACTTCACAATTGATTACCCTGCCAGTTCTATCATCAATCTTTTTCTTTCGTCCCCTTTTCTTCCTTGAAGGAGGAGTGGCATCATTTTGTGCCCTAAGCACTCGAGAGCTAGTTGATTGTGAGCTAATAGCAATTTCTCTCGTAGGTTTGCATGCTTTTGAGAGGGCAATAATAGATAACTTATGGGGTCTTCAGTAGCTATTTCATGCTGTTTTATACTGTATGAGGCTTTCTGAAATATTCTGGAATACTCTAGATTCAATTTGAGCTGTTCTAGAATTCTCTAGAATATTGTTCGTAGTGTATTCAATATGTTTTGAAAAGCTCTTTAAATGTACCAGTTTAATCATTAGAATGCGATATTTGAGTCACTTTTTTGCACAGAGTTTTTCCCTAATTCTAATTTATATCCAAAATTATAATTATCAAAGGAATACCGGAGGGTGACTAATTTTTTTCCTAGGTGGTCGGGAAGGGGTTTTTAAATTAGTAAGGGGTTTTTAAATTAGTAAGATTAAAAATTATTTTCACCACCAACACAATAGACAAAAATATTTTTAGTAAAAAAAAATCAGGTTAGTCACTTTTATTGAACAGCAGTGTAGGTTGTTCGCATGACAAACACATGTTCATTCATTTGTGGATCTCATTACCTACATATTTACATTGTTCGGACTGTTTCCCCATCTTTATTACCATATTCACAAGGTTTCTTCAGGTGATATAAGTTAAAATTTCGAAACGAATGTCTATTTTGTCCAATGTGGTAGATTTTTCCAATTTCACGATTAATTCCTTTTGGCAATTCGATTCTCTAAGGTTTTCTTCCCTCTGCTGCGGATAGTTATCGATCTCACAACTATTTGGGTCAAGTCACTTTTGGATCACTCAACCAACGCTTTTATCCACTGGGCCGTGTGTTCTTGTTGAGTTACCCAGGGAAATTAACGGAAAGTGAGATATAAAAAAGCATACAACATGGAATTAGATAAAGGGTTCTGTTCGAAATTCCAACTAATGTCACCCAAATAAGGGCTGAGAGCACAACGGCCGAAACATCGTGAATATTGTAGTAAAGATGAGGACAAAGTCAGACAATGAAAATACGTACTCATATTTCATCTAAGAATAAAGGGCAATAACGAGGTTTTAGAAAAAAATGAAAAGAAGAATAGCTATACTTAACATCAAAAAGAGACATTTTAATTTTCTTTCAGAGGTAAGAAGGAAGAGAAAAATAAAGCATAACCTTCCTAGTGAATTGTGTGAATTGTTGGCAGAACAGGGTTTAGGAAGCATAAAATTATGAATTGCTACATAGGACAGGAAATTGTGGATAGCCACAATTGCCACCATCATGATTCGACATGGCACTTAGAAAGAAAAAAACAAGCAACAAATTTAATCTTGTCCAGCAAAACTCTAATAGATGTGGCCAGATGTGCCAGTTTAGGATTAGAAATATCAGAATGAACAAGTGGTTGTTAACAAAAGCATAATCCCAAAATGAATTTATAAATCAGTGATACTAAAATAACAAGTCCTAAAATTTAAATATCTGCAAAATATTCTAACAGAGGACGACACCGAGATCCGAAGACACATCAGGATGACCAAAGATGCATTTCAAAAGCTAAGCAGAATATTAAGAGACAGAAAACTTCGTTAGAATCAAAGAAAAGAGTACTGAAATTTTACCAGTTACCTGTCTTTCTGTATGGAAGCGAATACTGGACAATCTCTTCACATAAAAAAAGATACGTGAACCAATAGAAATATGGTTCTACAGAAAGATGCTGAGGAAATCTTGAGAGGACTACCAGGATCAATTAGTTGGCTAGAATTATAGGATAATATATGCAGACGACAAAGATTTGATCGCGGAAAAAGAAATGAAACAATAGGAAATCTTCAGAAGGTTACAAAGAAAGGCGAGAAGAAAGGACTAAAGCTCAATTGTAAGAAGAGTGTTTGCATGGTTTTCAGCCGAGTGAACAGCCAAGTATTCGAACTACAAGTTGGAAGAACAAAAATTTAAATATCTAGGAAATATTTAAACAGAAAACTGAAAATATGAAACAGAAAACCAGAAGAGCCATTGTAAGAGTCAAGTATACCTTCCAAAATCAGGAAGAAATTTACTTGAATCTAACAAAAGATTACTAAAGTATAATGCAATATCAGTCCTACTGTATGGCAGTGAATGTTGGACAACCTCCTCACAAAGTGTTATGTAATATCAGTCCTTTATGACGCGTCCTGGGTTTGACGATAAACTACATCCGCGTCCTAGAAAAGACGATAAATCACGTCTAACAGCAAGACCTCTGATCAGGTGGAACCACCTCTTAATTGCTGGTGTTCTCAGGTCTACCCTGACACGGGGTGTTAGCACCTGTTAGGGTCACGGCTATGGGCAAATAGTTAACACCCAGACTACATCCACATCCTGGGTATGATGATAAACTGCATCCGCGTCCTGCGGAGGACGATAAACTACGTCCAACAGCAAGGCGTCTGATAATACGTTTTTGAAAAAATAATATTGCCAGCTGTACGTTTTTGAAAAAAATAATATTACCAGCTATACATTTTTTGAAAGAATAGTGTTGCCAGCTATACGTTTTTGAAAAAATAATATTACCAGCTATACGTTTTTGAAAAAATTAATATGACCAGCTATCCGTTTTGAATAAAAAAGAATATGATCAGCTATACGTTTTTGAAAAAAAATAATATGACCAACTATATATTTTTGAGGGAAAACTTTAACAGAAATATATTTTTGAAAAAAAAAAGTTGTCGGCATTAAATGACCCATTGAGATTGATATGAAGTAAACCAAACCGAACCAGACCAAACCTTCTTTATGACAATGAATACTGAACAATCACCTCACAGATGAAAAAGAGAATTAAGACAAATGCCATGTGTTCTGGAGAAGAATGCTGAGAATACTATAGACTGATATTGTGAGTAAAATATGAAAAATGGAAATAAAGACATATACTTAGATGAGAAAGAGAGAGTTGGATTTTTTAGGATAAATAATGAGGAAAGAATGTTTGAATAATTTGACATTCAAAGGACATATGTAAGGTCGGCGGGGCAGAGAGAAGCAACCAACGCGCAACCAACCTAACAATGTGTGTGAGTGGATAGCCAAAAATCGATTAGGGGGTTACAGAGTTATATTTTATTCAAATATCTATAGTATATAGGAAGTCGTTGGGAAATATAATCACTGTGACATGGCCCGCAATGTTAACAGTTAAATCAGATATATAATTCAGTTAATAAGAAACGCTCTGTCTTTGTCTTTCTCCTTCCTTTTCTTTTATTTGTTTTACTACCTATCTGGGCTGTCTTGTTTCGTGAAAAAAGAAAAAAAAAGATGAGGAAAGGAATTTGGGGTTGCTTGACAACAATCAGAATGACCTCCTAAGAAAGTCAGAAAGAATCGGTCACCTATGCTCACGTGACATACACACGAAGTGAAATTTTTGAATGGTAACTTTATTTTCCTCATGACCTCAGACAACAACAATTCGCGAGAAAAACAGACTCTCATAGGGCAATCGTGACGGATGAGAAATACACTCCCAAACCTATTCCAATTCTTGTTTTATAAGAAATTAGGGGATTTAATAGCGGATATTTGAGGCCTATTTAACTATTGTAAAGAGTAATGGAATATTATACCCCAATAGATACAACTAAAAATCTTACTTTATACCGATGCGATCCAATTAAACAAGGGGAAACGGAGCATAAGCATTTTTCTGGAAATTTATATGTCACATTGTAGAAGAAAAAAATAACTTTTGGGAAAATTCTACAGTGAATTTGTCTGTCAATACGAACATTGGAAATTTAAATTCCTAAAACACAAATGTTTGAAGAGACATCCAATATCAGTTGTGTTCTTGTATTAATTGTACGTCTGTCATTTCATACTTTTCCTATATTTTGCATTTTGTTATATAAAATTTATTTACAAATGGTAATCTTTTGTTTGTTGTTTATCAGTAATTTGTTCGTGTGTACTCTTTTCAGTTTTTGATCCTTGGGTTCACATCTTTATATGTTGGGAATTCGTAACATCAACCATATGCTGAACGTATAAACAGCACAGAGATGATGTATTCTAAAAATATGGCAAGATTTCCAAGTGATATCTTATAAACTGAAAATCGACTCATGGTTGCAAAACCGTTCTGTTACTACTTTTGGTAAGGAAATTGATACTATCTTATTTTGACGTAATTGTTTTTTTGTTTTTTTTTTTGCTTTTTTAATCATTTCTACGATCCTCCATAGACCATTTGTGAATCTTCGCTTATGCACAGTGTCAAATCTTCAGATTTTTTGTACAATGGCTTTCATAGCGAGGAAATCAAAGAAAATCAATATAAAAAAAAAAAATCGAATCTAGAGAAATTGTAAAATGTATTTTATTAAATTAACTTATCATGTTCCGAAGGAGTAATTATGCAAATTTAATTAGAAGATTATTCTTAATTAGTGTCTAAAAACTGGACAAGAACGTGTGACCTCTGCTTCTTTAGACTTTGAGACAAATTAAAATACAATGTTCAGGAGCATAAATCTCGAATTCTTTGACGTTTTTGCGTTAAGGATGGTGTATACTTAGACGCTAACGGGAAAATCTTCCTGGAAATAATTCAATTATTACTACTGTTTCAAAATCTTGAAATTTACGACAGAATCAATTTGATAAAACTTTGTATGATTGAATGAAGTATTGTAATCTTGAATTTAAAAAGAATAAATTATAAAGATCGTCTTTTCTTTCCTGTACGGATATTTCTTTATTTGCTTTTCTAATTTCGATTTTTTCCCAAGTCTTAATTATTTGAAGTAATTTTATTTGATCATTTTTATATTTCTCAGAAAATGTAAGCGTTTATAAATTACAGCTTTCCTTATGGAAAATAATTTATTTTTTTTTAGATTTTCAATTTAATTTTTATTTATAAATCAAATTAACAGAAGTATTCTAATCGCTATTTTTTCATATTTTTTTTTAAATCACTGATTCAAAATCATATTTTTTTTTCAAATCACTGATTCAAAACGATTTTTTACTTTGTTTCGTACAATGCTAATCTATTGTCTGGGTGAATGATTTGTTTTCAACGGTTTAGCAACCACTTTCGATGTATATAAACCCCTCCCCCGGCATAGTGTCTATATACGTTTTAGTGAAAGAGTCTTTTTCAGACAGTGACGAATAAACACGTCCAAAATATAACATTGAAAAACTAGCGACAGACGGGTTTATACGGCGATGTGGATACTTTTAATGCTCTACTGAGCTTGAAACGAGTTCATTTGTCAACTCATAGTCTGATAGATGATTTAGCCACAGCTCGGGTACTTCAAGATGCCTCAGTTTCTTAGTCTTCCCGAACAAACAAAAATATTCTTCTGAAAATGAATTGTTTTTCTCAAAATTATTGACAGAGAATATTCTTAGACTGAAAGAACTGTTTTTCCAGATCATAATGGTTTAGTGAGATAAATCTTACTAATTAGCACATAGATAAGGAAAGAATATTTGGTTTCCTATCTTTCTCAAGGTTATAAGTAGGGATGCACCGATAAGCAAATTGTCCGATTACCGATTACTCGGTCTTTAATAATCGGCGAATCGACCGATTAACAATTAATCTTCAAAGTGGCCGATAAGGCCGATTACTGATTACCTGCCGATTAATCGGTGTACTCCTAGTTATAAGCGCTTAAGTGAATAGGACGACACCAGCGGGAATAGAAATTCTACTCCCCGATTAATAAATTCGAGCTGTTATCCATTACACCATCCGCAAGTTCAGGTTTAAAGTACTGGCACTCCCAAGAAGTCACCCATCTAGATAATTATTAGACTCGACTTTGGTTAACTTCGCTGGTAGAACCTGTGTTTCAACGTGATCTGATCGTAAGCTAAGCTACGCCATAGAGCTTAACCTATATACTTGAGAGCGAATCATGTTGAAGAGTCGGGTGATAAAACAAGTTTCAAAATTTTAAACGTATCCACGTGCTTACTAGCCTAACGATAAAGAACGGCCAAATCACCAATATGTTATGAACAACATCCAACATAAGCGACTGTACACGTTCGTAGATGAACCCTTTGCATTTAACATGTGACAGTACAACGTGGTTTTACATGTACTAATGAACCTATAGTACCTCTGGCGGCACGTGTCACATCCGCCAAAGAAGAGCTACTTAGAACAGATGATGATCCAGTGATTTCTTTGAATTCTGGTTTCGCAATTTAAACAGTAAAACGTCGGATATCATCAACTGATCATTCCAACCGGTCGGTCTTCATATATTTATAACTCGAGTCTATATTACCGATTAGAAAATCTAGGATTTAACACGTTAAGCTATTTCTGGGATGAAAAGTTATTATTTACACTATTGCATGCGGACTATTGTCTTCATCGTTGTGGTTGCTGTTATCGCAACGTCCCGGTCTTCATCAAGTGTATATCCATAGGAATAACATATAGGGATTTCCGAACTCAACCATTTTCATTTAAAATATCCATGTCTCGGGATATCTCGTGTAGACCTTATTTTTACTACTGATCAGTTACTGTGTTCAATGAGTTCAATTTCATACTGCCCGGCACAAGGATTGAAAGTGGAACCTCATACTTAACTTACCTCCTTATGACTACTGATTCTTGTCATGTTTGAATTAACTCCCTTTGTTACAGCTGCTGCTCCTGATGACTTTTCTTTCGTTCTTTTTTTTCTTTCTTCATTAGCAAATCCCATATGATATTTATTTCTATGCTAAGCCTACTAAACTGCTTCTCACAACCTAACATAGAGTTGGCCAAACTGACTGTATTTAAGTGCCGTATACAAATGTTTTTAGATATTTGAAAGCTGAAAGACCTGAACAAAATTTACATATAACTTGTTATTTTGTAACACACACATGTGATCACTGTCATTTCACCCCCGGCGCACCCAAGTCTTTAATCCCCTTCCCTATGACCTCAGTCTTCTGACATTCCCCTGTAATCCTTACTGACCCGAAAATTTCTTTAATCCTCTGCCTTCCGTCATCACTTCCCTTAGCACTGAAGAAAAAGTCTTGCTCAAGGATTATAATCAGTACACAGATCTAGCATTATATTTAGAACACAGATCTAGCATTATAAATAGGATTTAAATTCTTAGATAATTTTACTAACCATTAACCGCCATAGGCAATTGTTCCATCAGAAAAAAAGTTCAACTAGAATGGAGCAAATAAAGCATCATGTTTAGATGTAACAGAGTCTATCTTCTTCGATTACTTTAAAGTACCTTCATCAAAAAACATTTTGAATTAATGCAGTTACTGATATAACAGAAGTAGTCTGTATTTATTCAATCGAAGTTAGCAGAGGATATGAAGCTGTAAAACAGGTAACATGAAGATCAACTTGAGATCAAAATTATTTTGGAGTTTTTGAAATTCAGTTTGTCAATGTGTTACCAGGGATTTAAAAGAGTAAACATTTATGAAGCTATTGTTAAGTTTGATGAAAATTGTTTGAAAGATCAACAAAAAATAAGAAAGAAACTAGTAAAAATCGCCATTTTTCGCTATTTACGCAGGTTTTCACTATATGGGTGAACTCAAATATCAAGATATCCACTGTTAAACTTATCAACTTAATCAACTTATTGTTGGCTACAACTGAGTGACGATTGTATTAGTTTGCTTGTCAATTGAGGGAGTTTTTAGTTTAAAATTTGTGTTGAAGTCGATTTGTGTTGAAATGGATATTTCACTTTTCGCGGTTTTTCTCTAAACACAGTAGCGTAGAAATAAAAATTAGGTATTTTTGCGCACTTCATGATGTAAGTAACCTACATACCGAGTTTTGGACTAAATCGTAGGAAAAGTGTTGAATTTATCGATATTTGATCGCCTTTAACGATTATTGATTTTTTTAATATTATCGATTTTTCACGCTAAGAACCTATTGTACAATGTATGTGCTATGTTTTGTCAAAATAGGTTAGATGGATCTCGAGAGAAAAGGTGTCACAAAGACAGACACCCAGGTTTCCTCTGTTTTATATATGGAGATATACACTAAACTTACGTTTAATTCAATGGGGTCTCAATTCATACACAATAAATAATTATAAATTTTTTTTTTTTTCTTATTTACCTTTTATTTTATCTGTAATGAAGAAAGAATATCAGAGCTGCGGTTTTGTCACGTAGCATATTTTCTGAGTTTTTCAGACATTTTTCAGTAGTAGTATTTTTATTCACTGTACAGGGATTGATGACAAGCGATTTCCATTCATGCTACGCCTTTTCTTGATATATTTACCTGCAAATAAAGCTTGCAGAAAATGTTAGATACTGACCTCTATCAACACGCATGCATCTCGAAACGAAAAGAGGTTAAAAATTGTTAAAATTGGTGCAAAAGATTCACATCTCCATTCCGCATGTAATGCTCCAAGTTATATAATTCAATGAGAATATTAAATCTAGGTGCATAGCATATGCGTTACGGCCGTGACGGATATTAATTATTTCGCCGGCTGTAAGGTACCAACGCCTCTGACAGAAACATGAATAAACACAAACATGGATTTATAGAACCAACAATAACAACTAGTTAGTAGGCGAGAGACATTATTACTGTGTAAAATAAAAAGATGGCTCTCTATCAGAGTAATTATCGAGCATCGGTCATAAATCACATGTGTAATATTTTGCAGGCGTATTTGTCTTTAAGATACGAGGCTTGTGCCTAAAAATAAATCCAATTATCTAGCATCGACACATTAGTTCTCGTATCAAATTCCTCACCGGGAAATAGTGAGTGGAATTTTTCGACGCCGCTATCTTGTGCGTCGATGTGTTTGCTTCAACTCTTTCGTTACACTGCTATCTGTGTAAATGGTAATTCTCCTCAGCTTATATAGCTTGAGATAGGTTCAACTTGACCAACCTTTTTGATTCTAGATCTTCTGTTTGATTGGACACACGGTGAATCCTTAATTCTGATTTGCTGATTTTGTTATTTTGCTGAAACTATGCACACGCGTTGTTTATGCTACTGCGTCTAAATGTCTAAGTGAATTAATAATTTAATCCTGGCTACATTCGCCGGTGTACGGGAAAACATCTTTTACGTGCGGTATATGTATAATTTGAATATTTTTTATAAGATTTTTATATAATTAAAGCAAAAACATGCACAAATACTAGTAATTAAAAGCTTCCATTTCTTGCTTGCTAAGCGTTTTGTGAGCATATTCGTGCATAATCTTACCAGCGTTTAACGATTAAACATTTTCTACCACGCTTTTTCATTGCTAAACACGCCCATTTCATGTCTTCCTGCAGAGATCGAAAATATTACCTCTTTCTTTAGACAATACCTCGATGTTTGTTATCTATGTTCAAAACATATTGAGGGTGATATCGTAAGAATTATTGTATTTAGCGGTGTAAAACATCAGATTCTTATTTTTTTTAATCGGAAAAAAAGGATGAATTGACATTACTTTCATGTTTTGTCAGTTTGGTTTAGTTTGGTTTGGTTTGTTATACGGCATAACAACCGCAATGCATTTAATGTCGATAAGATTTTTACTGCTGGCAATATTTTTTACCCAAAATGTATTTCTTCTAATATTTTCTCAAAAACTTTATTGCTGGTAATACTTTTTTTAAAAAATGTATAGCTGTTAATATTTCTTTTTTCAATAATGTATTGCTAATAATAATGCCTTGCTTGTAATATTTTTTCAAAAAGTTATTGCTAAAAATATTGTTTTACAAAAATGTATTGCTGGTATAAAAACGTATTTTTACACTTTCATAGTGTTTTGAACCCAGTTTGGGGTTATCTATTTGTCCATTACTGCCACTCAAACTGGTGCTAGCAGCCCGGGTCAGAGTGGACCTGGGAACACCAGCAAATAGGAGGTGGTTCCACCCTCCTCAAAGTTTCCTGAACAGAGGCGTTGCTGTCGGATATAGGTTATCATCTTACCCAGTACGCGGATATAGATTATCGTCATACACAGGACGCGGATATAGTTCGTCGTAATACTCAGACCGCATGCGTTTTCAGAATATCTACTTTAGTTCAAATTAATTAAGGTTATATCTGTGTCAATATAGAACAAAGACGTACCGTTACTTTGTATGTCACCGGTTCCTAATTGAAAAATAACGAGTTTATATATATGCAATAACAGAAAAATTCTTTAAACGACATTCAATACAATTACATCTCCTGTATCCAGAAATGAGTTCCAGAATTATACATGCGTGTATGGCACAAACGGGTTCCAGGATAACTGACGTCTTCTTCAGGTATTCAATCGACACTTGATAGATTCATCCGTTATTAGGCATATCGTCTATTTATTGCAGACAGAAATTCCATAAATTCACACCTGTTTGCTAGCCTCAATTGAAGACGCTTGCTTATTCACATTCTTCAACATGCATAGATCAAACCTGTGATTTATATTTCAACTACGAACTTAACCTACAGTTCCAGAGGGATAGCGCTTAACATGGCGTAATCAATAACAGAGCAAGCCCAGAATTATCGATCTTTCAGATGCAATGACTGGGGATTTCCTAATAGAATAATCATAGGCGGCCACCGAAAGGTTTCGTCTTCCCAATTTAGCTCATAAATCTAGAGTCAACACGTTATGTGCTTTTGAAGTAATTCACACCGTTGTTTTATATTGGGTTTTTCTTAGGCTGTATCCTCCAGAGCTTATGTTATCTGACAAGCCTATCATGAGGAAATTCTAACCCGTTACTCAATAACGGTTTTGTACACTGAGGTTCACGCTATACAAGGCCTTGGATTTACTTTAGTTAGACGGTTACAGAATAGGCAATACAGTTTATACGGATAGGTGGAAAAGATAACGGTTAACCTTAGACTCGGACAAGTTATGATTATAGAGAGAGGATTTGGATTCGGGTCTACAGAGCAATGGTTCGCGAGAAGCTGCTCAAGTGAACCTACTTCACACCAATGGAAGACGGAGGGAATGAAGGTTCTTCGCTACTATTCGTATAACATGGCGGGTTTTAGCCATGAAGGTCAGAAATGGTGGAATGTATTTCGTTTGAGATCTTTCCATGGAAGTAAAGATTATGCTATCTTTATTAACTCTGCCGTTTTTTAACTGACCCGTTAGCAGAGGTATCTTGCAGGAATCCTCCTTTCTCTTTCTGTAATTCCATTGACACTTTTTATTGTTGAAATAGACACCTGAGCGAATGCTTCTCTGACTACTACAATTGCAACCGCTTCAAGTACGGGGACAACCAATATCTATAAGATACCTTCCTTATATACAATTTCTACTTTTTTCCTCCAATCACAACAATCACAGCCAGTAACCCTCTAGCTTGAGAACACATAAGAAATTTCATTGGTTGAATAAAATGAAAAAAAGATGATTTATTAGGAATAGATATATTATATTGCCGACTAAATTACCTAAAGCAAGACCAAAAATAATATCATGGGTAAATCTGAAACCTACCTGGAGGAAAAGATCTCAGTGAGTCTTTTCATCGGCCTCAAGCTGCAGTACGAGGCAAAAAATATAGACGAACACATAGAAAATCGACATTTGTATTTTTACCAACAAAATTGAGTAATAGAATTCGTTTATTAATACAGGGTATTAATACAGGTGTAAATATGTAAATTAGACAAGTCAAGAATCATTTAGTAGCGATAACGTTCCTAAGCATACCTCCTTAAAGAATAAACGTTATATGGAAGCGACAAGCGGGTAAATTGCAACACTTCCAGAGGCCTAGACAGAATCCTGGCTTCAACCCAATTGAAAACCTTTGGGAAATAATGGACAAGCGTGCCCGTAATAAGAAAGTTAACACAGAAAATGAGCTTTTTCGCGAATTGAAAGAATGCTTGAAAAATCTGGCAAAGAACGGTAACTTATTTAAGAATTTAGCATGCCACGAAGAATTAAGGCCGTTATTTAAGCAAAAGCTTACCCCCCACAAAATACTAAATCATTTTTTACTATTATAATGTTCATATGTGTACCTGTCTTAAAACCCTGTATTAATAAACGAATTATATTATATTACTCACTTGTTATGGTAAAAATGCAAAATCGACTTTCTATAGATGCGTCTATTTTTCTCTCGTAATGTATGTCAGGTAGATATTATTATTTTGGCTTTTCGGGACATATATTTTATCAGATAGCTGGTCATGATTTTAATGTTGATATGATTTTTTAGGAAATTTCATTTTCCTGAAAATTCACTGGAACACGTTGCACGAAAATTTTAGGGAAATATTTTATTTAAATTTATCATAGGAATGATAAATATTTGAAATTCATAATTCATTAGTATCATTTAGTTAATCCATTAATGTCCACCGCACCATCCTTAACTTGTCATACGACGACAAGAGATGATTCGTATTCATTGCAATAAGAAATTCGTATTCATTGCATGAACTAACAAATTTATTATTCGAAATGCAAGCTGATTTTGTTATATTATCCTTCCGTTCTCGTCAGTCATTCTCAGCGACATATATTTTATCAACTTTACTTGACAGAACACTCACATCAATCAATATGTTTTATAAACACGCGTGTCCTGTTCATCTGCAACACACTTGATTTATACTGTTTGCAGACGACAGCTTCATCCCTCAGTAATTCAGTCATTATTAACTGACTTTAGCAGACATTTTCAGTACTAAACGCAATACCCGTTGACTTATCTCTAATATTCGCTTCAATATTATAACATGTTAAAATCGTCCAAATCTGCCTTAATGCACTTTGCTATTTTGCTATATATTTAATATGTCAGTAAAAGGGAAAAAGAATAAAATCTAAGGCAGATATTATTCATAGATTTCTAAATGAAGACACTGTAGAATTACTTCCGATCAGAAGCAGAACGAGGCTTATCTATTTTCATAAAGAGCACCAGTTTCAAATGAAATTTTAAAACGCTTAAAAACACTATATAAATTTTATGTTTCCTTAGTTATTCATATCGCTATTTCCATTTTGATTTTCAAAGAATAAGTGAATATCCCCACTTCGCTGTTGAACCGGCGAAACTGCGCGAAACGAAATGGAAATAATGTAAATTAAGTTGTAAAATTCTTTACAATTTAAAGTCATTTCCTTTCACTGAGATATTTTTATTGGGGTGAAAAAAACGCCAAAAAAGAAAAAGGTAAATTTTATTCACTTATTAATAAATATACATTTGAAAACCGTTGTTGCTTCCGCACATCATTCGGAATAGATTCATTTTAGATTAGTTAAGCAGACCTGATCAAATAACGTAAAAAAGACAGTTTATAGACCATATGGTGTAGACAACTCATCTACACGGGAGACATATCGTAGTGACCTATATATATATATATATATATATATATATATATATATATATATATATATATATATTTACGCCATCGAACAACACCCGCACTAATAGTACTTTTCGCTAATACTCACTTAAATAGTAATCCGTATAGTGATCCGAATAGAGATATAACATTGAGAAATAGTACAGTGAATAGAATAGAAAATGATCTGTATATTATAGAGGATAGAATAGAAATAGAGATCCGTCTAGAATAGGCTATAAATTTAAATCAATTACACAAAGGCTACCTCCCATATATGCCTTTCTTCTATGGTTATGTGATCTACTTAATTCAATCGGATCTGTTTGCTCACTGGCGATCCTATGGTTCAATTAATTATATATATATATATATATATATATATATATATATATATATATATATATATATATATATATATATATCTGTTGTTATATAGGAATAAAGTTTCGCTGCCGACAAATTAATTGAACCATGGGATCGACAGTGACCAAACAGAGGCAGTTGAACTAAGTAGATCACGTAATAATTAAGTAGATCACGTATATATATATATATATATATATATATATATATATATATATATATATATATATATTACATGAATCATTTCAACAAAAAAAATTGAACTGCACCGCATACTTGATATTAAAATAACTGATCCGACGTGCAACTGTGATATTCCTCTATTTATTGAACACCTTAGTTCATGCCACATTGACTGAAAAACCTACCAGTACAAAAGAGTTCTCCAATTACCACATTAGGACAAAAACGCACAATCTTAAAATGTACAGATTCAACTTTAGCGTTGCGACCGCACGCTCCCAAAAAATGTCTTACAATTAACAATAACACATTTCTAAAAACATATTTCGGATTACATATATTCTTTCGTTGTCCTCTTATTACAGAGAAGTAAAAAACAAAAACAAATCTATTTCCATACCTGATAATGTCTGTATGCACAGATGAAAGCTTAAAAAAAAGACCATATACAATTGAAATTTATAAACAGGGATCATATCATTCATCTACAGGTTCAGGGCTAATCTACTTTATTAAATTTGTTTGCGAAGATGTATTCTCGCCAATTATATCATTAACTTCTACATCTGTTTTTTGTATGAATGATTCATGTAATGTAAATTGAACTGCACCACATACTTGACATATATATATATATATATATATATATATATATATATATATATATATATATATATATATATATATATATATATATATATTACGTGTGTACCAAAAATATTTTCATAAATTTTTGGAAAGGGTTCCTCACATCCAAACAAGGACAAAGTTCAAATAAATATATATCTGTAAATATTTGCTTCTGGGTTATTAAGTTTAAAGTTTACGGTAGACACTTTTAGAGGTACACTCTAAAATAAAATCCAAAAATACTTTTGCAAATTTTGGAGGCGGCTTCTTGACACCAAAACAAAGGAAAGTGTCCATGTAAGTGTTTATTTAATGTCTGAGGTGGCTCGCAGATAAAAATCCAAACGATTGAAGACTTGTGAACATTTAGGCCATGGAAGCGGTTCTCCCCTACCTACCCATATTCCATGGTAGATGTAAGCCAGTGCATCCCGAACAATGTGACTGAAATGCCCTGGAGCCAATTTATGCATGAACCGCATTCATCTGCCTATTAGCAAGTGTACTAAAAATATGTTCGAAAAAAAAGGACAGCTTCTTTAAGACGTGCTTTTTAGAACATATGAAGCTACCAGCCTACAATTCCAGCCAATTCATTAATCCTAAACTGATTCTGGTTGTGTAAATTTGTTGTTACATCTCTTCCAAATGTTCCCTAATCCGTAACAAGAGACAAACAACTGATCGACAGTTTGTGCAATAAAGTTTTCCTGTCGTACATGATCAGAGGACAAAAGACATTGCACAGTTTGCAAATGATGCAGACACAGGAGCTGCAATTTATGTACACACATTGCGATACTATGAGGTGTACGACATGCTAGGGACACGTATTTTGTTCTGATATATTGACAGTCTCCCACAGCCTGTAGGATGTGTTGTTTGTGGTCAGGCGTATTCTTAGAATAACACTAGTCAGCATGATTTTTGGTGTCAAGAAACAAAACACATCTTTTAGCTAATTTGATGTTGATTCCGAAAATGACCTTTCTTTTGTTTATTGTTAGCTACCAATTTTAGTGTATTGAAATGACTCATTTATGGAGAGAAAAAAAAGATCAAATTACGTTCGTGGCAGATAGAAAAGTTTAGTTAATAAAACCCATCTATTTCCAGGTCGGACCAGTAATTTAGGTCAGCCTCAGACAATAAGCTATCTTTATAAGAAAAAAGATTTTTTGAGGGAAAAATCTTAATATAGAAGTACCGAAATTGTTCATTTTATCGCCAAAATTCAAGTTAACTGCGAAACTTTATCAGTAATACACTTTAGTAAACCCCTGTAATTAAGGTGGCATCATAAAAATAAAACCCTAAAATCTTATGTTTGATATTCATAAATTTCTCATCCCTTCTTATCCCTTCACTACAGAAAGAAAGCGACCACGCTGAGAGTATTTTGTTTTCACATTTCGAAAGAAACTCCAACTAAAAAACATTCCAATTGAATGCACCTTTTCCATTTTACATAATGCTACTGGAATGTCAAAAGGAACTTAAATAACATTTAACATGGTAGGCGTGCATTATCTTAATACTGAGAATGATTATTATGAGAATATACTACAGTTTGATGGCCTTTTAAAAAATCATTCAGGGAATGCCTGCAAAAATCATAATGGAACTACTTAGAACGATCATTATCTTGAAATAAGCTTTATCGGATTAACTGAAATGATCATTATTTGAACGAAGAATTGACATTATAGCTGAACATGAAGAGACCATCAGTATAAATATCAAATACATTTTATTCTACAGCGGGATTTGTCAGTTATATTGATTTTCCAAGCATAGGTTAAATGTGGCACAAGGCCGAAGTTAGGGGGCACCCACTGAGAATCGACCTCACTACCCAGTCGTAATTGTTCTAGCGAGTCAAGCTTGCTAACAATTACACGACCTGGAGGTACCCAAATTTATGGGATGTTTTGCTCATCAAATCTTTTTCAATGATCTATATCACTTGGATTTATTTGTAAATAAAAACCCATGTTGCAATTTCCATAATAAAGTCTGACAGACCAAGACATACTATTATCAATATTGTTTAATAAGAGGCTGAAATTCACTATAAATATATCCTGGAAAGTTGATTATAATCAGGTTGTTAATTGCCATTTTAGTTTGAAAATATTAACTTATATAATGGATCATTCAAAAAGTCCTTTTAAACTATGACGATAAAAGATTAAGAAATATTTTTTCATGAAGTAAAAATTATTATCGAAGGTTTACCTATTAGACATTTAATATTTTTATGCGATTTGTTCGTTCTTTTGGAGATGGCAAAACCTCAGTGACTGAAACTAAGATGTCTGGCTTAAGTCCATTTTCGATCGCTCTAATGTATATTCCACGTGTCTTTTCTATAAATAGTTTAATGTTAAATTGTTCTGAAGTGCTTTCGTCTTTCATATGTCGACTTGATGAATTTTAACGCAATATTAGATTGCCAGCTTCGTCATATCATTTTACATTTGAAATTGCTGCATGTAACCGGAAGTTCTTTGCTAAAATTTTCTACTCACACGTTTTGCTTCCGGCCTTTTGCTTTCCAGTCAACTTGGATTTTCAAAAATCGATATGCTCTATTGGTCATTATGTTACTATTTATTTATTTTATTCTTCTTTGATATGACTTTATACTCAGTAAACCCTTACATCTTATTGGCTTTATTGCGTTGCTTGGGGTAAAATGAAGAAAAGATATTTTTTTGAAATAATCGTAATCATTAGAAATCGTCGGAAAATTGCTACACTCATTATCAGAATATATGAAATATGAAATGACGGAATCCTTGAAATTATCAAAAATCAATGTCTGACACAGCAATATTTCAATGTTTGGAGTGATGAGTGTTTGAATTATGAGAATATCTGGAAATGTATTTATCGATATGGGAGGAGCGACCAATGTTTAGAATGATCATTATTGATATGATCACAACGGTTAATGCTGGAATGTGGGGAAAATCACAATTATCATATATTACCGGAATATACAGAAAAAAGCGTTCAATTAGAATGAAGCAAAAACAGCATCATGTTTAGATATAACAGAGTCTATCTTCTTTAATTGATTTAATGTACTTTCATCAAAAAACATTTTGAATTAATGCAGTTACTGATATAACAGTTGTAGTCCTTATTTATTCAATCGAAGTTAGCAGAGGATATGAAGCAGTAAAACACGTAAGATGAAGGCCCACTTCAGATAAAAATTATTTTGGAGATTTTAAAATTTAGTTTTTCAGTGTGGTAACAGGGATGTAAAAGAAGATACATTTATAAAGCAGTTATTAAGTTTGATGAGAATTGGTTGAAAGTTCAACGAAAAATAAGAAAGAAACCAGCAAATGTCGCCATTATCGCTATTTACTCGGGTTTTAACTATATGGTTGGACTCAGTTATCAAGTCGAATGACTTTTAAACAATCAACTTATCGTTGACTACAGTTGATGAATATTTTATTAGATTGCTTGAAAACTGAGAGAGTTTTTAGTTTAAAATTTGTGTTGAAATATATTTGTGTTGAAATTGATTTTTTATTTTTCGCTAAAAGCAGTGACGTAGAAATAAAAATGAGGTATCGTCGATCTCGTCATGATGTACGTAACCTACTTATCGAGTTTGAAATAAATCGGAGGAAAAAAGTTTCATTTATCGATTTTTGAACGGCTTTATCTCTTATTGATTTTTTTAAAAAATTATCAAATTTTTACGCTACGAACTTAACTCTTACACTGTATTTTCCAAGTTTGGTCAAAATCGGTTGAATGGATCTCGAATGAAAAGTTATCACATTGACAGATATAAAGACACATAGATATCCTCTATTTTATATATAGAGATTACTGGAATATAGAGAATAACATTATTGAAATTATTGCATTGTTGATTGTATTGCTTTTTTTGTTTATTTTACGGATTATCATAAATCTTGTATATTTACAAATCTACCTTTTGTCCATGCATTGAATAATGTTGTCATATCTGCTCTGGGGTCCCTGCTATTTATCACAAGGTTTTTGAAAAAATCCAAAGAAGGATCTGCAATGTTATTGATCCTCACTTGGCATCTCGACTTCAGTCACTTTTCTCACCTCTTACATTTCTACAAATATTTTCATGGCAACAAGTCTGACAAACCTTTACCTAGTACCGCGACTACATAAATTTAAGCGTGTTACTAGATTGGCATTTAGGTCCCAACAGTTTACTGTTGAATTAACTAATTTCAACTGCCAATAATACTCCAACAATTTTTTTTCACTTTCGTTTAATTGCTTCCCTGATAAATACAATCTTCAAAAATTTAAATGTCAATGTTATTTGCCATCTTCTGTCTCCTTGAATCTCGGTCATCTTTTGTACTTTCTTCAGTGCTCGCTATTCTCAATCGTTTCACTCAGGTTCACTCCTTGTAACTTCTTGTGTACTAGTTCATTCTCGCTTTTCTTTGTGGGGGGGAGGATTAAAAATTCTTGTGTTGGTTAAATCGCATTTATTTTTTTCCGAGTGAATATTGTTTTAAATATTTTTCCATATTAAAATCCTGCTACTAATCATATATATCGGTAATCGAGAGATAAATATCTTTACCGAGACTATTGTCACGTAGCAGGTATAACAGCAAAATTGTCCAAATCGTGTAACAGTATTATTAACTATTCCACATAAAGTTTAATATCTGAAAAAAAAACAAAAAAACACTAAACTAATTGAGTTTATTTTCCCCTGGTTTTCAGATAAGGCATTTAGCCATCTTGATATCATTAGTCGTAAGAATCACTGATGAATTATTTGATTTATTCAGCTAAAAAGAGAAAAGTTTAAAATCGTTTTGTATCAGCCATACTGTCTTCTCAACTGGGCAATGCCGAGAGAAAAATTGCTCAGGCACCTCGGTAATGGTACCAACATTCATATTTTGGCTTCCATCTTCAAAGTCTATTCAAGAACCATCAAGAAAACCGTGAAATTGTATAAAAAAGAGATAACAGTACAGTGAAAATGTGGATCAAGAGGTCACAAGAAGAGGAGGGGTCATCATTTCATCCTAGGCCTAAAGACATCAATTATAAAAGATTTAACTCAATCCAGAAGATATTTGGCACTGGAGAGAGTAGTTTTACCCATGCCAGTCCAAAGAGCAGTGAAAGTGGACTTGAAAAAGAAAACGTACGTGAACCGTGTGAGACAACTTTTTACATCAGGACAGAACGTTAAAAGGTTAGAGGGCGAAGATCATATTGAATAAGTTGGAAAACGATCCTAGAATAATACATACATACATACATATATATATATATATATATATATATATATATATATATATATATATATATATATATTTGAACTTTACTTTCATACTTCATGAACATCCGATCCTTAGCTATGATTAATTATTGATGCCCATGTCATTTTCGTTTGTGATCGATTTCATCACGATTTTTCTGTTTAGCTTGGAGAGTAATTATATATTCTTATTGTCAAAGTAGTGTACAATAGTGTTATAAAATTCTCGGAGAATTCCAGTAATATATATTTTATCATTTCTACAATACATCGGCTTAAATTTTAACTCGAATTTCCGAAGTGTGATTCCGCTACACATTTCACCTGTTTCAAACATGAATGCAAATTATTTCATGGCACGATGCACATTTCTTCCGCAAAACATATTTGACAGATTCATGTGCGTCCGTGTAAAAAAAAAAAAAGAAGGTACACGGTACTTGGAATGCAAACAAACAACAATTGACAAATGTATTAAACAATGTTAAATAATCTATTGTTACAAAAGGGTAAAGTAAAAAAAAAAATAACCAACTTAAATTTTCGGTAAAATCTCAAGCCTGTGTTTCTTACATGCCTCGTGGATTTAGCAGAACGAGAAAGAACGAGCTTTGTCGCTTTGTAAGTCAAAGGGATAAGAGAAAAGTGCTTCCAAATTTCGAACTGCTTGCGATTAATGTCCGGGGGACGGTAATTCACTCTCTCGCTGAATGTAATTATTGTCGGGGTGGGGGGTAATCTAACACACGTCACGCACATCCTTCGAAATTATTTCAACAGGAATTATCTATGAGTATGTGGAAAATGATTGGAAAACTCTCTATTGGAACGTATTAAATGATGGTTATCAAAATTATTAGAAACTTCATAGGAAGATTTCGTTGTATTATTATTATTACTAGTAGTAGTATCGGCAGGCCGAGAAGACATGCAATCATAGATAACTGAAAGGAACTTGAAACTATTTAGATATATGGATTATTAAATCTACAAGTAATTTTGCTTGACTTCGTAGGATATTTGATCTCTGATTCCCACTGTGAGTGTTAAGATATCCGTGTAGAAATTAATTGCAAAGTAACGATGTTAACGTTATCATTAACCAGAGTGAAGCATAATTTCAATCCCTTATTCATGGACTGCTAATTAATGCGAACATATTCGATATGAATTAATTTTACCTTCATTAATACCTACGCAACACATTGATATCCCCTGATTATTCAAAGATGCTATAAACATAAACATATATCCACATTTTATAATGACTGCCGAATTAATACTTTTTTCTTATCCGGGTATTTCTGATGATGCAGTCTCCAAATATTTCCCATACTACAGCACGGCTATAAAGAAAAAAAGAATACTTCTTATTTACGGCTCTGTCAAAAGCGAAAATGATTGCTATCATAAAAAAGATATATATATATATATATATATATGTGTGTGTGTGTGTGTGTGTGTGTGTGTGTGTGTGTGCAGGGAGGGCTGTTTGGGGACCTGTATTCGGCCCTTCAAAAAGTGTGTTTGTTCCTGCACAAAGCCTTCACCATTATAATCAAATCATAATCGCTGGTATCTGGGCTGTCGTTTCTTCGAAACTGGGCTGTCTAACTTCCATACGTCGAATACGACGGGGGAGTCCACCATATACCTATAGCAGTAACTCTCTAGTTTTATCATTAAGTAAATAATAACCTACATATACATACTAGATCTGTAACGACATAATGAAGAAATAAAAAAAAAGTTTATATGTCAATACCTCCGTAGCTTCATAATTAAGAAAGCAATAACAAACATAATTCCATCTCTAGTTTCCTGATGAAGAAATTAATAATATAGTTATATGTTCTTCACTCCATATAATCTTTATAATGAAGAGGGAATTTATGTTACAAGTTTTCCAGCAATTCTATCGGGAATAGTATGGTCTTCGAACATACATAAAAAGTCCAGATTAAAATTCAGTTAAAACCTGTGACACTTTGCAAATGAAAAAGAATATTTTCCCCAGACTGTTGAAATTATAAATATTTTACTCAAACACTTCCACTTAGCGAGGAGAAAAAATATTCTTGTTTGTAGCATATATGAACAATGTGACAGAAATAATATACTGATGACAGAATTCACACGATTCTAAGGAGAATCATTGTTATTTTTTTTAATGTTCAGCTGTCTTATAAGTTTAAATCGTATTTGAACATTCCAGGTTTATATAATTCATACAATGACAGCCATTGCTCACATATGAAAAAGATATTTCGAACAGACTATACAAGTATACATACATATGAAAGGCAACATTATTTTTTTACAAATACTTAATTATGTTTTGTTGTCACTGGAATATTCACTAAAAAGAGACGTGGAAATTTCCGTAGTGCACCATTCTGAGATGGACTAGTGATTAGTATAAATGTAATTTTATTTCATCTAATAAGAAAACGAAATATATTTGTCGATGTATGGCATGTGAGAAATCAACTGAGAAATCAATATAAAGGGAATTAACTTTCCCGTAATGCACTTGAAAGACAGTTTTGACGCTAAAATACAGTCTCTCTCTTTCTTCCACCCAACCTCTCTCTCTCTCCCCATATATATATGATAAAAATTATTAGGATTATTTGAGATAATTAAAATTAGGTAATTGATCGAGTCTAGAAGAAACGTCAACAGAATACAGAAAGCACTGGACGGCCATTTCGTCCTATATTTGGGACTCATCAAGATGAGTGGCTTGGGATAGTAGTCTTAGCTCGTGGGGGCACAGTCCTATTGTTAAGGGAAATTCGAAGGAGTTCCACTATGGAATATCTATTCGACGGGCGCTATATCGAGTTTAATTCGCTACCTCTTCGTCACCGTCTCTTTTGGCACAGTTGGTATGAAGTTTGCCTTATAACGTAACTGTCAGGATTTCAATTCTCGGTATTGGGTGCCCTTGCTTCTGAAACCCAAATATAGGTCAGAACGTCCGTCCAGTGCTTTCTGTATTATGTTGAGGTTTCTTCTCGGCTCGATGAATTACTTAATTTTAAATCAAATCTTCCTAATAAATTCTATCACATGTATATCCTTGCTTAAACCGGCTTCTAATGCTCTGGATGGTGCGGCTTGTGGATATTAGTCGTAGCACATGGGGGCACAGTCCTATGGGTAACGAAAATTCGGATGAGTTCCACGACGAAATATGTGATCGGGCGGCGCTATATCGAGTCCAAAATATAGGACGAAACGGCCATCCAGTGCTTTCTACATTCTGTTGAGTTTTCTTCTCGGCTCTATGAATTACCTAATTTTATTTAATTATTATATATATATATATATATGTTGAAACAAAAATCAATCATTTAATAAATATGTTATATCCTGTTGCATACACACCAAAATATTGATGTCGTATATGATATTTTCATATAACAGTTGTGTACAGAACATTAATTTAATATGTTGTGGACGGATCGTATAATCTCGGATTAAAAAGAAGAACATGGTCCCATATCATTAACACTCACACAACTGATTCATTTTTTTACATCCCTGACGTGCGTACCATGGTCCACATCTTTGTTGTAAATATCATGACGTCTCGTGTAAATAATGATATTACTTCAACGAAGAAATTCAGAAAATATACTTTTAACTCTTAGCCGCCAAAACGAACTCCAAGTCATGTTGCTCCGTCGCACGAGACATTGTTTCTTTGTGTGATTTGTGTATGCCATACAAGTTTATTAGCGATAAGCATATTACGGTTTAGCCATTTGTTCATTTACTGCATATTTATAAATATTGTTTATTTAGAATTCACCTCACTTTTCTTGAAGTGAATGATTTCTTAAAACTGATTCATAGTTTGTGCCTACAGATTAGAATGAAGTTGTTCTTCCCCGAGAATGGCTTTTCACGAAGATGCCTATTTACAACCTTTTCTTCTTTTATATTCTACAACTATTCCTGACAGGATTAATCATTGCTCTCCACAAAACCCTATATTTCCAGCTCTTCAACATCTCTTTTTTCACTTTTGCAAGCCACCAGTTAAAATGAATTCCTAAATGTACAGTAAGAAAAGGAATGCAGTAGAATCGGTCGGAATCAAAACTCAGTTCACTAATATATTTGTCTGCAACTGAGATCCCTTCTTTACGATATGGCGCTTTGAAATGTTATTTGTGAGATTTTTTACATGGTGAAAATAGGAATAACTTCTACATTAGCATAACGGGCGTATCTACTGCCGACATTGATTTCGAAGAACATTTGACGTTTTCGAATCTACTCGCTACAGATAATTGCTATTTTGAAGTGGAAATTAAACAAGCAAAAGAAATTAAAGAAAATGGGGCCGACAGTGGATAAATTTATCGCGCACTTAAATTCTTAAATAGACAAATTTAAACTCTAAAATAATAGTAAATTGATGTATTGACGTTTGTATATTTTCAATTCTGGTTCTCCTCCGATTTAGTTTTCGCTACTTTAATGTTTATTGGATTCTCATTATATTTACATAAATTTACATACATTTACATAAACCTGACCGAAAGATCAACTGCATTATTCATGCTATTTTCATGATAATGAAAAAGAAAGCCAAGAATGAAATTTAGTAAATGTTTATTGTCTTTCTCATCTCGATATATTATTGTTTGTTTCTATTTTGTAAATCTCTCTGTGGCCATGCTTTTGTTTTTTCGCTAAATTTATTCGACCTACTCAAAATCGAATCAGTGATTTAAATTTAGCATGGCTCACAGTGAGTGAAATCAATATATCTTGGCGAAGACCGTCTTTCATCAAACATTATGGATTGGCGCTACAGAATCACCAAGAACTGTACCAAATATGACAAACCATATCACTAGTAGACTTTAAACTTTCGCAACAGCTGAAATGGATGTTCTAATCATTTCAACACTAAGGCATAAAGCGTAACAGGAAGTGAAAGAAATTAAGAATTCATTAGCGAGGAGAAAGCGTAATAAGTGAATAGGATTCTGGATAGAGTTGGCGTTGTATATACAATTTTCAAAATTGTATGTCGCAGAGAAGCAAGATTTACTTAAGTGCGAGAAAAGAAACTACTAGAATAGAACATGCGGTTCCATACTAGCTACTTTAATATTAAAACAATGAGACCTAATTACCAATCCATTAGTCCGCTTGAATGCATGTAGCCGAGGTATCAAGGATGAAATGTATCAGAAATATTGCCATGAAAATACTTGTAGAAAAACACAGATTTAAACCGCATCACAATAGTCAGAAAGTAACTGAAGCCGAGGTGACAGGTCAAGGCCTATTACATTACGGAAGCTTCTTTGACTTTTGTGAACAAATTTAAGAAACATAGAAAGAACAGTTATGGTACAAATATTTAATACACGGGCCAATGGTCTATGCATGACAATGATTATTGACGAGAAAATAGTCTAATATCCCATGCACCTTGAAGAAATAAAAACAAAAAAAAAAATGTAGACATTCTACATGACTTAAAATCAAAAGTTAGGAAGGAAATTCATGTCAAAATTAGAAATAGCAATGGCAGCTAGTGATCTTCAGGAACATATTTCCCGAAAAAAATCATTAAGTGAAAATTGTTAAAAAAAATAATTGTTTTCAAACAATTATTTAAAAAAAAAAAAACAGTTATTTTAACTGTAAATTGTTTGAATGAAAATTAATTGAAAGGACAATTATTCTACATGACAATTCTTCGAAATGTAAAATTACACAAATGATAATTATTCAAAATACGGATTACGTAAATAAAACACTTGAATAAGAAAAAATCACATAAGCTTAAGTTATATGATACTGACCACAAACGAGTACTCGTTAAAAGATGACACTGCTTTTTAAAGTCTTCCATTTACTTCGTGGTATTTCTTGGCGCTCTTGAAATTTTGGCAACCAAACTTTTACTTTTGCAGTATGAATATCCAGTTCTCTTTTAAGAGCATCTAAGAATTTCCATATTGTGGGATGATGGAATGACACATGCTTTAGAAAAGTCCTATGTCATCCATCAAGGGCGTTATTAGTTCTAGGAAAATCAGCATTGATTCTCTCAAATCAAGACTGCATACGTTTTCAAATATATTTCGAATAATTAGAATTAAGTATAATTGTCCTTTCGTATAATTTTGATTCAAACAATACAAAATTCGAATAAATGTTTGTCGAATAATTGTTTTCGAACAATTATTTTTTAAACATTTTCTCGATACAGAAAAAAGTTTAAAGAGAAATATTTTATAAATTTCAACCGGGACTAGAAGTGGTTTCTCACTCAATTAATTCCGAATGTTGCCTTATAGAAAAAAAAAACTTCTAATATTACAATTACAATTGCCATTTACTATTTCTAAGAAATAAAAATAAATGTAAAATTCGGTGACAAATGTATCATCTAGCGTTCTGCTTATTTAAAAGTTTAGCATTCAAACTGCCTTCGGCTGTGACCAAAGTGTTGCAACTATTTTATATCACTGTTCGCTGTTTCTGTATTCGGGCAGTTCAGAGCAAACGCTTGATGAATGTCGTGATCCGAGGGTCCCAATCTTACAACAGCGCCTTCCTCTTTTCACAGAACGTCGATCAGTTGAATTCCGACATCAGTGTAATTTGCCGCAATTTTTTTCCTAATCCGATATCCACACGATATTGTTCCACACATCGGAACCTCATGGACATGAATAAATAGCACCAAATACATGTTAGGATCAAACGGTAGTATCTGTTCTATCCTCACCCGAGATGGGAGATGTCTAGTCCTTGGTATTCCAATTCTGCGGTAGACAGTCTGCGACAGTCTGTTTTATACTAGATGCAATCGTCAGGCCAATCAGGTGGCCTGATGATTGCATCTAGCATGAAACAGACAGTCACCTCTAAGTGTTGACTTATACATATTATATATATATATATATATATATATATATATATATATATATATTAGGTTGGTACAAAAATAATGTCGTTTTCTCTCATATCTTACTATGAGAAAACGACATCATTTTTGCACCAACCTAATATATATATATATATATATATATATATATATATATATATATATATATGCAGAGAGAGAGAGAGAGAGAGGGAGAGAGAGTGAAACAGTAGATAAAGTAAACGATAACACATACTCACAATCTCGGTAAAATACGCGCGCACACGCACACACACACGCACACAGACACACACAGAGACACACACATACTCCAGTGAGGTCAACAGCTAGCGGCGGCAGTCTGTTTCATGCTTAAACACAGTTTTCAGATCTAACGATTCTCTGTTAGCATATATATATATATATTACAAATATCATATCTAAAAATATAAATACATTAGGCTGGAGACGTGAAAGAAAAAGGTCAGGAACTATTTTCAAACTGGTTATCAGTTGATAGTATCTTATAAAGTAAACTGCGGAGAATATTGATGAGAATGATTAGGCCATGAAGAGAATTGCTGTCACTTGATACAAGTCGCGATTTACCTGTTTTAGATCTACTAATGAGAAAGCACGGGGAAATAGACGACGGCGAAAACGAAGTATTTAAACGAATAGGAATAATTAAAGTACAACCAAATGAAGAGGAGAATGTTTGAAGCAGACATCAAAGAACAGATTTTAATCTTTTCGAAATCACAGATATTAGTACCACGGAAACATATAGACGCAATTCAAAAGATTGATTCTCTCTCTGTCAGAATTTAATTAAGTTACAGGCCCTCAATAATTATCTCCCCTGTGAAGTCAAATTTTCGGCAGACAATTCGAGATAAAATGACTGGGCATTTTTCTACAGTGTAGATGTGCTTTGAATCAGTGTTGGTAGGTGTAACATTAAGCGTCTTATTTTGTGTCTTTAAGAATATGTATGAGTGGATTTCCTCGTTCTGCGCAGTAGACTTATGCAGGCGTTAGAACAAGAAGTCATCTCTAGTGATTCCTGTTTACCAATCTTTGTTCTTCTAAGACAAAAACCAAGAAGACTTATCCGGAATTATCATAAAATAACGTAGACAGACAATACTTTGTCGGTTGCAAATTGAGAAGAAAACCAGAAAGTAAAATTCGACAAAGTAATCAATTGAAGAATGACAATATGTGTAAACATCTAATATAAGGAATGGATGATTGCCAGCAAAACGGAGAACACAAATTCCATGTTACATATCGGGAACGTCAAAAAAAAGTAAACTGGAGATTAATCTTTTGGAATACATAATTAGAATCTCTCCTGGAGATTTCTACTAATTTTTAGATCGAGCTTAAAAGCAGCTAAAAAACAACTAATAATTAATTAGGACCAATCAAGAGCGTTCCACATTCCAAGTACCAATGCTTGATCCGTTCTCCATCATAATAAAACAGTTACAATGAGAGATAAGCATTTTTGTGTTCGGTTGTTCTGTTCAAGTAAGTCCTTTCACGTTGCCTCTGGCCAATCAACGAATGGCTGTGATTCTCGCTCAGACAAACATTAGGATATGATTCCCTAAGATCAAGAGATTTCTGTATTCACTTACTCACTCAATATTGTCACAAAATAAACGTTTCCATATACACATCTCATTTAGAAAAGTTATAAAATCCCTTTTGTCTACATTTCTGAGATGACTGTAACTATTTGCACTATTTACAATGTTCGGACTGCTGTCATCATTGCTATTGTCATATTCACGACGTTTAGTTCGTTGTACGCTCCGAACTTATTCAGAAGATATACATTTGGATTTCTAACCGAAATATTTATTTAGTCCACTTCAGTAGATTGTTCCAGTTCTAAACGCTATGCCTTTTCTGGATATCTCAGTTATTTTGCTTTAGTAACTTAACTCTCCAAGTTTCTACTCCCCTCTGCTGTGACCAGTTATTGAACTCACACTCTTTGGATCAAGTCACCGACGATTTTTTCTACTGGGCCATGTGTCCTTGGAGACTGTCCACCCCAGCGGACTAAATAAATGTTTTGGTTCGAAATTCCAACATATATCACCTGAAGAAGGCCGAAGATTATAACGGCCGAAACGCCTGTATATGACAATAAAGATGAGAACAACAGTTTGACCAATGTAAATAATATAAAATGTCTATATACAATTTTTTTGACAAAAAATAACATTTTTCGACAGAACATAAATATATGCATCCTTCTAATATCGTCAGGGGCATGCTAAAATATTTAGAACGTCACTTACATACCTTTATGTTCTGTCATTTTTTATATCATATCTAACCACAATTATTTGCTACAGTCGCAGTTGGAGATATATTTTCTCTGTTGTCGATTTTTTTCCTCAGATTTATCCAATAGATCTACTGTTTACCGTCGAAAAATCAGTACGAACATAATAATTCCGAAAGAAATATCCGAAAAAGGGATCATATTATTGAGAACAGCAAAAAAAAGAACGCCGTGAAGAACCATTAACTAACATTCTGATTGGACATATAATATTGAAAGAAAGAGAGAGAGAAAAAATAAAATCGTGAGAAATGGTCTTTGGTTAATACGATACAACGATCTAATTTATGTGGTTTTTAATTTGTTTTAGCCACTGCAAAATGATTTTAAAGCATTGAATTCTAACATGAGTCTGCTCAAAATGATTTATACATTATTTAATACGAAGGTATCTGCTCTGACACACAAGCGAATGTTAGATATGTAGATAGATTGACAGTACGGAAGGTTGCAACAGACTAAGACAAAAGAACGATTTTTTCAAGATGTCTATTTTCATGATAGACTTTTGCAAGTATCGGAATCCATTGATAAATAGATTGTAACGGGCATATTTTTTGCTAATCCTCTAACACGCAATTATTTTTTCTCGAAAGACAGACATTCTGTACTGAGTACCAACAATGTCGAGAAAAGCAACCAAATTGGCACAGATAAATACATATCTGAGTGCCATTTTTAAAATGTGGGTCTGTGATTTTGCATAATTTCCTCTTATGCGATGCTCTAAAAAATACTAGCTTTTAAATGCTCACTTTCTATTTTATGAAAACCACAAAGATGCAAGGGATGACTGTGTTGGAAAGGAGAGAAGCCAATAAAATGAAAGGTTTTAGAGAGACGGAAAATGACAATTGGGTATCGCAATTAACAAGAAAAGAACACGCTGAAAGATAGTTACCAGGCGAGAAATGTGAAAAGAATAATCTATTAGTGTAGAACTTACGGTTACATCTAATAATTTCAACAGCGAAATTCAAACTGCTAATCATGCCAAATTATGAGAACTCTCCAACAAAGGCCCGTATAGTTGCATAGTTGAAGAATATACGAGAGAACACGCGTAAATGTGACTGAGCAAGCGTCTGCAAAATGGATTGATTAGCTGCCTTATTAAACTGGAATCCTTGAAAAAACGAGTATCCCACTATTATTTGGTTTATAACCATATATACTGAATACCGTAATTCCACATGCATAATACGCATTGTTTCTAAAATATAAGCAAAGTTAGGTGTGCGTATTATGCAAAACTAAAAAAAAATCTTTTAAAAATTGCCGTTTCATAGACCGATTTCAGTTGCGAAATCACTACTCACAACAAAAATACGACAATTTGGCACTAACATTCGGCGATTGCGACCCCATAAGGATTTCAAATAGAATGATATATACCTAACAATATTTACAAATGTAAAATAAAATACGAATTATCATAAAACTAAATTAGAATAATATTATTCTATGTTTGAAACCATTTTTTAATAAGAGTAAGAGTTGGTAGAGTTTGATTACTAAACAAGGGTTGCGTATTATGTGTAATTAGAAGCCTTTTCCCACACTTTCAACACAATTTTAGGGGTGCGTAATATGGATGAAGACATATTATAGAGTGGGAATTACGGTATTTATCAACAATTGTTGCTTAACGCATTGCTTCTTAACATGATTTTAAACCAACGCATATTGTTTCTATTAGGTCAATAGTTCATATGTCCTTATTTTAAGATGAAACAAATTAGACATATTACAACATATTTCATTGAATTGTTAAGTTTTTTTTTTATTAGTAAGTAAAGTAAAAACAATAAATTATAGGCAAATCCAATAATTGTTAGATATAAAATTAAGGAAAAAGCCATTTTTTAAGGATGATTCATTTTTTAAAGTTTTTCACAAAATTTCAAAGATATTCAAATATGCCTTCAGTTCTATTCTTTAATTGCACTCGGGATTGGCCTGTAGTATAGAACTCCATGATATCAAAATATTTCTCAAAGTCAGCTTTGCATGCCATGTGGGAAATGTGGAGAATTTTACTAAACCTCGGAGTTGTAGAATACAATGTTTCTATTCCCACCATTCACGACGCAAAGGAAAAATGGCCGGCATTCAGAATGAATAATTCTCGCAGTGGATTAAGCACCAAAATCAATGAATATCATTATATTATTATTAATATTATCATTATTTACAGTAATATCATATCGCCATTATTATGATAATAATTATTAAAAATAATTATTAACATTCATAGTGTCATTAATATTTTAATTATTACCATTGATATTCTCATTGACAATCATATTACATTGCAACAATTACGAACTGGGTTAGGTTAGCGGCTTCCTTATTATTTTCTCTTCTTGTATCTTCAGTACATAAGCGATTATGGCCCTCCACATCTTCCTGCCCCTTGTAGTTCTTAATAAGGTTTGTCTCTTTGATATTTGTCGCAAACCCTGTTCTGTCATCCATTTTCTCAAGTCCATCAAGTAAGTTATGCTTTGCTTTCATCTGTCTCACTTTCCCTCTATGTGTCCTGTGAGTATCGGATTTTCCAAGCCCACCTTCCGCATTACATGCTCCAGAAATTTCAACTGCCTCTTCCCGATAGTAAGTATAAGTGTCCTTTTTTGTTTCCATTCTCTCGAAAACCTCGCTGTTGGTCACATGTTTGATCAATGGTATTCTCAGCATCTTTCTGTAGAAGCATAATTGGCCAGCATTCTCTGCCAGAAGAGAAAGCAGATTTCAAGTAACAATTACTTACTCTTTTCCTTGATTCCAACGAAATTTTATGTCTCTTAATTTGTCTGCTTAGTTTTTAGGATGGCTCTTTGGACATCCCAATAACTCTTAGATCTCAGTGTCGCACTTTCCAACCTCTGTTAAAACACTTCCTAAATATTTAATTCTTTATACCTGCTTGGTTTTAGTATTCCTGAGCTTTAAGATGCATTTTGGGTTCATCCTTTTGCTGATAACCACGAAATATATATTTTTTCTATTTTATGTATATTCCTTTTTTCTCTCTTTCCTTTGATACCTAAGTTTTGTAATTTCTTTCCCTGTCTGCTATCTGCACTCTGTCATCTGCATATCTTATATTGTTAAGATTTTGGTTGCCAAAAATAAATAGTTACGAATTTTAATTCTCTCAGAATTGACACGATATATAGGTCAAATATATCCAGCGAGAAGACATATACTTGTCTTACCGTACTTTATATTTTTGTATATGTGCTGAACTCTTTTTTTGTCTGAATGCAGGCGGTTTGCTGCCAGTATATATTCTTTATCATTTTAACGTTTTTCCAGAATATGTCAAGGTTAATGAGAATCTCGAACACATATGCGTGACTTACTTTGTCGAATGCCTTTGTGTAATCTGTAAAACGCAGGAACGCGCAATTCTGCATTTGTATTTCTCTTTCTAATTACATTCTAAGCAAAAATATCGCGGTGTTTTTGACGTACCCACACTGTTCTTGTCCTATCTCGGGCCTGATTCTACTGGGCATTCTATTCATCAGAATTCGGAGGATGTGTGTTGTCATGACGTTGATTGAAGAAGTGGAGAGCTGAGTTCGAATTGTTATTGTTCTTATTATTTTGATTTCATCTTAATAACCTTTGGAAATGTATGAATCCCCTTGTTCTCACCTTAGATATGGGTAAATAGTGGGCAGGCTAGATTCTAGTCTTAGGTAGCAACTGGTCAAAGAAAAGGAAACCTCTGAATTCAAAACTATAATATATGTAGCGTTGTGAAGCAAATGAATAGGCAAGGAAATGATTGCTCACGTTGACACGATGGACTTTAGAGGAAAAAAAACAACAAAAAAAAAAACAAAACAAGCTTCGGCTTGAAAGAAGATTTCCCACAATGAAAAACCTAAGTATCTGTTATGCATACATATGTTATGTATTTTATACTGCAACTATGTTGAGCAGATCTCTGTTACGGTTTCCGGGAGAGAGCGTGTTATCTAGCGTGATCAGCGATCTGAACTACGCCAGCGAGCTCAAAACCGTAGTATGGTGTTTCAGACACTTCCCAAAGGTCACGCACACTGGGATCGACCCATGAAGGCCGACAACACGAGGAAGTCTACTTCTTGACAAATCGACCCTGTTGAAACTTGAACCGAGTTCTCAGAAATTGAACGTTCAGTTCACTCGATCACGTGCCCATAATTAGGAGTGCGCGGTTGGGGGTAATGGGTATATCCGACTTTGCCAAGGGAAAAATTAATACAGTGTATGATGACTGGAAATATATATTAAAACATTTCTTTTCACATAGTAAAACCAATAAACAAAAGGAAATTTATTTCGATAATTATTACATTTAAAATTGTTTATTACGGAAATTTGTTTGAGGAAGCTTCCCTGTAAACATTATGAACACTTGTACCATTGGATGTAAGTATGAACTCTTTTTAGGGATCCAAACACGAACAAATAATGTAGAGTTGACCAGGAAGAATCAGTGTGAGGCATATAAGTTACGAGTTAGATTTCACCCTTTTCTTACGATCATGGCAAAGCTTAGCCTTGCTGCTAATTGAAGTTCATCTAATTGAAAGGCAGGTCTGTTAGAATGATAGAGATCGTGGGATTGGAAACATTCTCTTTTTTTTCTTTACCTGCATAAAGGTAAAATCTCAATGAACGCTAGTCCAGGACCTTTCCACAGCCTTCAAGAGGAGAGATTTCTGAATGATGATGGGCATCCTAACGGTTAAAGACTTTTAAGTGGAACACCGCGAGATTTAAAGACATTATTAGAATTTTTGAAGAGTATCAGGATTATCCTGAACTGCGTTAACTGACATGAATTTTTAAAATTTAAATGGAAGATATTGCAACAACCTGAATTGATTTTTGATTGCTTCATTTCATGAAGGAGAAATGTATCTTTTACATTGTATGTTCCAGGGCAGTTCTTTAAACAATTAAAATATTTACAAAAACATTGTTGAATTCGAAACTCTGTACAAATTTTTGATTATATAAACGTACCAAGGTCTCACCTAAGCGGGTCGTCAGGGAAGCTTTCGCTGGCGATCCGCTTAGGTGAAACGTTGGTATGTTTGTCTGGCTCTCTAGGTTTAACTAGGTCTGCTCTACTCACTGTATTGACGACTTTAGTTAGTTATTTTGCGTACTCGCATCGGGTTTTTTTTCTCTGGGCCTTGGGCTTGCATGCTGGACGATCATTTTCGGCTAAGGTATATGTTCTTGGTTCTTTCTTTTTTTATAACTTTTTTTCCTTTTGGTATTGGCTTGTTTATTTGCAAATCAAGACACCGAAGTTTTTCCGAACGACTATAGTTTCTTATACTTATAAAATTTCTATTAATAATAATAATAATTATAATAATAATAATAATATATATATAAATTATATATATATATATATATATATATTATATGTTGTACGAATTTATCAAAAAGAAATTAAAATAATTAAGTCTTTAGATATTTAAGTTTCTACAAACAAAAAAGAGATATTTCAATCCAGGGTCCGGTGATAATTAACTTCGTAACATATTGTTGGTTACAACTTGAATGAAATGACTGCAAAGACCTCCCCCTCATAAAATTTGTAACCGAAACACACGCATGATTTCTGGGATTCTTTACTAGCCAATAATACTGGCCACTTCTTGGTCTCATTCGATTTAGTTCTGTTCTTTCTTGTCTTGAAGACAGAACGCTGTGATCGCTTGTCTGTACGTCCCTCCTATGTTTTCGCACCATTCTTAATTTGTGAACCTTTTCCGTTATTACATTTTGTTTTGCATAACTGCTGTTATTTTGCCTTGCGTATATTATTTGCTTACTATTATATTTGCCCTATTGCATTCTTCCTCTTTATTGCGAACTTTGTTAATTCCCTTTGCTGGGCATTGCCGCCAATTGCATTTATTTAAACATGACCAACTACTCTACACATATAATCCATCAGACTTTGCTATGTAGCTTATCTAACTTGGGAGATTAACTCTAACAATGTAATTATTTTGCTGAAATACATACCGTAAAGTCAACAAATTGATTTCAACAAAAATACCTAAGTTCAATTTGACATTCTAATTTAGTATTTCGATCATCAAGAAACAGATTTGATTCCAATACAATAATTCATCCTATTTTCCATGAAATTGATTCACTGAGTTCTAAATGGCTGTTATCTGGCAACCGATGACCTCCGATGTAGTTAGGTTTACGGTTGAGTGAAAAAGTAGATATATGTCCTATTCACACTTGTCCTGTTTACACAAGTAAAAAGTTAAAGATATATATGACGTATGCGTTAGCCTGTGAGTATGTATCCGAAAGAGAATTTTATTGTGGGGTTACGGTGTCTATACCTTTGTAAGAGATGAAGTCTGCGTGTTTTAAACAACGACAACAGAGTAAATTACTGTACTCCGCTCGTTGTTCACTCATCTTTTAGTTTTGTAACTATAACCGAAACATACACACTGTAATCAGTTCACTTTGTCAACTCGACAACGATTTTTCGTATCTGGAAGAACATTTTGCACCTGCCTCGAATTCACTTTCGAAGGAAATAGAAAATCTCATTCGCTATCAAATTCAACTTTCTTTGAGGAAACTATTTTAAGAATTACATCTATCGAACATTTCGGTGGCTGCTCTTATTAGAAGGATTAAATGAACCAATATGGCAGTGGAATGCTAACATTTACCAAAAAGTCAATGTAATTTATTCCGAGAGACCAGATGTTTGGTTTTCGAACAGTTGGCCCCACGCCTAATAGGTTTACAGTTCTTTTGTCATTAGGTATCCGATATCAGCTCTTATCTAAAATAAGAGACATTAGGACATGAACACAAATTTTCTCAAGATAGCCGAAATCGTCTAACATTAGCTCTAAAACGTAATCGAAAGATTTAAACAAATTTCTCTAAAATCGATCCGGGGTGATCGATGGTCGGTGTCAAAGAGGCTTGTGATAAATGTTTCTCGTATATCTCACGATCAAATGTTTCTTTTGATTAATCATAAGTCGAGTATGTAATCTGTACTTGAACGGTTAGATGTCGGATGATAAATGCGGATTATATATTGGAGACTGGGCACCGGCCCTAGAACAGTTTTACCTACGTTGTACTTAACTTGCTTCTTTCTCTAAATATATTTCATTCTATCGATTCTAGTCGATTGATGAATTCATTCGGACGTAATATTTCCTTCCGAAGTTCTGTAACCCAAATATTCAATATTCCACTCATTTTACCTACAGATTAGTCGCCTGTGTTCATTTTCTCACACCTGTCGGTCGATGTTCGCTTCAAACTTTCTGTTTCCTGAAAGATTTATTTTCATTAACCCACAGATTTTTGAACTGACATATATGTCTTTGATGAGTGGGCGAGTCTTTATGCTATGAACCTTTAAAATTCTTATTAAAAAAAATATTATTTCTTTTATATTCTATAGTAGCGAATACTATAGCAACAGTTACATTTCAAATAATAATATACTTTGTATCTTTTAGGAATATTCCGCTTTTTAGTAACACTTCAAATCCCTATTCAGCCATCCATCTCTTCGACCCTCTAAGGTTAGTTAATCGCTGTTTCCTCAGTACGACTTACCGTTGATATGTACTATGAAGGTCAAATTTTCAAAGCTCTCTTTCAAAATTATGTGTCCCAGTTTCTAAGAAACCTCATAAATATATATATATATATATATATATATATATATATATGAAGAATTTCTCAGAGGTAACCTGTAGAAAAAGAGAATATTTATAGATGTAAAAGACAATAGCAAAACAGTAATTGTAGCCGACACGTTCGTCCAATGTGGACTTTTTCAAGGCAAAAACAAAATCAATTTATTTAACAAAGTAACTAATAATAACAAAATAAAATGTCCTTAGAAACTTGAAGAATTTAGACACCGCTAATTTCATACTGTCAACTGAAAATTACGTCAAGTACTGTCACGTGTGGAGATATTGGTTTTATTGTTGTGTTGACTGATTCAACAACTTTCATTTGATTTCTTGATAAAGTTGTGCACGCTTCTTTGGGAGAGAAGTAACTCTGTTAGGAAAGGTGAAACATTGACAAAGGCATGGGCGTTAATTAATATTTGTATAATAAATAATCTTAAAATACACACAAACACTTCCAAAGCCATTATGGATATATTCAGATCCTCAAACACTAATAGCAATAATATTTCTGAAGCAGGCATTTATAAAATAAATTGCCAAAATTGTTCCTCCCAATATATTCGAGAAACAAGTAGAAATTAAAAGAAAACGCATTTTTGAGCGTAAAAGAGACCTCACCAAATTAAAATTAGCTAATGCACTAGTCATACATAGAAACAAATTCAACCACAATTTTGATTTTAAAAATGGTACACTCATAAAAAATGAAAATAACTTACTCAAAAGAAAAATCCTCGAGTGTACCACCATTGCATATAATATTGAGCACTTTATCTCATAAATACAGCACACCTTTAAACTATATTTCTTTATATATATATATATATATATATATATATATATATATATATATATATATATATATATAACAGCAAAATTGTCCAATTGTTATATTAAACTTTCTGTATCATAGGAATCATTAAAATATCTCAATATACTTTGAATAATAAGAATGTATTTAGATCTAAATTGAAATGATGATCCATCTTGCTATTGTGTCCTCCTTACCTATTTAAACCTTCTTTTGAATTAATTATGTTTGAAATTGCGTTAGATTTTGGCATAAATCTCTACGTTCGGAACAATAATATTGTAGCTGGTTCTTTTGGTTTGATCAATAATCTCTTAACATATATGAAAAACACCAGTCCAGACAAGAAAGCAATACTGAATGCAGAGTCGAATGGGAGACATAAATGTCTAAGATAGATTCTGACGAGAAAGATTGTCTAGCACAACAAATTAAACCAACTTTCGTAGTATCAGTCCTAGCAATAGGTTCAATATAATATTTCCACTTCATGTCAGTGTAAAACGTTAACCGAAAAAGAAAAAAAAAATCAGTCACTTTGTGGTTAGCATCACTAAATCTACGTATTATAGTATCCTCTCGATGCGCTGCTTAAACAAACACTTGTCCTGTTCCTCTAAGTTTATTTTTTGTAAAATTTTTAGCTAGACGATAGAGTAATAGGAAAGAAGAAAGGATAAACTATTGATTATAAGAAGATTTCTTAAAATAATAAAGTACAGAAATATAAATAATTGAAAGTTGTTTTAAATTTTTCTATATTGAGTGATATGCACATAATCTTGTTACTGGCCTCGGGCATAATTTCTAAATTAGACTCCCATAAGGCACTAGGGGTCTAATGGGAGAAGACGACTGGATCCTAGAAGTCGTCCTAAAGAAATGTGCTCCGGATCTGGCTCCATTTCTTTCCAAACTCTAGAACTATAGCCTGGCTGCTTCCTGCTTTCCAGATTGTTGAAAGTCCTCTTCTGTAGACCCAGTTCTTACGAACTCTGGAGAATCTTATGACCCCTCTACCTATCGACCTCTTAGTCCCTACCGCTCTTCGACAAAGTATTAGTCTTAATCAAGGCCGAAATGGTTAAGCATCTTCCACCAACAAATCACTCTCCGACAAACAATATGGATTCTGTTTTGCCTGATCTACCCTCGACGTGCCTATGGCCATCACTGAATATGTATATCAAGCTCGTGATAATAACAGCGAACCTCGAGCTGTGGCTCTACATATTTGAGATGCGTTTGACAGGGTTTGGCATGATAGTCTTCTACGTAAGCGTCAGGTCTACGGTATTGCATGGCGATTTTTTGATTTAATCCAATTATTCCTATCAAATTGTGAAATAAATGTCGTTCTGAACGGGCTCGTTTCCAGATCCTCTTACATGGACGCAGTTGTCTACCAAGATTCTATCATCGGTTCTACTCTGTTTCTGATCTTCATCAATGATCTTCCTGGTGTCTTCCGATCCGAAGTAGGAATTTATTTAGCATTTACTCTTCTGTCAATATCAAATCCGTCAGTTAACCTGGCCGCTGCTCTTGAAAAAAAAACAATCAGTGCTTAGATGGGGCAGGAAATTGCTTGTAAATTTCCATGACAGCAAAAGGAAACTTCTCTCATATAACCCGCATAAAGAAACTTCCCTGCTCCCTCTCATCGTACCTTCTTGTTATCCCGTTTTTAAATGAATTGGAATGGAACAGCGACATTAAATCAACAAATGCATCTACTACAAAGAAAGTTGGTTCGTTGTGTCGTGCCAGAAGGTATTTCTCGTCAGAATCCATCTTGCACATTTACAAATCTACCATTCGTCCGTGAATTGAATACTGTTGCCATATCTGGTCTGGTGCACTTGCTGTTCATCTCGAGGTTCTCGACGAAACAAAATAAAGTTCTGCAATATAATCGAGCCTCACTTGGCATCTCGACATCAGTCACTTTCTCACAGACATGATGTATCATCCCTCGGTCTTTTCTACAAATATTTTCATGGAAACTGCTCTGAAGAGCTTTTTTTTTTCCTGCTACTCCAATTATATGAATTCAGAGTTCAAATTCAGACACTTCGTTTCGGTTACTTTCACACATACACAAATCCATATTTCGCCCAGCTAGGGTGGTAATATTAGGACGGAGTAGGTTCTTTACATTATGATTGGGAATCTGTCTACGTGAAGTACAGTTGAAAGCTTACTTGGCGTGGGGCTAGCACATCATTCCAGTAAGGAAATACTTGTTTCAACAATTTCAGCAGTAATGATTATTGTGTTGGACATTAATGGTTTAAAGTTAAACGCATAAATAACTGATTTATAAACCTATAATTAATTCCAGATATTTTTAAAAAGTATAAATAATAAATTATTTTTCTTGGAAATTATATAATTAGCAAAGCTAACTCTTGGCAATACTCCTCTTTTAAATGTATGTAGATATGGTTTAAATATATGGATAGATTAGGTTCTCTAGTATTTCCTGGGTGGCGAGCGTTCTAAGAGAATAAGTATTCTGAGTTCAAAGGCGTAGGGGAGGAAATAAGGAATTATTACAATCTATTTTTTTAAGAATTCTGTTGCAATCTCCAGATAATATCCGAGGAGTGATATTTCCGCCTACGTCTGAAAGTGCTTGGCATTAAAAGTACCGAGTTTTGCTTTTGATTTTTTAATACTAAATTACGGATTTTTCGTTCGGCATTACCAAATTAATATACCTTTATTCTAATATCTAACAGATTTCTACGAGTGATATGCTACTAATTTTGAGCCCTAGTTGATTCTGCCGATGGCAGATTACTCATATTTTCTTTAGTAGAAGACATCTGCCATTAAGCAATGACTAACGGGATAATTTTGCAGATTGTTACGAATTTTTGTATGATAAAGTTTCACTGGGTTGATACTACCCACAAACCCTACACACAAGCCGCCAATCTGGCACTGGGTGACATGCCAGTAGGGTTTGCCGCAGGTGGCCTGCTGTTGGGCCACCGGCGTGTTCGACTCGGCAACTAGAGTCCCACCGGTGGCTGCCACCAGAGGACCCCTGGCGTTGCCATCTGCAACTCGCCAGCGGGGCACTAGCGTCTTGCGTGTAGGGAAGTATATTTCAATGCTTATAGGCCTATTTTTTTTCCTATTTAATTATATCAGTTCTTTGTTTCAGTTATCTTAAATTCCCGCTTCTTTTCCGATTGTTTAAAAATCTCTGTAACTTGCATTTTTATCCGTTTTTCTTTTCTGTTTCATTTTTAGATAATTTTAATTATTCCTTTCTCGCTCTTTATTTTAGTTAAATTTACTTTTTTCTGTTTTACCTAGCGACTCTCAATCCGCTTGAATTTTACCCATGATGTTTCGCCCATGCACATCTTCCGTTATATTCCAAGAACCCACTTTCTTTGGTTTCTAATAGATCACATTTTCTGCCTCCTCGGAACGAAAGTCAGTTTCTCAAACGATTTCTCATTAATATTATTTACTTTATTGTTGTTTTTTCTTTACTCATTTTCTTTGTTTCTCTCTTTGTCTCTCCTATTTTCTTTGTTTCTTTCTATCGGTCTCCTTTTTCTACGTCCCCTCTACAACCCCACGCCCTGATCTAACAACAAAATGGCGAACTGTTCGCAGGAAAGTTAGTGTTTTTATCTGATTTCTAAACTGTACCAAAGGGAGTCGTATATTTTCGGTAGCAATCCCAACATCGGTTGCCGGGTGACTCGCCTGTACAAAAGCCAAATCAATGAAAACAAAATACGAGAAAGCAATGACAAAACAACACGGAATTCAAATTGTTCAGAATGATGTGGAGCCCTCGATAGACGATAGGTTATGTTTCGGAAGATCGGCCGTTCTCCCCCCCCCATGAGATGCAGTAAAATATCACAGAAAAGGCAGGACGTAGAACGGTTTGCAAAGATAGATATCTTCGAGGAAGTCTTTTCTTTTTAGCCTCCTCCCTGGGGAAGAGTTGAACATTTGACTTTTGCAGCGAAGTAGTAAAGCATATAAGAAAAAAAAAAATCTTCTCGTAAGGAAGACCATGTTCACAAAGAGTAACGGTTCATTGATCTTGACGAGTTTGAATAAAAAGATATCAGCAGGCATTATCATGTTATTGTCGATTTGATTTCTTACGGATATTTGCGCAATGCTGTAATAACAAAAGCCTGTGATTGGTAGACTGACAGACTGTATATCTTAAATTGCTCACATGCTGTAAAAAAAAGACCCTATCAAAGCAATCAAAATAACAACGAAATCGACAAGGGATTCTGTTTGATTCTACTTGAATTTAAATATGTAAAATATTGGTGAATGCGCCGTTCACAATATATTAATACGAGGCACTGTTGTTTAGAATAAGAGCCTAAATATTTTCAGCGGATTCTCGTTATCCGCTCTAAATAGAGTTTCCGCGGATAATAGCACTTAATCTACAAATGGTTAAAATTTGTAAAAATGTTTAAATCGACGCCATTTTTTAGAAAGTAAATATTTGGGTCCGTTTCAATGACGAGATTTCAATTGATAATTGTTTTAACCGTTTAATTTGCTATATTTATTACAAATACCTTCCGTGTAAATACAACAAAAATGACTTAAAAAATCCCACTTATATTCTTTTCCAAGGTTTGTTGACTGAAAGAATAAAAAGTTCGTCTTAGCGACGTATACGCCAATTTCACTTGCATTCAAATTGCTTTATAGGCATATTTGCGTGTGCAGATTTATATGTTAATGAAGTAGCAGGTCTAAAAATATTTGTACAATATTTGAAAAAATGAACAAGCTTTAAATTTAATCTTATTTATTATAGTATAATTTCGTAACAGTTCGATAAAACCTTATAATTATCCGATTTTCACGATTAACTATGTTCTTTTATTTTATACTTACATTTCACAGACTAGGGCATGGATTATAGAAACTAAGTGGGAGCAGAATGCACTATTCCTGCCATTTCTTTTCAATTTCATTCAAATTGTGAGGGAACGTGTGTGTGTGCGCATGTTTGTGTATACATTTAATAGTAGAAACACATAAAACACTTACGTATGACACATAATTTACGCATGTATATTATGTACATCCATAGAAAGTCTCATGCAAACAGTGAGAGATGAAGAGAAAATAAGTTCTTCTTATAGGATATAAATTACAATTGGAATCTTTTCCGACTGGACGCGTGTATACCTCGTGAAAACCTCGGCAAAAACGCCGCACAAACCTATGAAATGCCCACGACCACTGCGAGATTAACGTTTTGAAAATGTGGATATTTTTTTTTTAAAATGCTGCGCTGGGAATCCAAGAAAGCTTCTCCAATTTTTAAGTAGATAAGAGTGGTGTATTGTTTTCTAATAAATACATCCTTCGCCTGAAATTTTTTTAAATTTCTTAAGTTTTCTATGTAATTCTACAAACTTAGAATACTATAAATATAGCCCGAGAGAAACGAGGCGGGTTCTAAATAAATAACAAGAAACCAACTTAATTAGATCAGAAATAGAATGTTGAGATACATGATGTAGAAAAAAAGAGCTTTGGAAATTTAAGGTTAGCAGGACATTAAAGGCAAAAGAGAAAGAAAGAAACAGTAATTAACTGAATAAATAGATTAAAAATCGCGGTTAATGACGTTATAGAAAATTAGAGAAACGAGGCGCAGGAAATTTTGGAGACCCATGTTAGGCAATGACTTAACACTTCCGCTGCTAACTACGGAGATCTTCGATATTCTTATCTTCCTCCAGCTGGCTAAGTACGGAAATCTACGTTTTTTGCATACCGCTGGTATGAGTGTGCCGTTGCGCCATCTATCGTCAAATCACAAAGGACAATGCTTCAAAAGATATCATGTGTACACCCATTATGGATCTGGTAAGTCATTTCCATATATATCCATGAAAATGGAATGCTGCAAAACACACTGGTGCCAGATTTCTGTATAATAAAATATGTAGATTAAAATTTGTCATTTTCTTTAAAATGGCTGGCCGGATGGAGGCAACGATGGGCAAATGAGTAGCAGTGTAAGTGTTAATGAACCAAGCATTTATCTGAGAATAATTATACTTTGATTCATCACTACTTTCCTTACGCAAATCATTTTGCATATGTATGGATGGATTCTCCCGTTCAGTAAATTCTATCTGGAGATGATTTAGTGAATAAACCGTACAAAATAATGTTTTAAATTGGTAATAAGATGCTAAGATCGCAAGTATTTTTTTTTTATAGGGGTTTTCTATCTCTTAACTTCTTTGCCAATCGTCTTCAAGATTTTAAATTCCGGAGTTTTCGTTAGAGAAGACTGTCTGTCAACAAAGGGCCCAATCTATCTGATGGCTGGGATAGCTGGGATAGGTGAAGATATGTACGCTTATTTTTTACAAAAGATGTTCAGCTATGACACTCGAAAGAGCAGTGAAAAAATACTTAAAAATGAAATCATACGTAAAAAGGTTTGAGGTACCATGATGTTAATCCAGAAGAGAAAGCTAGAAGTTTAGTTTCATGTTGACGAAAATATCCTGGAATGATATATAAAGAAATATAGTCTTAAGGTGTGCTATATTTATGGAATAAAGTGCTCAATATCAGAGATAGAATGTATGTAAATATAAAAGTGAACATAGAAGTCAACACTTAGAGGCGACAGTCTGTTTCATGCTATATGCAATCGTCAGGCCACATATGCTGTTATTTTTCTCGGCTATTTATATATATACGGATTAGTGGTGCATTGTGGGTATTCTATTATGGCGGTTATTTTGCCGGAAGTCGTTTGTTTATTTATTTCGGTCAAATTATTTTGCTTGTTTTTTATTTTTTTGTTTCTTATTTTATTTATTTATTTATTAGTAAAAAATTGTTTATATGACTTATTTAACAATTTTGACGGTGCCGAGGCATGCGAAATCATAGGCATTTACTTACTACACAAACTGAGAAAAATAATAGATAGAAATGACACAGGACTCTACAGGGACGACGGTCTCATAATCTTAAGAAACTGTAACAAAAAAAACAAAGACAAAACTAGAAAAGATATAATACAGATTTTTAAAAATAACGGATTCGACATAGATATAAAAACTAACCTAAACGAAGTAGATCTTCTAGATGTTACTTTCAACCTAAGAGAAGGCACATATAAACTATATAGAAACCTAATGACAAACCACTCTACATACACACATCTTCCAACCATCCACCTTCTATAATCAAACAGATACCAAAATCGATCAACCGCAGGCTCTCTGACAATTCCTCCAATGAATCCCTATTTAACAAAGCCAAGACTATGAAACGGCCATAAAAGATAGCGGATTCCCAGCAATACTCACATACTCACCACAGAATATGGTTCAACCAACCGTACAGCAAGAACGTAAAAACAAACGTAGGAAAAATATTCTTCAAACTCTTACACAAACACTTCCCAGAATCAAGCACCTTACACAAGATATTCAACAAAAACACAGTAAAAATCAGCTGCAGCTGCACCGAGATAATGGCACAAATAATAAAAAAGCAGAATAGGAAAATTATCAACAAACCACACGTACAAATTAAACCTACGTGCAACTGCAGAATAAAGAACGAATGTCCCTTAAACGGAAATTGTTTACAAAACAACGTAATATACCAAGCCACGATGAAATCACCAGATAATGAAGAAAAAGTATACATAGGAGTAACTGAAGGACCCTGGAAACAAAGAAATTATACACACAAAACATCTTTCACAAACAGTAAATATGCGAACAGTACAATGCTTTCTAAGTATATCTGGGAAATTGTAAACAAAACGCACATCACACCAAAAATATCTTGGAAGATAAGGAAAAAATCATCAGCCTACAACAACCAATCAAAAACTAGCAAACTTTGCTTGGGGGAAAAAATAGTCATCATTACTTTCCTCGACCAAAAAAAATTATTAAACATAAGATCCGAGCTCATCTCAAAATGCAGACATGAAAATAAATTTTTACTACGTAACCTAAAAAATGAAAAACGGAAAAAATAAAATAAAAACAAATAAATATACTAATAAACAAAATAACAATTAAAAAAAAATTAGAAATAAAACATAAATAAATACTGTTACTTAAAACTCGAAAACCGAAAACAGAAAATATACAAGTAAAATAAATTGACCTAAATTCATCCAAGTAAATAAATAAACAAAACAATCCCAAATAAAGATAATCAATTAAAAACTGTTCCCGCAAAAATAATACTTAGAATAAATTACAACAATCAACCCCAAAATTGAACAAATAGCTTTAATTAAATTCTCAAACCAAAACAAAACTGTTAAATAAGTGATATAAACAAATTTTTACTACGTTAATAAATAAATAAATAAATAAAATAAGAAACAAAAAATAAAAGATAAAAAACAAGCAATATAATTTGCCCCAAATAAATAAACAAACGACTTCCGGTAAAATAACCGCCATAATAGAAAACCCTCAATGCACCACTAACCCGTATATATATATATAAATAGCCGAGAAAAATAACAGCATATGTGGCCTGACGATTGCATATAGCATGAAACAGACTGTCACCTCGAAGTGTTGACTTCTATGTTCACTTTATATATATATATATATATATATATATATATATAATTAGGATATATTATTAATTATGAGCACTCAGACTGACTAGCGTTTGTTTACATTTGTAAAAACAATAAGATAGATTTAGCAGATTCTATCTGAAGATTACTGATAGCTAACGGGTGGAAAACCGACTGACACAATTTCGGTCGGGTTTGAACCTGGCTTGAGGCTTTCGGGTGTCTAGTCGCAATGAGCAGCTGTGATACAGCGAAACTGTACTCTCTTAGAATTATATATATATATATATATATATATATATATATATATATATATATGCACGTTTCATTAAATAATATAGACAAGTGTTCTCTATTTTTTTTAAGCACTTGAATTTATAAACAATGTTGGCAAACAGATCCTAGCAGAAAAAAATAATTTAATCATATACTACACTAAATCTATTATATCCAACTTAATTCTTCGCAATGATTCTTCTCCCCCGGTTAGCGAATGGCAAAAAACCAACATAGTTTATAAATTCAAGTGCTCTTTGGGAGAGTATATCACCAACGAATTAAATAACATTTATGTTGGTTACACAACAAACTCACTTTCACGACGCTTGACACTACATTTGAATGAAAACTCTAACATTTTTAGGCATTTAAAACAACATACCTGCCCGCACACACAATTCCGTAAAATACTTGTCGAAAACAAAATTATACTTCGACATGAAAACAATAGAAAAAACTAAAAATCCTTGAAGCATTATACATCAAACAGTTGAAACCCAACCTAAACAAAATCAATTATGGCATCTCTACAAATATTCTTAAATGTCTATAATTGGTAACAGAAGCCATTGGTTTATACCATCGGCATTCCATACTTCATACTTCTCCAATTCACTCTCGTATGGTCATGTGTGACGTCATGAGATGCGGTGCGATTTTCGCTTCTAGCGTTTTATATGCACGTGTTTATCGTTGCTTAGAAATAATCTATGTAAACAATGACAGACTATCATCACTGTCTTGTCCGTCGTATATTGCTTAATATGCTGTAATTGACATCTTTGATAATGGCTTATGTAAGCCGAAAGCTTAGATTGTATTAAAAAAATATGGATCAATATTGTGAATTTATTTCTTCGCTCAACGATAATGTTATTAAACTTATCAGACGTTACGAAAATAAATTTCATAAAATAGACAACACTTGTCCATATTTCCATATTATTTAATGAAAAGTGTATGAATGAAAAGATACTGCCTAAATACACAATATATATATATATATATATATATATATATATATATATATATATACATATATATATATATACATATATATATATATATACATATATACATATATATATATATATACATATATATATATATATATATATATATATATACATATATATATATATATATACATATACATATATATATACATATATATATACATATATATATATATATATGCATATATATACATATATATATATATACATATATATATATATATATATATATATATATACATATATACATACATATACATATATATATACATATATATATACATATACATATATATATACATACATATATATATACATATATATATACATATACATATATATATACATATATATATATATATTCATATATATATTCATATACATATATATATTCATATATATATACATATAGATATATATACATATACATATATACATATATATATATACATATATGCATATATATATATATATATATATATAAGTTTATTTCAATACTTCATAAGCTTCCGATCCTTAGCTATGATCAATTAATGGTGATATTTTCGTTCCATCATGATACTCCTGTTAAGCTAAGAGAATAATTATATATTGTTATTGCTCAACGGAGAGTATTATAGTCTTATAAAATATCATAAAATTCCAGTAAGATATTTTTTTTTAAATGCAATGTTTCAAATATTAATTTAACAATTGGCCGTTTTTGCTGTTACACCCTGTTGATATATATATATATATATATATATATATATATATATATATATATATATATATAATATATCGTGTGTGTGTGTGTTACTTCGTGTGACCAAGGAAAAGAAATGTTGTCATCATGTCAAGACTGGCGTCAAACCCGTTCAGAAATATAAACTCTAAACTCACAGGTGTATACAATCTCAGATCAGTGATTTGATGGATGCAAGCGGATGGAGTCTGTAGATGTTAGTACACGATCACTCCTCTTCACTTCTCTTCAAACCTCCTGGCTTGCCGCTACATTATCAGCAAAAGTCTATGCACAAAACTTTAACACCATCACTTCAGGACATTCAAAAGCAACTGCAACTATTTATGCAAATAATGACATGAACAAGATGACGTCTTTCCACATTACTTCAAAGAAAATGTCAGGAAGAGATACCCATCAATACTAGAGAGCTGACAACTAGTAAACTCAAGAAATCTATTTTCATGAAAAAAAACATATTAAGAGTAAGATTCGATAAATTTCATCATAGGCTAGCCACAGTCGCTTCGGTTATGAATGCCTATTTTTTCGTTATGAGGAAACGGCTAACATTACTAATAACTTACTAATGCATAAGAACAATATTAAAATAATATGAACAAAATTATTTAGGAATTAATCATAGTCGGTAATCTTATAAAGTGCTCTCGGAAGATTAGTGGTGATTATATTGGAAGAATGTCAGCTAACTTCTAGATAAGAACTTTGCGTGCTTGCATGAAGAACTCGATTTGAAAGTTACATTTTGCTCAAATAATAATAGATCGTGGAATTGGCTTCAACTATGAATTTGCATTAGCATTATTTACGAAGGTTATTAGTAAATTACAATAATATACCTCTGGTAGTCCCACTACTAGCAATACTCCAAACTTTCTCACCAGGTGCGTACAAATAACATGGCGTGCCAGTCAACATCAGATGAAGAAATATGAATGATTTCCGCAGTTTGCTTTCGTGATGTAATCTGCCCGTCACTATTCCACTAATACAAAGCCTCAAGTATACGAGATTCCATGCCAGTTATTACCTTGCCGCAAAACATTATTATTATTGCTGATAGATTGTTATATATATATATATATATATATATATATATATATTATTATTATTATTATTAGTAGTAGTAGTAGTATTATAATTATTATTATTAGTTCCTTTGATTTCTGCTATATATATATATATATTAATGCATGTTTCATTAAATAATGTAGACAAGATTTTTCTATTTATTTTAAGTAATTTCATTTCATATTGTCTGATAAGCTTAATAACATTATCATTGTATACATTAGTAATTTGTTGCTTTGAAATTTTTCATGCAATAAAAACAGTCTATTATTATTGTTCCGTGTATTGGTTGATATATTGAAAAGTAATTGTCATCTTTGATAAAGACTTCTGTAAGCCGAAAGCTTAGATTGGATTTAAACATGTATCAATATGGTGATTTTCTTTCGTCCTTCAATGATAATGTTATTAAGCTTATCAGACAAAATAAAAGGAACTTTCTTAAAATAAATATAACAAAATAACTTGTCTATGTTATTTAATGAAACATGCATCAATGAAAAATTTCTGCCTAAATATACACAATATATATATATATATATATATATATATATATATATATATATATATATATATATATATATATCGTTCAGGGTACCAATTCGAGAATTAAGGTCAGAAATAGCATCATGACGATCATTTTTGTAAAAAAAAACAAAAACAAAAAACAAAAAAAAAAAAAAAAAACAAATAAGACTGTACACATTATTCATATATAAAGCTCTTCATAATGTGTAAGCTGTAATTATGAGTACAATTTTTGGTATTTCTTTAAGTAATGGGCTACCGGGAATTCTTCTAATGAGCCTTTCAGACTCCTTCTCTAATCAATCTGAGGGCTCCAACTACAACAGCAATTACTAATATCTTCCTGTGCCACATTTTGGGGATTTCCTTTTCAATATCCTTGTATTTTGATAGTTTTTTGAAGATGTTCAAATGTATATTATTATTATTGTTATTACTGTTGTTTTGTTGTTGTTGCCTCTTCTTAGATTGAGAGATATGATATATTAAGAGATAATATATTAAAAGATATATTAAAATAACTGCATCTTTGCGAAAAATGTTGCAGAAACACGACTGAAAGAAAAAAAATCAGCAACTGGAAAGACTAATTTGAGGAATTTGAACGATTTAATGTATTGGCCTATCAATACATGTTTGAAAAATTTTAAAATAATTATATTACTAACTAGATATCTGTGTTATATTTCTGAGGTATTATGTACATTTTTTACATTATTCGGACTATTGTCCTCATCTTTGTCGCCATATTTATCATAACGTTTCGACCGTTATCGTTTCGGCCCTCTTCAGGTGGTTGGAATGTCGAAATGAACCCTTTATTACGCTCACCGGGGCAGACCGTTCCAGTTCCACTAGCCATGTTCAATGGATGTCAGGTATCTGTTATCTCCTATTAATTTCCCTCTGAAAGCTCTCCACTGCCTGAAATGGGTATTGAACTCACACTTCTTTGGTTCTGTCACTGGATCTAACCAAAGCCTTTATCCACTGTGCCAAGTGTCCTTGATAATATGTTGCGTTCGATGTCTCCACTGGATTCACTTCTTTTGAGACAACGCCTCGACTGTATCATGAAAATGGTGTTCATTTTTTCATAGATGCTTTCTTATACAAATGTAATAGCATCGATTCTAGGCGATTGCGGGAGGAAGTTTGTTAGGAGTACCCAATTTGACACTTTAGTTTTCCACGTGTGAGATTAATTAATATGGTTGTAGGATGCGAACTGTTAAAAATAGTCCTTCAAAGTCAAAATTCCACGTTTGTAATGACTTCTGACCAGTCGTTAACCATCCTGACCCAGCCCACGCGTTCTGTATTTATCGATACGGAAATTTTCCTTATCGATCCTATTCTTCTCCATTTATTTGACACTCTGCTGTTGAATAATACCTGAAACATCTCCATGTGTGTCCAGATACAGGTTAAATATCAGAGCAGTAGCCATTTTCAGAGAGGGAAAACCATCTATTCCAAACTATGGAGAACACGAGACTATTTTACATTGGAAGTTATGCAGAGTTAATACAACCTATACGCTGAGAATTTCAGAAAATTCACTTCGAGCTCTGTCCTACTACTGCAGATATATTTTCATTGAGTTGACAGGGAAAACAGGCAAGGACATTCCACGTTGTAAGTTTTCTTTTTGATCAGGTATTTATCTCGTCGAAGTGGCCCTATGTCTTAAAATCTGTCAGAAAATATAATTCCATTTTTGGAGAAAAAATATATCCCTAGTTTGTCCAGGCCTGAGGCGTTAATCCTGCAATATGTAAGTTTTTTTTCTTGCATAAATCTTCGTAAGCAGTTATTTCCATAGGCGAATAAATGTAAAATGTGATTCTCTTTTCTTCATTGAATCGTAGGTAGATATTTCGTTCCTTCTTTTTATGTGTCATGGCCTTTCATGGCTCTCCGCCTCCCTCTATCCCTTGCAGCTTTCAGCGCGTTCCTTCCCTCTGCTTCCTCCCACAGACCACCTTCTGTCATCCACTTACTCAAGCACGTCAGGTATGTCACGCGCTGCTTTATCTTGTCTCTCTTTCCCTCTTTTCGACACGTGAGTATCAGATTCTCCTGGCCCTTCTTCCTATTATGTATCCCATAAATATCAGCTGCCTTTTTTTGATGTTAAATATAAGTGTTCTCCTTGTTTGCAATCTCTCTAAGTCCTCATCGTTGCTCATCTTTTCGGTCCATATCCTTAGCATGCTTCTGTAGAACCATATCTCCGTCGCCTCGAGTAATAATGTTCATCCTGTACTAGAGCCATGGGTCATGCGATGTAGGCACATATTATGGGATATATAGGGAAGATAACGGTTAAGCCTAGACATGAACATGTTAAGATTATAGTGACCAGAAAAGCATCATCTTGAGAGTTGATTCCACAAAGAAGCGGTTTGAAGTTGCTCGAAGGCAACATAAACCTCACCAATGGAATACGCACGGAATGAGGTTGCTTTGTACAACGTGCGTGTTATTGCGGGTCTTAATTGTGAATGCTAAAACTGGTGGAAGTAAGGAATATAGTCCATAGAAATAGCAATAGAGCAGAGAGACAGTTACGACGTTTCATCTGTGGCAGAGGGTTTATAGGGTGGAAAATAATTAATCACCCATGAGAACATAGAGACGCTTTTGGACACTGTCAAGATTGGAAAGTGAAGAATAGTCTCCTCTTTCCCATGCATGCCAACAATACTTCATTTTTGGCCTCAAAATCTCTTGTAAATGGACAGAATAACAAGAGTACTTACTGGATCGGTACAGGGAACCGATTACTTCTTCAGGATCTTTAGTGATTGGGCCTATTTTCGAGTTCTTTTTGAGGCCTGGGTGAGTTTAAGTCCCAGAAGACGCTCAGGTCACGGGGCCTTTTTGGGAGAACTGTTCGGTGATGATTGAATGTACCTAGTTTGGTTTTTAAGCACATTAAATGTGACCAGATATTGCCTTTATACTGAAATTTTAATGTTTGTACAGATGAAAGATCGACTGCCTAGTTCTGTTCATCTAGTGTTTGGGAAGTTCATCCATATACCGTTGTATCATCAGCATAGATATCCCCAAAATCTCAGTCTATACTATTAGGCAGATCATTTATGCAAAGCAAAAAAGATTTGTACCGAGAATTGAGCCTAAAGGGACGTCTACATTGATCGCTTGAGCCTCGGAAGACTCTGTTAACGATTACCTCCAGGTACCTACGCATAAGAAACGGCTTAAAAATACTGATAGCTTTCACATCTGATTTTATTCAAAGAACGAAAGTAATTGTCTCATCACCGAAATTTCTGTTTAGAGGGTTGCGGTTTCGGTCAGTTCTTTTCATTTAATTTTTTTTTAATATCATTTGGCTACACTCTATGATGCAAGCAAGAAATCAAGAATATCTCCAATATCTTAAAAAAAAAAATGAATGAAAAGAAAATGTACGTTTGCAATCTAGCATTATCTTTCATATCCTGCCAAACAATGTTTCTTATATTTATCTATTTTGCACGATTAAGTCTTAGAACGAAAACCCTGTTTATTTTAGCCATTTTCTCGACATTAATTTTTCATACCAAAATTCAACCAAGACAAGACTTGAGAGTTAATTAAGGCAGGAAACTACTGTCAAAAGAGTTATGATAAATGAGGTCTGCGGTAAAAATGAAAGAAGAGGAAGAGGAATGATAAGTTCAAGGAGGAGAGAAAACGATTCAGTCTTGATTTTAAGAGATTATAATTATAGTTTTAAGAGAAACCTCATCACTGACATCTGATTCACAAAGTAGCAGAGTGGAACTTCTTTTTTTATATTTAGAATTAGAAGGAAATGTTCTTGAATCGTTTCTCTAATAACTGAAGCGCGATGCCCTAGCTGCAAATGCCTAAACTCGTTGGAATAATAATCGGAACTTATATGAACATTTGAACAGCCTGAAAAACTGTGTCTGCAGAATTGAGAAAATATTTCTTGTGATGAAATTAAAGAATGGTGTTTACCTGAACATTTGCCATGGAAATAGCGACATAAAATTTGAATTTCGCATTGTTCTCTATTCCCTTGCAATCATTATAAGCTTATAGGTTTTAATATTTTTACACATGGAAAGTTAGCTAAAATACTTTTCTTCTATTTTTATGAAGTTACTCAATCCTGTAAGCATTTGATATTTGAGACGTGGAGAAGTTGATCAGGTTGCTATCCCAACCAATTCTCAGATACTATAGTTAACCTCAAACGATTAGCTTGTAATATCGAATTATACATTTTTTTTCAATCTTGCCACTGCTAGATTAAGCTTTCAAATTTTGTGTGATGCTTAATATTGATAATCCTAGTTACTTTTGCGGAAAGATTACAATTCAGCTTGTGAGCTGAAAATATCCTAAAAGCCGAGCTATCGGCTAACATTAAACCTAGCTACTGTGAAGGGCTGATAATTGGGTCTTCGGTTGGTACAGCAGTTTGAGAGATCCTAAGACTTTGTATATTCTCAGTATTTGAAGTTCTCCTGGCTGCCGTTTGATCGGGTTTTCATTTGCACGGGATTTTCTTTTCTTCATTACAGACTTGTCTCTTTTGATTTCTCTCTGGTACTCTGTCAACGGAGATTTCTTTTTGCGAGGCATACTGCTTCCGTGTGCGATAGGCAACAATAAACTACAGAAGAATCCAACAATTGATCGCTGCATTTAATTACTACATCGCAAGTGAGACTGACGATTGCGCCCAGCATGAATCAGCCTGCCACCTCTGAGTGTAGACTTCAATGTTCACTTTATATTATATTTACGTACGCTCTATCACTGATATTGAGCATTTTATCCCATAAATATATCACACTTTAAAACTATATTTCTTCATTTATTCACACACACACACACACACACATATATATATATATATATATATATATATATATATATATATATATATATATATATATATGCATATATGTATACACACACACTAAGAGTAGGCGTAATTGTCAATTAAAAATTTCCTATACGATAGAAGGTATTTACTTAGTGGAGAATATAGTCTATTTATAAAAGAAAACAGAAGTATAAAATAGTAATAATGTTAAGCAGGAGAAAATATATATGGGAAATCCTGAAAATGATTGGAAAAAATATATCATAATCACAAGTGAATATATGAGAAGCGTGTAAGTCTCCAAAAAGTAGTACATCTGAAAATATTAGGGAGAGGTGTAGACTTTGCCTTAGAGAAGAGCTTTCTAAGTTTGAGAAGCGATAACAGGGTGGTAAATGGACAATAACACTTAATTAGTAGATGCCAGCTTAACAAAATGTCTAAAATGTGACACCTATCAATTGCTACCTGACTAGATTATTTTTTTTTCTTACCCTCTCCCTTTTAGTAATGTTAATGAGTAGTTAGGCCTACCCAGGATTTTATCTTTGCTTATTTTCTTTTTCACCTTGAGAAATGAGTTGTCCACGGATTTATTAATTTATTTTATTTGATATTTCTCATGATGTTTTAATGTAAGCGTGTTAATTTCATGGGGATATAAAATTTTAACTCAATGATTTTATGTGCGTTCTAGACCTCGGAAGATCGCGAAAGACAGGAACTTGAGTAACGACCCGGCTGTTCTATCATAGCAATTAATGGTGTGAACAAATTTTGCACTATCTTGTTAATCCTGAAAATTCGTCGCAACAAATCGCGTAAAAAATTGTCGAAATCAATAGCAGTAATGTAAAATTTGGAACCCAAAATTTCATAATTAAGCATCTGGATACGGCCCGGAATGTTTTTAATTTGCTGACGGAGTCGTATTGATTCCTTATTGATACACTGATATTCGCAATTATTTCTACAAAAGTATAGACCTAATGATGACAAAATGTATGTGTCTAATGTCTGCCAAATCATTGCAGTAGATTTTAAAGGTGGGTTCGTTTAAAAAGAAAACTCGGTTCAAAGCATAACTAGATCTTACATTATCTAATATAGGTCATAATCGACATCGAAGTGGCACCAATCAAGTATGCGAACACGGGCGCATACATACATACATATATATATATATATATATATATATATATATATATATATATATATATAACGAATCGGACTGTCCTTTCATAGGAGTTAATGGTGTGTAAAAAATTTGAACTGTCTTGTTAATCCTGGATTTGAGCAGTTTTCTTTACTGAGTAGGTAGGTGTTTGAATTCAGGCAATTTTCTTTTTTCTTTCTTTTATTCAAGTTTTCTCCTTGCTTAAGTTGTTAGGTCATTTGGCAATTTATCTGTTGGTCACATCAACGTAGTTGTTTTTCTTTCACACACACACACACATATATATATATATATATATATATATATATATATATATATATATATATATATATATATATACACACACACGCTCCCGGAAAATTTAATTCCGCTCGATTATTCTTAGGAGAAAACGTGAATTTGTTTATTCAAATATTAAGTACGTAAAATTTAACTGGGGGTAGTTCAGGGGTATTTGATGCCAAATCATTCGGGTTTCATTGCCGGTTTGAGGCAATCTGATAGCTAGTCACGCTGATGAGCTATGATACAGCAAAACCGTCTGTCTGTATAAGTTTCGGATTATTGTAATATATTCTCGAATATTCAGTTATAATCCCGAATCTTAAAATCCCGAAAGTCGAAATCTTGAAATTAAAAATCCCGAAATTTGGAAACCCGAATGTATCAAAATCCCGAAAGATCAAATTCCCGAAATTTAAAATCCTGAAAAATCAGAATCCCGAAAAATTAACATTGGAAGAAACTGAAAAGAAATTTTGGAAATACCTTTGTTTCTAAATATTTACAAAATAGCATTTAAATAGTGTTTATACATTAGAAATATTCCAATTCCATTAAAAAATAGAAAACCGGAATATATGAATAATTTAAAATAAAAGATTATGAGTAAGAGCCATAAGGTAGTCCATTAGACCTGGTCGGGTTTCACAATCATTAACTATATTTTTAAACGTTTCATCACGATAAAACTCACATTTTTTAGACTCTCCTTGTGGAAATTGTTCAAATTCGTTTTTTACGTGCTGTTGCCCTTTTTGAAATTTTCCAAAAATATGATGAACGTCGACATGAGCATTGCCTACTAAATTTTCTCATCACTTATGCCATATTGTGATTTCATATTTTTTTAATGAATTTGAATGTTTCAAAAGTGTAAACACTATTTAAACCCTATGTTGTAGATGCTTCGAAACAAAGATATTTTCTTTTTTTTGTTTTATCAATTTCCTTTTAGTGTTTCTTTCCAGTTCAGGAAATGATTTATTTTGAATTAAGAAAAAAACACATTTATTTTTAATATTGTCAGCTCCTAGCCCATAAATATGTTTGTAAGAACTTGAGTAAATTCTTTAATGTATTTTTATCAGTGCAAAAAGAAAATCAACATAAAAAACTTATTTTGATCTTAATGTATCAAAAACTCATTCAAATGCAAGGAAAGCACACAAAACCCAATCATTTATTTCTGTACGTATTAAATGGATGTCTTATATTGTTTTTCTTTTCTTAATTTTTTTTTTTGTAGCTTAGTTCCCCAGTTGCAAATGCATGACACTTCCAACACAACAGATTGAAACCAATCAGTTTATTCAGTTGAATACACATTCCTACAACATCAAGGAGAATCACTCTAGTTATGTACATTGGTAAGTTATTTTTTCTTATTAGTGTTAAGATTTTTAAGTGCTTTTGAAACAGCATATTTTTTTCTTTTCTTTATCAAATTAGAATTCAGAAATAGTTTTAAAAATATTTTTGCCTTTATTTAAAAAATAGCAATTTTTTTCCTTGACATTTTATGTAACAAACCAATCGGAAAAGATTTTCCCCTTGCATTTACCATATTGTAACTGAACAAAAATACATTTTTTTCATAAATTTAAAGCTTTATCTTATCATTTCTCCTAAGTATATTTAAATAGTTTTATTTATTTGAATCTCGTATTCTTGATACATTTAACAATATTTATTGCTTGATTTGTTTTTTTTTACAGTTTATCAACCTTTTTTCATGTTATTTCAAGCCAGAAAACATTTTAGATTGTAAGAAGTTTTATTTTAATTTATTTATTTTTGAGATAAAGTTTTAGCGATACAAAGTCCTACAAAGTAATTACAGTTAATAGCTGAAGGGAGAAATGGATTTATGACTTTCCCAAGTGTATTTTTGTGTAAGTGAATATAATAAACCTGATTGAAATTTCCAATTCCGAGCTGTTATCCATTACACCCCTACACACCAAATATTACAGTACCTGCGATTCCTATGTGGTCACCCATCTAGGTACTGTCCAGGTTTGATGTTGTTTAACTTTGGCGATCATATAAAAGTTTCAACGTGATATAGTTATAAGTAGGGGTTGGAGGTATGACGGATTTGTTCAAATTTTGCATATCACCATTTTTTCAAACAATACTAAAATAAATCAAACTCTGAAAACATTTTTCAATTTAATGCATTTTTGTTGAATTGCTGTGCTAAAAAATGAAATAAGAAATTATGATCTTTCAGAATTTTCAATTTCGAGATTCTGATAGTTGTGAATATGGATTATCTCTTCTTTGATAATCCAAGCTATAAAATTACATTTCCGCTTGTCAAGTAGACGAGTAGTAAGATTTGACGCGCTGATGCAGGTTAGCCTGGATAAGTCTCCGGGACTAGATGGTCTGCACTACGAAGTTTACTTGAGGTTGTCGCCCGTTTTTGTTCCTTTGCTGGAACTGATTTTCAACCACTGGATGAAGCAGGGGTCTATACCTCAACGTTTCACCAGGAGTGTGATCAAGTTGCTGCGTAAGGACAAGAACGGTGGGGATGGGTTAGGGAATTTTCGCCCTTTAACCATGTTAAACACTGAGTTAAAGATTTTGGCGAAGATCTTGGGGAACCGTTTGCAGCTTGTCCTGTCTAGTCTGATTGGCCCTGAACAGACTTGTGCTGTGAACGGCAAAACTATTCAGGATAACCTTCATATGGTACGCTTGATCTTAGAACAAGTCGACAGTGAAGCCGCGCTGATCAATTTAGATCAGTCCAAGGCCTTCGATAGTGTTGCCCATCAGTTTCTGGAGGCTGTCCTTTCGGCGGCCGGTTTCAGAGCCGACTTTTGCTCCTGGATCCAACTTTTGTATGCGACCCCCGGTGCCCTAGTGGAAGTGAATGGGGTAAGATCGAAGCCTTTCGGATTGTCTCGCTCCATTCGTCAAGGTTTTCCGCTCTCGCCTTTGCTTTACGTTCTTGCGTTGGAACCATTCCTTCGCAAGTTAAAGGCGAATCCGGTCCTGCGCGGAATTTCCCTGTCTGGGGCTGCCACCTCAGCCGGGTGTTCTGTCTATGCTGACGACGAGGTCAGCAAAGAGATCAGTTGGTAAGAGATGGTGACGGGGGCCTGGATCAACCGCGATAGGTCTGTTGGTTTGCGGTTGGGTGCGTGGAAGGGAGTTTCTCTTCCCGGACCTTTCCTCTGGACTGATGGGCCGATCAAGATACCCGGTGTCTGGTTCGGTCCTGATCTCCAGTAGGAAATGAATTGGTCGGAGGTGCAAGGCAAGGCCGAGATCGCGCTTAATCCGTGGTCTCGGAGGAGACTTTCCCTGAAGCGAAAGGCGGAAGTATGTGTTTCACATCTATCCGATTCTCCTGTACCGGCTCTCTGTACCTCCACTCCCGTATGCCAGGCTAATTTTATTAGTACGGACCTTTCTTGTGGAGAGACTAGGCCCTTATGGTATCTCGCGAGATCTGTTGCCTTCATCCCTCTGAGGGCGGTCTGGGTATGCCGATCATTGAGATTCGTCAACAGATGCTTCGCATCACCTTTCTAGACCGAGTGTGTCGCGGATCGGATGAGGAGAGTGCCTTTTGGAAAGAAGACGTCCGGAAACATTTCCCGTCCCTGAGAAGTGTGCAATCGTGCGAGGAAGAGGCCGGCCATACACCACAAGCCAAGTGCTTCTATCGTGAATGTCGTCACGCTCTGAAGCTCTTTTTACGGGCTTCGGATGGCCTCTCCAACGCCCAGACGTTGTCTTATAAGGCATTGTATCAAGTGTTAGTTAGGGGGGGGACGTTCAAGATGATCTGATTGGCGAGCTCGGTCTTACGAAGCAGGAGGCTCCCTAGTTATGGCCTTGGGCGCCTGGGTTGAAATGCCTCAATAACGATGAGGCATCACTCACCTGGCTGGTGATTCGTGAAGCACTCTGGGTCGGCAAGAGACTTTGTTCAGCAGGCTTGGAGAAATATCCAAACTGTCGTCGCTGTACGGGGGAAGTCGAGACCATTGGTCACGCCTTCTTTCAGTGCAAGGCGGTAGTGCCGTTGTGCAGGTTTGTTGAAGGCCTCTTGTTTCGCATGCTGCAGTGAAACTTTTTTGTCCTTGAAGCCAGTTCTGTTTGTAGCAATGTGGTGCCGCAGATGACGAAGGCTGAACACTATGTGTTCTGTTGCTTGCTAGAGGGTTATGAGAGTCGTGATTTGGACGACGCGTCAGAAGGAATTCTATGAGGGCGAGAAGTTCACTTCTTCCCAACTGATCTTGTTCTTTAAACATCAGCTTAAAGTCAAGATTAGGACGGAAAGGCGGCGGCTCACCTCATCAGAATTTGGCAAAAGGTGTTTGAATCTTGCGCGTATGCGCCGAGTAAAAGGGGCTGACCTTGAGTGGCATTTTGATGCCGGTTAGGCATTAGGATATTGTATTCCTGGGTTGAACATAGGCAGCCCATCATGAGATCAGGTTAGAGTAGGATAATATATTTTTTCTTTTAGTTTTTCTTTCCTGTTTCGGTAAACTTAGCTAGGGCGTGTTTGCTCATTGGTCCCTTTTATTTCTGTCCCCATTTTTTTTCCTTTAGTTTAACTCCCCATCCTCTCCCTCGGTTAGGTGGTCAGTGATGTCAATTCTCTGGTGGATGCGGTGCGCCTTTCGTTTCGCGTGTGGGTTTTTCGTATTTGTTGTTGTGTATGAATGAGTGTGTGCCTGTGTGAATGCTTGGGAGGAATGAATGTGTCCTTTATTTTCATAGTCCCGCATCGATTTCGTCTGGTTAACTGATATTTCTGCCACATTTAAAATTTGTGGGGGGGGGTTATTACTAACACTAATTTTTGTTTGGTTTCTTGTAAATATTTTTGTCATATTGTATATACTCATTGGGGATCTTTTTAAAAATTGTTGTTTTTATGCCCCTGCCCCCACAGACAATATTTGTACATATGGGGAGTATTTAGGATTTGCATTGAATCAAAGAGGTGTTTTGGTGGATGTAGTAAGAAAGGTATGGATAAATGTGTTGTTTTGGTGAAAGGAATATTGTTTTGTATGATAGGGTCAGTGGTTGTGGCTAGCTAAGTTTTATATTAAGACAAGTGATGACAGTCTTTTACCCCAACCCCCTTTTTGGCTTTGTGCCATATTTGTTGTATTTTTTACAATAATAAATATTGACGAGTAGTAAGGCGGGTTCAAAAAGGCTATATTTTTGGCCGATCCTACGGGCTCAAAGATACCACTTTAAACCGGCCTTGTGCCACATTCTATCCTCGTGTGTGGATAGATAAATACCGACGAGTAGTAAGATTCGTCGGCGACTGTCGAACTCTCTGCATTAGCAGAGAGGAACCCAGACTTTGCCGAAAGGCAAGGTTTCGTCCGGGGAGGTTGACAGTGCCTGAACCCGTCTAGGCGGGTTCAGAAAGGCCATATTTTTGGCCGAGCCTACGGTCTCGGGGATACCCATATTAAAACGGCCTTGTGCCACATTCGATCCTCGTGGGTGGATTGATAAATACCGACAAGTAGTAAGATTCTTAATTGAATAAAAGATTACTAGATAGAATCTCTTGTTCTGTTTTCATTACACTGATATTTCACGAGTTTCTGCTAATTTATTGTATATTCTGTACACGCACCATTAATATTATGAAATTAAAATAGAAGAATTCATCTATACCGAATTCATGCAAGACGAAATATCTCCTAATCTAACGCCAGTTAATAACGACAGCCATAAAAACGATAACGTTGACTATAGCCACAAATAATAACAAAATAATTCACGATACTTGACAGCTAACGTATTTTAAATAAAGAGAACATCTGATTTCTTATGAATAAATCGAATCTAAAAACTAACAAAAGAGCTTTCAATAGAAATAAATGAAAATAATTCAGGTTTGTTTTCATTCGCTCTGCTTTGAAGAAATGTTTTGCTTTCCTTTTGGAGACCAAGAATAAAGTAAATAATATCCTGATATTTCAGGTAAACATTTGCAATAGAAATCTGGAACGCCAACCAAATTCGAAACGAAATGCAACTGCCACAGACGCCACGATTAACTTTGATATTAAAACTAACATTTCTTGGCAGATTACTTTCTTTTTTTACAGTTATTTTTTTCTGTCGTCTCGACTTATTTTGTGGGGATTAAATATCGCAGGAGAAAAATTCTAAAAGATTAAATCATAAAAAGAATTGAAGACTCAAGGTGAATCAATAAAGAAGAAAACAAAATAAGAAAATCAAAACAAAATACTAATAGGGGCCGAATTGTTTGCTTTGAAGTGCTCAAGTCGTGGTGAACTAGTCCAAATTATTAACTTCATAAAAAATACAAGCATAAAAAACTGAGTACACAAAAGGTAATAATATATATATTTGAGCTCTCTAAGGAAAATGGGTTTTAAAAAAACAGCGGCTCCTACTGCTATTAATCATTATTCTTCAAGTAAATTGAATTGAGTTCTCCGAGCTATCGGCGTATTTCGTGTAGAGAAAAAAAAAACAAAAAAAAAACTTTAAGATTCTCCTGCTTTCTTCCGTGTGACGATGCCCTAGAAGTATATCTGTCTGCAATCGAATCAGTCGGGGTTCCATCCCGGTTTGAAGCAATGGAACTTTAACCACACTGAGGAGCTTTCATACAGCGAAAGAGTCTCTCTGTGGATGACTATATATACATGACTAATTTTTTTTCACTTAGTACGTTGCCATTTCTTTCTGCGGTAGACCAGTTGCTATCCAAGGTTACATAACTCTGTCTGTCCTGCTATTTACACATATCTGGTGGGTGCGTGTGGAATAAGAGGATCCATAAGGTTTTCAGCACGTAATTGAATGTAATGGATTCGACTGGAATTCGAAATCGGATCTCCGAATCCTCAATCCGAGCGGATATCCATTACTCCACCATGCATCCTACATATATATACATGCATGAATGGACTCCGGTACTTTCCAATTTCATACAATAGCCAGAAAATCGTACACATAGTGTGCCATATTTTGTCCAAAGAAACCTCATCATGTTTACATTTCAGAGTTTTCCTTCTTACTGACTGGTTGCTAAAAAGTTCTATATGGCACATTCTGTCCTGCTGCTCCCTCAGTTTCTCGATGAAATATACCGTATATATTTGCGTATGAAAACCTAATTTTGAAGTTAATTTTAGGAGATTTGCACCATATACGGGATGCAAAATAGCGTATGTACTGCTGGACCTGTCTACGAAGATGATCAAACGATATATCCATTTAGTGTAATTAAATGTACAGCTCTATTTAAAATAAACATGATATTTTACTTAATTGTATTCAATAATAATGCATGTAATATGCATATATTAGTATCATATTATAAAATACAAACATAGCAGATATGCATCTTTTCCATTGTGTACGTTTCTAAGATGTTAAACTGTTTCTCGTTGGTTTGTTTACGCAATGAGTATAGCATTATTAATGATACTTTTATCATTCTCTTACTTTAACTTATTTAAATAGAAGATACTAGATAAAGTTAAGAAGGTATTCTATTGTAATTTGATGTCTCAAAAAAGGACCTCGCATGTCTGACGATGTATTCCGTACATCAACATCCAAGGTTGGTTGTACCTGCATATACACCCGACTTGTTATGTTGATAGGTTTGTCTCCTTCACATTGACCTTTTCTCCAGAAACTCAACCAAAATGCGTCATAGAGGTCTACAAATGTCATTTTTCCCCTTTTTCTTCGGATTCCACAAGTATCGTGGGAAATCGTAGTCGCTCTCCCATCCTTCTGACTCTTGGGGATCTACAAGACCTATTAATCTCACTCTCTTTGTCTCCACATTCTCTCACCGGCACATTTTGCTACCATATGCTTTTTCAGTCATCGTCTCCTATAAACTCTAAGACAAACACTGTCACTTTGATAATTATATTTGTAACTAGTGCAAATATTATATTTTGGCGCTATAATCAAAAAGTTACCAAAGTATATGCGTAACTGAAAGCTTTCATGGGGTTTAAGCTTCTGAATAGCGGTTCCATCGGCATGAAACATTCAGTTATGCATACTTTTAGAATCCAGAAAACTTAATAAACATACTGCACACACAAGTACACACACACACACACGTATTTATGTATATATATATTCATGTGGGCCTCTGTCTGTATGTTATGTTTGTGAACGCTTTGTTGGTTTTCTTTCATTCGAAATATACGTAAAACAAAGTGAAAATCGTAGCAATGTAATTCAGTATACGTAAAACGTACATCTACGCCGGTTAATTTCCATCATCTACACAGTGTCAGTAATTCATAAGTTTATCCTAAGTCCTTTAACAGATGCTCTCTATTGATTCAATTCTCGTACATTAAGTATTCTCTAGCTTTTCAGCACGTTTTTGTATGTCTTCGTTTGAAGTTCAGATAATAATTCAACCGATTTCTTTTTCTAATTTACGCTTCAATTTTTTTTTAAATTCCTTAGAGTATTATGTCTTTGATTTTTGTTCCTTATCCTCACGACTCAGAAATCTCTAATACTATGATAAGACTGTGTGTTAATATCAGGTGTCAGTTATACCTTTATGAGAACCGGTGTGTTTACCAATGTTCTAGGAAACGTTAACATGTTTTAAGTGAAATATGTTCAAAAGTCCTTAGCTGATGTTATTTAAAGGTTTCGGCAATTTGGCTGTTATGGCTTAGCTTCTAAAATGATGCTTATCTGAATACGTCACCGTGCGGCCCTAAGATCTAAACCCACATTGCTTGCTCTTTCATCTTTTAATAAGCTCTTGTAACGAAGTTCTTTCATCTTTCAAATTTCCATTATTTTTCCGGATCTGTTATTTTGACATCATCTGAGAAATGGCAGTCTTTTCGCACGTTCCCTGCAAAGCGGGATTAAAATCGATTCACCTTGGATAATAGATTCCTGGAATTCATTTATTTTGATTTTTAGACGTTTATAGCTTGTATAGACCATTACAACCGATGTCATTAGTTTATTCGAAGACTTCGATCGAAATTATTTTCTGTAAAGAACGTACCTAGATAACGATGTTGTCATATATCGTCTAATTATAAAATGTGGCTCTGTTATAAGATATTTTGGTTATTTTCAGTGACATTTCTTATAAAAGATGTAATCATCCTTTTTACTTAACATCCGCGGTGTTATTCTTTTTTTATGTTTAATGAAAGAATATGCATGAAAGTAGACAAATACATATATATATATATATATATATATATATATATATATATATATATATATATAAACAATTTATAATATATACTTGAGAAAATATAATACTCGAAAATATTGTGCTAAAAACATTAAAAGTAAGGGTATGTAACTGAAAATAAAATTCTACTGTTCAGTCCGAAAGTAATGTCTCAGACTGACTAAAACTGGAATTTCTGTATTACATTTTCATGCACATAAATATCCTTAAAACGAAAACTATCATTCACTGTGCTGATCAGAGATAAAGGATTAAACACCTAATATATATATATATATATATATATATATAGATAATATTAGTGGTAAATATACATATATATGCAAAATCCACAGGTGCATATATACACATGTATATTTAGAATAAAAAATTCCGAGAGGATAAAATCCAGGTAGAACTCAATGTCCAGGACAGAGTAAGGATATAATAAAAAGGCTTAAACACTAATATTCCATGGTCATAATTTATTCCATTGGAATCGTAAATACGATCCAATTCATCAGACCTACAAATTCAAAAAGAAAACAGAAAAAAACCCACTCCGGAAATAAAAATAGAATTTAGAGAGAGAGTAATTATGAGAGTGTGGGACAGATGTTAGTTTATAAGAGAGGGGTTTAACAGAGAGAGTTTTATTTAAAATTAGGTGTGAGTGGAAGGGGGAAAAAGACTGTTGACGGATGTCTAAAACAGTATAAGGATACACATCGACGTGACAATACACACACCATGGCCGATCAAATCTTAAAGAAGGAGGGGGAGGTAAGGAAGGAAGTGGTGGGGAAGAAAGATGGGGCGGGTGAAATTAAAATTGCAAGGGACGCTGTGTAATTGAGAAAATTTGACAAAAATAATATCGACAGCAGGTTACAAATAAAATATTATAAACAATAAATATGAAGATTATCTAATCTGGCGAGGACCTATATTTTTATGTTCAAAACGCATGCAAAACCATACATACATGTATATACTACACACACACACACACACACACACACATATATACATATATATACACATACACACATATACATGTACACACACAAACACATATAAATACATACACACATACACATACATATACATACATATACATACGCACACATATATACACGTATATCCACCTATACCCTATACACACATTTTCCACATACATATACATAAATACACATGCACCCACATACACATATATACATACACACACATACAAAAACCAGATATATATACGCACACACACACATATATATATATATATATATATGCATATATATATATACATATATATACATACAAAAATGTACACACATATACCTACATATACACACATACATCCATAGGCATCCACTCCTTACCCATTTACACACACTTGTACATATGAACATGCGCATAAACATATATACCTAAAACCTTACATTTCTAACCAATTAAAAAAAAAAAAAAAAAACCATGTATCCCTATATCTATCCGTTTAGCTATACATACATACACATATACACGCACATCTATACCCACATACACACATATATATACACATACATACATATGGGTACATATATACACCAACACATACGCACACCCACACACATACATATACATACATATATATACATATATATATACATATACACACATCCCTGCATATATATTCTCCTATATATACCTACACCCACATACGTATACATGAATATATACACATACACACATATCCATACATATACATACACATATATACAAATACACACACCCCTAAATATATACCTACATATACCCGTAGTCAAGTACATACATACATACATACATACATATACACACACACACACACACATATATATATATATATATATATACCCACATACATACAAATACATACATATAAATTAGAATTTAAAAACTAAATAAGTAAAATTTCAACAATTTATATATACACATATACCCACATTCATACAAATACGTACAAATACATACATATAAATTAGAATTTAAGAACTAAGTAAAATTTCAACAATTTGGGCGTAAAAAAAAAAAAAAAAAAAAAAACCCCATAGCGCATCACAACACTCTCATAATTACTCTCTCTCTAAATTCTATTTTTATTTCCGGAGTGGGTTTTTTTCTGTTTTCTTTTTGAATTTGTAGGTCTGATGAATTGGATCGTATTTACGATTCCAATGGAATAAATTATGACCATGGAATATTAGTGTTTAAGCCTTTTTATTATATATATATATATATATATATATATATATATATATATATATATGGAATTCACTGATCCACATTTTACATCGAATACATAACAATATCGAATATACATAACAAAATAATTCGTATTTTCTATCCAATCAGAAACCGTGATACAAACATCCTCATTCAATCATTGCTGCAATTCCAGTTTCAGCAAGCGGGAAATGATTATTCAGATTTCCAGACATTAAGCGATGCGTTTTAAACGATTTATTCAATAACACATCTTTCACATTCATTTAGAGATTTTCATCATATTTCTTAGGCATATCAGCGATTCATTGACTGTTTTATGGCGAATATCTCTTTGGAAGATACTCTTTCTGTTGTCTATTTCTGCTAGAATATAATTCTTCACAAATACACGTATAATGTTAATTTTATTATTTGACACAATGCACGGTTGTTTCATGTCTATATGAGATATTACAATATAAGATTCCTTAGTCGTTATTTTATTAAAGGAAATTCATTTTATTTACAATGTCACTGTTGTATTCGATACTTGAACAATTATATAATTTTTATCTTTTGCTAGAAAAGTTACTAATGTAATCGTGTAACAACCTCCCCGTCATCCAAGACTTCCAACACAACGGCTGGTCGCTGAAGTGACCGCTTCAATCCAGAGCTAACCTTATCCCACGTTATGATTTACGTTTGATCATAAGGCAGCCTAGATCGAATTTTCGCAGGTATCTTCGTGTTGGGCTGGCCTAAGCAGGGCGATGGCGTACAGGAAAAACACTCTAATAAATTGAACACAAGCAAATATTGTTTTTACATCAGTCCTCCGTACAATATTTGGTTTCTTTCAGGGTTCGCATGCAATTAATTATCAGTCCAACCCATAACTAAATCGAAAGTGATATTATTGTTGTCGACTTGGTAAACTTTGGTTTGCTGTTGTTGGTAAGGTTCTGCACAAGGCTGAAGTCGGTGGCTTTCGTCGGCAGATAATCACGTGGGCCAATCTCATATCTCTGGTTTCGTTTCAGTCTCTTCTCCCTCTCTTCTCTCTTCTACGTAATTCACTTCATCCATTCGTATTGATGGGCATTCGACCAAACTGACATGCAGTAAGGCGAGGTTTCAGCATTTTGGTGAATCCCCTCCGGCTTACCTCAGAACTTTGGGGAATTCACTCTCTCCACCCTCACTCTTATTATCCTCCCTCACCAAACTCGTAAGCATGGGTGGTTCCTCCGTCCTCCTCGATGTATTATCTGCGCCTGCTATCTCAACCATTTTCTGTCCAGGAAAACTCAGTTTCAAATTCAGCTGTTTACGAAATATACTTTTTCGTTTCCAGCCTGCGTTTGCAGCTCTGTGTCAATCAACACTGCCCCTAAGTCTGGGTCACTTTTCCATTGTTCAAACTGCTCCACATACAATTCTAGTCGTTTGTGTGGAAATTAAATTCTGAATTCGTCTCACTGGTTTTTTGGTATTAACCCTTCTTTTTTCAATGTCTCTGAGCACATAACACTTTCTTATGTTTTAATAAAGCTTTCTTCCGTTTTACCGCAGCAACGACAAATAATATCACATTAATCATTTTATAGTGACATTTCTAAAATCCAAAATTACACAAGCTGCTCCCTTGGATATTTGAGTGATTAAATAATGTTATATTTCATGAGAAATATCATTAGAAAATGCAATATAATATTACATACTCTTGTATTTATGATCAGAAGGATTACTGAAATAGCAATTCAAATGCAAATGGATGTGTATCTATGTCTTATAGATTATGTAAAACCATTTGATAAAATACGTCATGAAGAACTCTTTGAGATGTTAGGTAAGCATCATATATTTGGGAAGACTATTAGAACAATCTAGAAATAATAACTCTGGGAGCAAACAGCCTTCTTACGGAGAGAAAATGAATTCAGAAAATATAGAAAATATAGAAAATTAGAAAATGGTGTAAGACAAGAACGCCTCTTCAGAGTTTTTTTTTTAACTTTGACAGTGAAGTGATTTTGTGACAGCATTAATTCCTATCAGGATTTTTTTATTCATTATTGTTGGCTACAATTTTCACAATATTAGATATGAAGATGCCACGACAGAGAGAGAAAAGAAATACAGGAAGTCCTTCATAAGATAGGAATATAAAGCGAAAAGTACGATCTAAGCATCAATTGTAAGGAGACAGAATATATGGTTGTCAGTTGAAAGAAGATTCAAACATGCGAATTAGAAATTAGATATGCCAATATCCCGCATGTAGAAAAAAAATCCAATATCTAGGTAGTGTTTCAAAAACGCGAAAATGAAATCCGAAGGCGCATTGAGATAGCGAAACATGTCTTCCAAAAGTTAGGCAACGTAATAACAAACAGGAAAATCTCGTTAGAAACAAAGAAAAGTTATCTATTACGTAATATTTCTCTTCTTATGTGCCAGTGAATAATGGACAATCTCATCACAGATGTATTAGAGACTTGTGGCAACAGAAGTAGGGTTTCACAGAAGATGCTGTTTATACCATTGTTGTAACCTAAGGAAAGTTACTGAATAGAATAATCAAACGAAGGTTGGTAATGAGCGATAATACTTACGATACAAACAACATATATAAGATGTGCCAGCCGCGCGTAAAAGAAGTAATCAACAGCAAGAAGTGAGTAAAGTCAATTCCACAATGAATCTTCAACTGTAGGATATCAACCAACTGCCCCATGCAGATTTGACACTAGGCCGAATTCAATGTGGGGTTTCCGAGCCTAAAAGCTCGGCCAAAAATTCCCCGTAGACCCGTATAAAAAGGTGTCGGGTAACTGTCTCCCGAGACGATACTCTACCATTAGACAAAGCCTCGTCTGTGCATCCCTTCTGTTCGGAGGCAGAGAGTTTGACGTGCACAGTTGGAGACGAATCTTTAACCGCAGACCAACATACAGTATTTACTACTGTTTATACGTGAATGGGGACAATCATTATTGTCCGTAGGTATGCTACAACAACCATTGGCTCAAAATCTGAGCAATAACGAAGTTTTAGAGAAAATGTAAAGAAAAAAGATACTTATACTTAACATAATAAAAATATTTGAAATTTCTACATCACATGACGAGATTAAGAGGACATATTAAATGCAAGAAAAACAACGAATAGCCTATCGAACGAGCGCATGTTAATTGATGAAAGAACAGGGATTTGGGGAGATAATAAAAAAACAGAAGATACAAATGACTGAAAATTATGGGAAACTACGCTCTGAATGACAACGCTATAATGTGTCCGCAGCTCTGGCTGTTTCATATTGCCACGTAATGTATTCTCTTTAATCAACAATCATCTATAAAAATCAACGTAAAAAAGATATAACTAAATAGAGATTACACCCCGCACCAGTAAAAGCTTAAAATGACTGCACATCTTCTTTCAGAGGTAGTCATGTGCATGCTGACATCACAGAATGAGAAAATTACTCCATATTTTCCTGTACACATTTTAAGTATGAACATTTCGACATTTTTCGCACCTCGACATAGGGTACTGTTTAGCATTTTTTTCCCCTATGAATAAAGAGTTCTACCCTGACGGAGTGTCCCAAATTTGCGACCTACACAGAGTAAATGACAATCTTCTGTTGTTTTAAGAATCAATTACTCCAAACAATAGTGACTCAACTTTATAAAATATATTCGTTGTTTTTTTCTATTTGTAGTCGTTATTTTGCGAATAGCTTCCAAATGTTTCTTCCTAAATTTGAACACAATTTATTATTTACTGAATTAAGCATAATTGCTAGTCTGACTAATATCCTCCTCTTTGTTGTTACTATCACAATGTTCGAACCGTTGTACTCTAAGATGTTTTACTTGTAAAATTTAAGGAAATCAACCGATTTATTTGTTCAATCGACATTGGTAGATAAATCTCATTCCGGTGCTCCTGGAATAAACCATTTTGTTTAAAACGCTTTATAGTACTGATCTGTTATTGATTATGAGGATCAGTGTTCATGTTGCGAATTTCACTCACTAACTAGTGGAAAATTTGCTAAATTTATATTTTGGTTCCTTAACCAAATGTTTTCTTGTCTCTTCTACTATTCTTCTACATAATTGTTCTAAATTTTTGTTCCCTCTTCTTCGACGTATGTCCGTTTTTTACTGCCTAATTTTCCCACTCCAGACTTATTGCCATGTTTCAGGATTATTAGTTGCTAGAATTTCTGAGTTTTTTTTTTTTTTTTATCTGAAACCATTTTTAACACTATCATCTCAAACTTAATTAATTTTACTTATTTGTATTATCTCTAGAATTATTAAACACCATCTTATCTTAATATCCACAAAGTTAATAATAACCTCGGATGATCAAAAACAAAATACAATTAAGGCTAACGAATATACGTTCAAATACGCTATTTCGTATATAGCGTATCTGGTCAATAATCTTTAATATATCCATTTGCTCTTTGAAGTCAATAAAAATGTCATTTCCCTCTTCTTCGAGGTATCTAAGTTTTTTTACCTCCTAACATTGTCATTTCAGACTTAATGTCATCTTTCAGGATTATTATTTGCTGCGATTTCTGAGTTTTTATCTCAAACCATTTTTAATACTACCATCTCAAATTTAATTCATTTTACTTATTTGTTTTATCTCTAGGATTATTAAAGTTGTCTTAATACCCACAAAGTTAATAATAACTAATAAATCTTTTCGGAAGATCAAAATCAAAATACAATTAAGCAAGCCCGATGCATATAGCCGCAAATACGTTGTTTCCTATGTAAAATATTTGGCCAATAATTTTTAATATATCAATTAGCTCAGTTTCCAAAAAAATTTCACCATTCGGTTAAAGTGAATAAAATAATATTTAGGTGAGAAATGTTCTAACATTTTCTTATTTACCTTCTCATGGAATAATTTTCAGACCTTGAGGTTAGCTTTGGAATAATGGTAGCTTTCGAGATTTTCTTTTTTATCAAATTGTGACCTTTAACGAAATGAATCATGTTCACTTTCATGAATTAACCTTACCAATTGTACCCCAACTTATCGGCAAATTTTACTGACTGCTGTTTTTAAATAATTGTTTAACTGGAAGTAATATTTTTTCGACACAATTAATTCGGTGAAAGAGTTTTATTGTAGAGGAATTCATTCTAAACCTATCAGATATGCAACATATTTTCTGAATAACGAACGGTTATTTTTCATATTCAGAAGCTACTCGAGCTTCGCATGTCGTGTAGCGTGTCTACTCTTCACGATTTTTATTAACAAATAATCATATTTCCGTTAACTAGTGCTTCACAGATTATCCCTATACACTTGATATAATACGACACATAGATCTATTTGAACTGCCTGGAATCATTTATTTATTGGTTTGAAGAAAAAATCGACTGTATGCTGCCGGGAAATGAATTGAGCAAGGACGCACAAATATAAAAAGGTGAGTATTCTCACTGGACTTATAAAACATGCCAGCATCATAATAGAACAAGAGTTTTTTATCAGAGGATACAAACTTCTCAGCATAATTTATGGAGGTTACACTACGTTTTTTGAACTTACAAGAGGAAAACTGCAGGAACACCGAGACAAGTTGATCAAAGAAACAGTAGAATAAAGGAATGTGCATGAATAAGTAAAGAGAATATACAGTTAGCAGCAAAATGTTGAGCTTAGATCTGGAGTCTGTCAAAACCATGAAAATACAGAAATTCAACTGTATGAATATGGTAATAAAGACGACGGCACATTTGACGACGGCACATTTGACAACGGAAATCAGAACGGCGTATCTGAATATCGAAAGATTCCTACCAGACTTAAACTAAAAGATTATGACCTAGGAACATTCCTTTATAAATAACGAAATGAGTACTATATATATATATATATATATATATATATATATATATATATATATATATATATTAAGGAGGCACGGTGGAGTAATATGGCGGCTCATGAATTGAGGAATCTGAGAACAGTGTTCGAATTCCAATCAAATCCATTACATGCACTTATGTGTTAGTGCCCTTGAAAAAGGTATGGATCCTCTTCATCTCCTCCCAGTTATCGGTAAATAGTAAAACAGATCGTGTTCTATAGCCTTGGATGGCAACCGGTCTACCGCAAAAATGAATGGCAACCAAATCCGGGGAAAAAATAACAAATTCGAAGTTTATTAGGGTGCAATCAGGCTTGTTGTTGATACTTGTAAACCCTTTGATGTTTTTGGTATTAATCCAGAGTGTTAATCCAAGGTAGTCTTTACTTTGCTTAGAAATCCTTTCTAGGTTTCTTTTGCTTATTTTTCCGATGCGTGTCTGGTTGTGTTTATCATTCTAGTAGTAGGGTTTATTTCAAAATCCGGTTTATGGTCTTTAAGAATGATGTAGCATTCCTTTTCAGCAAGTTTGCTTTATCTATCGCTTATCTTTAATTTATCAGTAACATTTTTACTGGTTCTGGTAATATTATCTACCATATTTTCGTTGTTATTATAAGCTTTTTTATAAGTCCTTGTTATTTTAAAAGTGTTGTAGTTCTCTGTCGTCAATTTGTAGAAATTTCCAGTTTTCCAAACTTCACTAGTATTTTATTTTGACCTAAGTCGATTTTCTCTCATAACGGATATATATATATATATATATATATATATATATATATATATATATATATATATATATATGTATAGTTGTATATTTAAGCAGCAATCCTTTGTTTATGCATGTTTCATTAAAAACGAAAGGAAAGGTACTACGGTTAAGCTTTTTATTTAATTTTTCTTGTGTTCGAACAAGAGATTTCTTTTCTGAACAAAGGGTTTGTAAGCTTAACCGTAGTACCTTGTCTGTCGTTTCTAATGAAGCACACACACACACACACACACACATATATATATATATATATATATATATATATATCCGTTATGAGAGAAAAGCGATTCGGTATATATAGAGAATATACACTCGATGTTCGATGGCTTAACACAACATATTATTTTTTTGTCAAAATTAATCTATGCCTCATATCGGCACAGGCACTTGCACAAAAGCATGCTGTCATAAATGCATAGATGCATATAGATATATATGCCTGCGTATATGAGTGTCTATCTCTCGGTATACTAGTGTAAAGACGTGAAGTATTTGATGATAATGCAATGTGGCACCACCATTATTTAACGTCCTGGATATACCCAATCCTATACAATTTCTGCTCTGTTATCTGGTGGGTCAATGTCAACAGCGGCTTAACTACTCATAGCAAAGCGACTTGAAATATCGTTGTTCGAATGGAGCATGATAGCTGGTGCTAGATTGAAAGGACATTCCATTTCTTAAATGATGGGGACATTTGACCTCTATTGATCAACGGTGTCACGTGTGTGCCTGGTATACTTGATCGAAGGCATGACCGCCCTGCGCGGACAGCACATTTGCAGACCAAACGATGATAGTGATTGTGACTAGAGTCTTTTGACTAGAATTGTCTTTGGTAACAGGCCAGCGGCACCGGCTTAAGGTAAATCCGCTTGGCTATTTAGCATTTTAAAAAGTGCTTAAAATATTTAACTCTTAGATAAAAAAAAAACAAAACAAAAAAAACTTAGATATCAACAGCTACTTTAGTCATCGTAAGCAAAGATAATGATGGATTGTAAACGGTATTTAAGTCAAGACGAAGTGAATGGATTTTATGCTGAAAGATATTCATCAATTGCAAAATTAATGAACAGTAACTTCCAAAGATCTGGGATAAATAAGATACATTCAGGCTATTCGCAAATTATATTGTTACGAATTCAAAGAAACTGGTCAGAATTTGAAACCGTCTTGGTAGAAAGACTGGCTTCTGAAACAAAATAAAAGCTGTCATTTACGAAGTATAAAGTACATATTTTGGAATTTTTTTACAGAATAAAATCACGCCATATTAAATTGGCGTAGGTTCATTCAAAAAGAATCAGAAAGAATTAGATACCTTCTATCCTTTAGAGATAAATACATCTAGATTTATCTAGCATTGTCAATAGTCGATTGAATTTATTTGCTTTCTATTCGTAGATTTGACAAGAATTTTTGAAATAGACCAGTTGTTTCTCTTTACGCTATGGAATGTAATTAACTCATGGGGACATACATCGTGACATATTTCAATGGAGAATACATTTTACAGAACATTGTCAAAAGTGTTTATCATGTCCGTTGTTCCTGGTACATACCTAAAGATTCTTGAAGAAATTCAAAAAGAATCAACAACACTATTGGTCACTCACTTTCTCGACTTTGTAATGTAGATACCCCGCCTTTCCTCTAAATAATTCCACAGCAATTGTTCTGATATGGCAGATAGACATAATGAATTTAAGTGGAGTACAAGATTGACAATAAGGTTACATCAATTTATAGTTGAATTGGTTAGATGCAGCAGTAAACTCTATGTCGACAGTTTCTTGTTTCGCACTTTTCGGTTCTGTAACTATCTTCTTACTCCATTCTTTCCGTTTAAATTTGATTATCCAAAATTTAAATGCAATTGCAATCGTTGTCTACACTCTTGATTTTCTTCCTTTATTCTTTATTTTCTATCACATTAATAATGTTTCTCTTAGATCTTAGTAGCTTCACTACATTTCTTGGAATTAAAGGCTTAAAATAAATTATAGAATTATAATGTGTGATAGGAAACTGCTAAGCTCTTCCCTATGTCATATTTGATGTAGTTGGTCATAAATCTGTATGTGTAGTTCTCCTGACTATAGTATAACATTTTCAAACGGTTTTCGTTAGCTACATTGTCTCTACAACAGACCTATATGTTGTCCAGTACGTATTAAACAGTATGAAATTGGAGCTGCTCAATTGTAAGTTTCCTCCAATGACATAGTTCAAAACCACTTACGGCATCTTGTCTCCACTCGGAAGACAATCTCTAAGAAACATATCGTAAGACTTGTCGATATGCTATCGTTATTTCCATGGCAGCTGTTCAAATCAACTCTGTTCTTTAATACCATTAAATCAAATATTTATAGAGAGGACATGCCATACTATCTCCCCATAGTTAACCCATCCTCATCTTCACCTGATTCCAAATATAAGAAGAAAGTAACTACTTTATTAAGCGTTATTAGTTTCAACATAATTGCCTCTTCATTGTGAAGATAAAGCAGTATTATCTAAGCTTTTCTTATTTAAGTTGCATTTATTATAATTACGGTTCGTTGAATTCACTTTTCGCCAATGGAATTATCAGTAATGTACCTGTGTTTGCTAATTTCATTTATTTAATAAATTCATTCAGTATATACACTATTGATATTCGGACTAGTTTCCTCATCTGTATTGTTATCTTACCCTTTCGGCCGTTGTGTTTTTCAGCCTTTATCATATGTATATAGATCTTGCTTACCTCCAGCGGAGAGATCAAAACCTTTATCTAATCTAGGGGCGTCGACTATTCTATTACCACTGCCCATATTTAAGTGATATCGTGTACTTTTTTATTTCCGTGGCGCTCAGTTCTTGCACGCCTGTTTCTACTGCGTTCACGTAAACACTGACTGACTAAGGGATTGAAATCACAATTAATCAGTCATTCAGTTATGTGGCATACGTGATACACGCTTAGACGATCATGTAGGTTTCGATAGATGACTGACGAAGCAGATTTTTTCCGCAGTAGGTTGCTATTGCCTTCTGAGGTAAACCAGTTGCCATCCAAGGCTATAGAACCTGGTCTGTCCCGCTATTTACCCATAGCCAGCGGAGGGAGAAGAAGAGCATCCATACCTTTCCTAAGGATATTAGCACGTAAGTGAATGTAATTGATTCGACCGAAAATCGAACTTGGCTCTCCGATTCCTCAATCTTAGCCGCTATTCATTACTATGAGATCAACAAATTTTCGAACCAAATCTATTTTCCCGGAAGCAAGTCGTTCTATTTACATAGTTGTATGTCTGCGGTAATCAATTGTCACGCTGATACTGATAATACCCGAATATATATACAGCGTAATCTTTATAGAATGGTACTCCGACAACCTCGTTGATCATGAAGTAATTTGCCTACAGCAAGCAACACTCAAAATTTGTTTACGATGTGATGTAAGATCTAGCCAACTCGTGTAGAGTTAGTTTACTTACTATTTATTTAATACTTTAGCTAATAAAATACACGATAGCCACGCAAATTAGTGGGCTACTGACAAAAAAGTTTATGATAAATAACGATTGGTAAGAGTTGAAAATAAAGTAGCAAGCGGTGATGACTGTCAAGATAAAAGTTAAAGAGGGTGGATAAAAATGACACTTGACTTCAATCTTGCCTCTTTTTTCCTTATAAATATTATTATGTGGAATACTCTATAATTCATTAATTAAATTAATGGTAATGACCTTTGTTTCTAGGTGGTATATTTCCAATTCGATATCAACGGTATAAAGTTAAATAAAAATCCAGATTTTGTTTTATTAATGTATAACGAGAGAATCATCGGCATGGCTTGTAAAAGCATCCAGACGAGTTAAAATTCTTGTCTCTTCTGTTGCATTCACTTTCGCATCAATGCCCTTCTATGGATTAGGCAGCTGTGTAAATTGAGCTCTCTATATTTGCGTATCGACAACACGAAAACGAGAAACAATTTCATTATCATTCAGAAGAAATCTTGTCTCTTCATATATAATTATGGATCATACTCTGCAAGTTAATTTGATAATTTATAATATTTGTTACATTTTCAAAATATGCAGTTGAAATGTCCACATTATGAAATTAATCTAATATATTTGTTTATTTCTTTTAACTATCAAGCTGTGATCTAAATTCTAATGTATTTAAAAATTTCTTGACTAAGAACTTCTTTGTTTTATATAGAGCAGTTTAATAATATGATGCATAAATTGATTTAGACTTAAAACACACACTGTAAAATAACTATTGCAAAATATAAATATTTGTACTAGAGCGCAAGCGAAGAGGGGAGACTTGCTGCCGGATGTAGTTTATCGTCATAATGCGGATGAAAGTGCACAATAGAAATAGACAAAACCTTCCAAATATATGCACACATGCTTACTTTAGTAATTTTTAAGATTTTCTGCGCAACATTGGCAAAGTGGATATTCCAGTACTCGTAGATCAGGTTTGAGAAAATTGCAAATCATCATCATCATCATCATCATCATCATCAACATCATCATCATCATTGACATCGTTGTCATAATCGTAATCATCATCATCGTAACTATTAACATCATCATCTTAACCATCATCATCATCGTCATCATCATCAACATCCTCATCGTAACTATCATCATCTTAACCATTAGAACCATCATCATCATCATTATCACCGTAACTTTCATCGTCATTATCGTCATCATCATCGTAATCGTCATCATCATCGAAATATCATCATCGTTACCATCATCTTCATCATCATATTAACCATCATCATCATCGTCATCATCATCATCGTAACTATCATCGTCAGTATTATCAGCAGCCGCATTCACAACGATATTTGTCTACCAACATCATGGCCGATGCCGACCTCTAGGATAGCAACTCTTTCGCAGATTATGAGGATAAGGAGATAGATAATCATAGATAAAGATTTCGATTTTTACCGTTCAGGGAAGCAGGTGTTTGCTCCATGAAAGACCATTTCTTGCGAAAAAAGCTATTTGAATGGCGAGTTTACAATGCGCACTCTCTCTCCCTGACTATCACAACCTCACTCTCTCTCTCTCTCTCTCTGTATATATATATATATATATATATATATATATATATATATATATATATATATATATATATATATATATATATATATATATATAACCGCCTTTCAGGAAGCACTTACAAAAACAAGAAAACAAGACACCCCCACAGAAGTTATCATAAAACACATGGAGCATGTCCTTACATTGAATACTTTCAACTTCAATGGAGCACACTAACTTCAAATAAAAGTTTGTGCCATGGGCACTATTGCAGCTCCATCATATGCTACAATATTCATGGGAAAATTTGAGAGACACATATCTATCCCCTCATTGGTAGCGACTGCGTATTCTATACAAGATATATCGATGATATATTCTTTGTATACACGGGTAGTGATGACAAACTTACCCAATTCCTTATGACCCTAAACACAGTGCACGACTCAATTAAGTTTGACTATGAAAAATCCACAACATCAGTAACATTTTTAGACACCCGCATTTACGTATAAGAAAATAGGAATCTACAAACGACACTACACACTAAAATAACCGACACCCGCAACTATCTAAACTTTAAGTCTTCCCACCCTAAACACCTCAAAGAGAACCTTCCCTATTCACAAGCACTTAGACTCAGAAGGATATGTTCCAGCAATGAAGAATTAAATAAACACATTGAAATCTGGAGCATCAATTCACAACACGTGGCTATAAACAACACCTAATCAGGGAAGAAATAAATAAAGCAATTTCCACACCTAGAGAAGACGCCCTAATGTACTAGATTAAAAATAAATCTAGCCGCATTCCTCTAGTAATCACTTTCAACCCCACTCTGCCTCCACTATCCCAAATAATAAAACGTCACTGGGAAATACATCTCAAACCATACCTAAAAAAATTGTTTAAGGAACCCGGCCTTCTAGCATATCGTAGACCTAAGAACCTAGAAGAAATCATAGGTAGTAACCACATTTCAGGGGACAAGGTAATCCGTAATAAACTAAGAACAAAAACAACAGGATTTTCCCAACCATGTAACAACAAAAGAAGTTTATGCTACAACCATATTAAACACACGAATTCATTCAAAAGCTCAGTCACTAAATCAACTTTCAAAATCTACAACTACTCTAACTATAGAAGTCATAATATAATTTAGCTCCTAGAATGCACACTATGCCAGAAACAATATGTAGGGAAATCTGAATGACCCTTTCACTACAGAATTAATAATTATCGCAATCGAAGTAAGTCGACTCCCCAATAAAAATTATTACCTGTAGAACAACATTTCCACCTAGAAAAACACGATTTCAAAACCCATGCCAAATTCACTATAATTGGGAGAATAGAAAAGTTCAGATCAGATAACATTAGAAAGATTTTAGAGTTCCATGAAAATAAGTGGATACAACGTCTAAAAACAAAATATCCAGCCGGGCTAAACCATGAATTTAACAATATAGATAGTACTAATGTATAACACTACAAATCAAATCCTACCCACATTTCTCACCCACACAAGACAGACATGCTTACGGAGGTGTTGAGACCTCACACTTTTACACACGCCCACACGAACATACACACATCATACTCACTCACTCCCTAATGAGCCAAATGATAACACACACCCACAGCAATACACATGCTTACACATATCATACTCACTCACTCCCTAAGAACCAAATAACACACACACAAACACTTAACCGAGACACATCCCCTCTCCAGGACCAATAAAACTGTCAAAATGACCAAGGGAATTCAGAGCAGCATAGATCCATCCAACCCTTATCTCAAATAACAACTTAAAAGAGACTGTTTGACCAACACAAGGGATGTTAAAAGATTTATGTTAAAAAGATAAAAATAAAAAAAACAATGAAAATTACAGACAAAAGTTCTTTTTCTCCAGCAAGACATACATTTCTGTAGTTTACTGCTACCAGCAAGCAAAAAATATTTCTTCTCCTGATGATGGCCAATTTGGCCGAAACTAGTCGAGGAATCTAAATGAAATAATAATAAAAAATGAAAGAATATTAATCTACAACCGAGTGTGTCTGAAGATTTTAATTTTTTAATATTTTTTTATTGTTCAATATATATATATATATATATATATATATATATATATATATATATGGGATTTTAGACTATGTCAGTTTTTGTTTGATTATGTTTGGTGTTTGTACGGGAAATTCTCCTTTGTAGTCGTTGTAAAATGATATTGACGGTTTTTATGTATGTACTACTATGTACTACAACGGCGCCACAAAGGAACATTCAAGTAAAGAAAATACAACCATCGCTTCTCATTCTCGAAGATAAAATACTCAAACAGCATGACACTATCCACATACATATCGTAACTAAAAGATATACCTGGGAAAATCATGAAAACCGCACCTGACTATAACAGCGTAAAAAAGATGTCTACTTTGTCTACACAAAGAACTGGCAATAATCTCCCATGCTCAACTAAAGGAATTACTGAACCTAAGATCGGAAATAATTTCAAAATGCAGACAAGAGAATAAATACCTCATAACTCAGTTCATATCAATCGGATAAAAATAAATCCACCACCATACCAATTAACACATCGATATAGTTACCAACACAGCTATCTACACTGCCGTCGCGCCTATGGACGCGAGGG
>OZ010584.1:101545124-101625124 GCA_963932145.1 Acanthosepion lycidas | reverse complement strand
ATGAGTTGGCGATCCCTGGTTTAAACCAAGGCAGCGGCTTCAACTGATCTTCTGATTTTTAATGTTAAATCTCTACATGTTGTTTTTCCTTCTATGTTATTTTTCAAACGTGTATTGAACACTTTTAAATACTACTTTTTCTTGGTTTGATTCAACTCTGACCATTAACACGCACACACACATTTCTCTCTCTCTCTCTCTGTGTATATATATATATATATATATATATATATATATATATATATATATATTATACTCATTTGCACCCATTGCAAAGCGCAATAGTAAATAAACTTAGAGGGTAAATTTATGCTGTTATACTATTTCAAAGGAACCAACAATTACAGTTTTGAGTTTATTTAGAAAGATAAGAGTTACCCCTAGACATGAAGTACCTAATTTTGCAGAGATCGTGAGAAGACATCCCTCCGAGAGTCTCTTCCATAAAGTAGAAGTTGTTGGTGAGATGTCCGTGGACCATTTATTTTTTATCAATGAAATACCAAGGGGAGTATGAATGATTCATCCTCCTCTACGTGTTATTAACGCTAAAGTCAAGATTGGCTGAACCAAGGAATGTATTAGGTTGGTGCAAAAATAATTTCGTTTTCTAACATATGTTACTATGTGAGAAAACGAAATTATTTTTGCACCAACCTAATAGCTCATCAGAACTCTTGTCAATGAAATGGCGATAAAATAGCTTTAGTGGCTTAAGAGTTTTAAAATGGAAACTAATCCATCACCAATAAGGTCACTCAAGAGCTTTTGAAAATAATGGAACTTTGAATTTCAGGTGAGACTATTGAAACCCTTTATGCAATGATTTTTTAAACACCCGAAACAATATCTCCCTTTCCACTCTCAATGCGCAAGATATTTGGTCATGCCATGATAGATAGATTGATAGATAGTGTTACAATTTTTGGATACATTATGTACTAGTGAGCCAGTCCAAATGACTTGACTTTATAGTCCACCAATCAGAAGACGTAGAATATTCAATCCGTCGTGTATAAAGGCGGCCATTTTGTTTACTCTATCCGAATGTCCAGTGCCAGTTTGTCAGGCGAAGAGGAACAGAAGGAAGAACTACGCTCTGCTACTTTACCAGGATATCCACTGCTAACCTGAACAACGCTTCCCTACTGTCTTCGAAATATTCACTGGTAACCTCTGGATTCTATACTCAAAGACGACCGTCATCTTGAAAAACATTGGTTATGAGCTCAGTTCTTGTAATAATTGTTTTTAAGCCCCTTGTTTTTAATATCATAATTCCTTGTCTGATAGGTTTGTGAGACTGTTTTTCTGAATTTTTTAAATGACGTTCTCAGTTGCATTACGTTATTGCCTTGATTTTGGGAGGTACACATTTTTTCAGTTTCTTCATAACTAGATAACGCAATTTCAAACTCAGTGAAAGTTAATTGTTTATCTTTTTGAGTTATAACAGTCGTTAATGGTTTGAATGCCGGTGGTAAACCCTTTAAGACCATGGCTATTAGCAGCCCATCTGAGATAGTCTCACCTGCAATGTTTAAGGCATTAGTAACATTCTCAGCTCGTATAATATAATCTGTTACAGATTCATTTTCTCGTCTCTTTAACGCGGTTAGTTAAGTATATAAAGCAATAATTTTAGGCTTACCTTTTGACAAGTAGTGTTCACGCAAGATTTCTAGAGCTCACCGTCAATTGTCCTTGGCCCTTCTCATTATCAAAGAGAAACTCCTGTCATCCAGGAATTGTATTAATTCAGCGAACACGTTTGCATTTTTTTTCCATAAAATCATCATCCCCCTTCTGGTCCTCTTCGCGAAGGGTGATGTTATGGAGTTTTTGTATTCTAAGGTAGCCTAAGAATTTCGTTTTCCACAATTCATATCTCGATTCATTCCCGTCAAAATATAGTCGTGGTCTGGGCTCATAAACAATGTTGTTCATGATGACGGTCGTCTTTGAGTATAGAATCCAAAGGTTAGCAGTGAATATTTCGAAGACAGTAGGGAAGCGTAGTTCAGGTTAGCAGTGGATATCCTGGTAAAAGTAGCAGAGCGTAGTTCTTCAGCGGCCTTTCTATTTTTGGGGGGTCGACGTTTCCTAACATCAATTATGTTTAGTTTGTATTTTGTGTTAATTTTTAGTTTATTATTGGGTTCATCTCCCCTCCCCTCTCATTTTATCGTTATTAGAATTTTATACATATTGTTTATTCATCAGCAATTTTTTATGGTGTGGGGCGCGTTTTGTAGGTCGCCCTAGTGAGAATGTGGTATTATGGTGCACGGAGGATTGATTGGTGATGGACGAGTTCATTTGGTGAATGGGTAAATTGTAATGTATGAATGGGTCGTGAATCTGATTAGCTAGGTATAAGATAGTTAGTGTGGACCAGCCTCTACCCCTCCCCTTCTTCAGCCACGTGCCACAAATATGTATATAACGACATAATAAATCTCCTAGTACATAATGTATCCAAAAATTGTAACGGATAGACAGTTGCGAAGTCTATATTAATATTAATTTATACAATTTGATTATAACGCGTCCCTTTATATGATAAAACACGTTACGTTGAATTATTGTTTTACATTTTGGTATGTATTCACCAGCCTAACATTTATTGTTATGGATTCGTTACATAAAATGATCTATGTTTGTGGAGAACGATGGCTCGACATCAGAAATAGAGAATATGTAAGTAAATGAAAGCATTTTTATACAGTACATCGTATGTTGATTACTTAAAACGTAAAGAAGATCGTCATCATGCAGTGCTGATTTATATAACAACACAGTTCATATCTGTTATGTATATCTAAATAATTCCTAATCATGTAAAAACAAAAGGTGATTATCTTTGATGAAAATGAAGTCTACTGGGTCACAAGACGACTGCTTAGTGACAACAGTGAAAAAATTGGCAGTCTGTCAGTAATACAGCCAGTCGGCTTCCAGGAGTCAAATCGAGCTTTTTTTTTTTAAAAAGGATGGGCGAGTCCCTCGATTCGGCTGGATGGATATATATATATATATATATATATATATATATATATATATATATATATATATATATATATATACATATATATATATACATATATATATATATATATATATATATATACATATATATATATATATATATATATATATATATATATACATATATATATATATAATCATAGCACAACCACTAGTTTCAGGCGAATGATTTAAAATAAACCAAACCAAACACTGTAATATAGATAGAGATAAACTAGATTGAAAAGGCTTCTCTTGACACTGGACATTGACAGGTAAAAGGTAATGTAATTTAATTTGATTTGTGATTTCCACTTATGTTCAGTGATCCTAGGACATTTTCCTTCTATACAATTTTAAAGTTTCTTAACCTGAAGAAATCAAATAGAACTGACATTCTCGGTGAAATGCGTCGCTTATAAATTTTGCACTTTGTCCCATCTTCACTTAAGTATAATTCTGTTTATATTTGTTTTCACATATACATAGGCACAGGATCATATATATATATATATATATATATATATATATATATAGTATTTACATTATTCGGACTATTGTACTCATCTTTTTCGCCATATTTATCACAACGTTTCGGCCGTTGTACGCTCCGGCCTTCTACAGGTGGTTGGAATTTCGAAAAAGATGAGGACAATAGTCAGAATAATGTAAATACTGTACATATTACCTAATCTCAGAAATATAGACATATATATATATATATATATATATATATATATATATATATATATATATATAAGCTTATATAGTTGTACATAACATGTGTATATCTATCTTTGCATAAGCTTGGGTGTATAATACTATAAGTTAAATATTTATACCTACAAGTTTATATAGACACATGCACATATATGTAGAAACTTATACAGGCACAGATAGAATCATGCAGAGAGACATATATAGTCGTGAGACATCTAACAATGAGATGTCACATCTAGTGAATTAGTCTACCAGATGACATCAAATAAGTGGAAATAAACGTATGCGAACCAATAAAATTGTTCATCCATTTCTTTGTGCCTATAAAGATACAAGCTCATATGATATTTTTAATGGTTTTTTAACCTGTACAATGGTGAGCGGTCACACTTGTTTGAGGATTACTGTGTAAGAGGCACTCCTTATGCGGGTAGGTGTGGAAGATAAGTGCTAAAACGTAGACATAAACAGGTTAAACTTGTATTGATCGACGAAGCATCCGCTTGGGAATTCGGTTTCTTAAGGAAGTAGTTCATGATTGAAAGCTGCTCGAGTGAAACTTAAATATCATCAAATGAAGCGAATGAGGGTGATTCGCTACAATGCATATGATATGGCGGGACTTGGAGGTTAAAACTGCTTGAACCAGAAGTGTATTTCATCTGAACACTCTCCATACAAGTAGCGAAAGAGCAGGGAGAAGCCTATGACGTCTTGTCTGTGAGAAAGATGAAGTATGGAAAATAATTCGTGACTCACAAGGACCCGGATATACTTTTAGAATCTATCGAATGTAGAAAGCGAAGTCTGGGCAGGTTCTGACCATACGTGACAGCAGTAATCAACCTTCGGTCTGATCTGGCTCTTGTAATGACAGAGAATAACAGAAGGAATCAGATACTTGCTGGAACGGTACTGTTAACGAAGGCTTTTTCTAGCGTCTTTAGCGATGGATGTGCGTACGAGGTCAGCTTGATGACTGGGCTGAGTTTAAGCGCCAATATCCAACCAAGGAAAGGGGTCTCCCTGAATAAACATATATCATCAACAGTAGTGAAATTCCCGGTTTCCACCGGCGATGGTAGAATGTCACGTGTTTAGTTTTAGAGACAGTGAAATCGACTAAGTCAGTGTTTAGACCTATACCATACAGTTAGAGAAGCTGTCAATACTTTACTACTAATAATATTAATGTAAAAAATAGTGAAGCAAGTTGTATTTCATGTGAATACCGGTATTTGAGTAGACGCTCCATATTTTTAAATAGTGTTTATTTTTGTCTAGTTGCCTGCGCACTCGAACAAAACTTCAAAATGTGTCATTCGTCAGGGTTGTTACCAGCGTACAGCAAGATCTAGCGTCTTATCTGCTGGGCAATAATTGTTTGACTAAGCATGTAGTCAGAAGAATTAAAAAAACTATTTAAATACGTGTATCCACTAAAAATGATGTCGGAAGAATTAAAATATATCAGATTACAAAATAAATCCATCAATACCTTAGAGACGCAAGTCCAATTCAGATAGTAGTTATATAGTTGAATTTGCAATGTCAGTTTAGATATATTGAATTTCTCTTTCTTGTAAATCTGAATTTTTATTTTACTTAACTGCTACTGTAGTTTGAGTTCTTTTTTTGCTATTCAGTGCTTGTCTCAAATTCTTTTGCAATATCTACATTTGCCACAAGCTGCAAATGAACATATTAGATGGAAAATTCGACAGAGAACATCGACACGTAATCATGTTTGGACTGAAATCTGCCGACTATGAATTCTTCATATACAGTTTTTTTTCGTTTCTTAACAATATATTGTTTGTCTTGTTTTGTCCATTTGTCTTCATGCCTTGATTTGTGCGTATTTTTATGCTGATTTCATTTTTATTTGCTTCGTTCTTTTCTTCTACTTTTCTTTCTTTTCATTCTTTTGTTGTTTTTCCCCCACTGTCCGTCTTTTTTTGTTTTTTGTTTGTTTTTGTCTCTTTATCATTATTTTTTCTGTTAATTCTTTCAACTTTTTTCTCTTTATTTTTATTTTTCAAAGAAATATTTTCAACTGTGTTTTCACTTCTGTTCTTTCTTGCTTTCATTTTTTATTTACTCGTTGCTTATTCAGAATTTATTTCTACTTTCTATTATCTCATGTCTAAAATATATTTTCTTCTTTGTTTGATTTTTCTTCATTCATTATTCCTAAAATATCTGTCCTTTCTTTTTGACTCACATTCAGCTTTTTCCTTCTTTGTTGTCGCATATATTTTTTTTTCACTTTTCTCTTTGATTTATGTCTCTTCATTGAATTGTTTTAATTATCTATTTCCTTCTGTCATCTTTATTTCCTATTCGTTTTTACATTCTGTCTTATCACATATATTCTCTCTCTTTTGTGTGCTTCTTACATTTTTTTCTTTCTTTACTTTATCCTGTAGCATTCCTTTTCTCTACCGTCCCGGGTTAGATGATAAACTACATCTAGCAGCAACGCCTCTGATCCGGTTTTTAGAGGATCGTGGAACCATCTCTTAATTTCTGGTGTTCCCAGGTCTACCATGACACGCGGTGGTAGCAACTGTTAGGGTTTCAGGTAGGGGCAAATAGTTAGCCCCTAATCTGGGATCAAAACACCATGAAAGTGTAAAATACCAGCAATACATTTAAAAAAAATATATTACCAGCAATGAATTTTTGAAGGAAATAAATTTTACAAACAATAGGTTTTGAACAAAAATATTACCAGCAATAATTCTCTTGGAATTAAATAACCTATTGAAGTTGATATGCCGTAAAACAAAACGAAAAAAAAAATTCCTCTCTATATTGTCACGCCTTAAAAACATAATTTCTAAGAGAAAACGCTTATTTGGTTATTCCTTCTCGTTTTCCTTTTAAGATATTCTCTCGTTTTCACCTAAGTTTCCCATTGTTACCAATTTAATGTCATTTTCTGTTTTGTTTGATTTCTCTTCATTCTTTTCTTCCTAAGATTTTTGTCCTCTCTTTTTTGGTCTCTTTCACCTTTTTCTTTCTTTGTTGTCGTATATTTTTTTTTCAGTTTTGTCCTTAATTCATGCATCTTCGTTGAATTGTTTTAATTATTTCTTTTTTTCTGTCATCTTTCTTTACCCATATTTTGTTCATTGTGATTTCTCACATATTTTCTCTCTTTTGCGTGCCTCTTACATTTTTTTCTTTCTTTAATATTTCTTGTAACATTCTTTTCTCTCTTCTTATTTTCACACCTGAAAAACATATTTTCTAAAAAAGAATTCTCATGTCATTATTCCTTCGTTTTTTTCTTTTAAGACCCTCACTCGTTTTCACCTGAGATTCCCATTCATAACAATTAATCCTCATCGCCATTTTTCAGTTCCACTAATCTTCTTTCTTTCGTCAATCCCTCTTCATTTTCTTCTCTTAATTTTTTTTTTTTTTTTACTTCCAAATAAGTTTTTTCTTTATTTTTGTTTCCTCCGAGTCCTTTAAATGCTTCCTCACAATATCACACTTTTGACTAAAATATCTTGATTTTTCTTCATTTCAACACAATATTCTGACTGGTACATCGTTCGTCTTTCCACAGTAAGTTTGAATGTGGGAATCGTTAGAAATCCATTCGTAGTTTTTGTTTTCTTTTTTTATTTAATCCCAGTGATTTCTTTAGAAAAATGCTAAACATTGCAACTACACTTCTGGAAAATTGAAATTGACAACTTATGCTAATTCATAAGAGTAAAAAAAAATGTTATTTGTGCGTTAAATCTGCTAAAGATGGAAAATCGTTCATTTCATCTTTAATGTAAATAATTCGTCCGGGTTGGAGCAACGTGCAATTTCAACGATAGCGTTTGCTTTTTTCGCATCTTATTTTCAAGTGCAATATATTCTAATCCTTTCTTTGTTTTATGCGTATTTTGTATAATATTGTAATGCTATTTTATTTTATCCAAATATTCTAGAAAATGTTGTATTTCCTATAATATTTCTTTCATTTTCTCTGTTTTAACCCATTCTTTTGTATTGCATTTTCTATTCTTCTTCAATTTCACGTCTTTTTTCAATAATTTATTCCTCCTTAGCCTGTTTATTTTTGTACTACAGTTTCTGTTGTAATTTTTTCTTTCTTTCTAATTTCCATTTTCTTTTTTTTTCTCTTTTCCATTTCTTTCATTCATTCTTTTTTTCTTTCTTAACTTATCCATGCTATATTTTCTAATGTATTTCTCTCTTTCCGTCTCAATGCATTACCATTTCCTTCTCGTTTCCATTTTTTCATTCTTTAATTCTATCTTTTCTTCTTTCTTTCTTTCGTAAATTACCCATTCTTTTGTGCTATATTTTCTATTGTATTTATTTATTTATTTCTCTTTTCCTTTTCTTTCTTTCTCTTTTCCTTTTCTTTCTTTCATTCTGTCTGTATTAACCTATCCTATCTTTTGCACTATATTTTCTATTGTATTCACATATTTCTTTCTCTTTTCGGTTCTTTCTTTGACACTCTTCCAATTTGTTTTATTTCTTTCTTTTTCGTTCTTTATTTCATTCTATCTACCCATTTTTGTTCTTTCCCCCTTTCTTTCTTCTCTTTCTTTCTTTTTGAACTTATCCATTCTTTTGTGCTACATTTTAATGTATTTTCTTCTTTCCGTCTTATTTCTATTAACTTCTTTCTTTCCTTCTCTTTTACATTTCTTTATTTCACTTTTCTTTCTTTCTTTAATTCTTAACCTATCATTTCTTTGGGGCTACGTTTACTAACATATTTCTCTTTCATTCCACCTCTTTTCCACATCGTTCCTGCTTTATTTCTTTTTTTCTTTGCCATTTCTTTCTTTCTCTTTTTCTTTGCTATTTCTTTCTTTCTCTTTTTTCTATTTCTTTCTTTCTATATTTCTTTCTTTCTTCACCTATTCATTCTTTTGTGCTACATATTCTATTGAATTTCTTTCTTTGCTTCTTTTTTCCATTTCATTCTTTCTTTCTTTCCATCTCTTTTCCATTTCTTTTTTTTTTCATTATTTCATTCTTAATAAACAACATGATTGTTTCTTTTATTTTATTTATCCCCCCCTTCATCTGTTCTCCTTCTTTCGTATACTGAAGTCTATTTGAGCTTTAAGTAGAGTTTTATGATTTCTTTTCCAAATTTCGACAGTCTTTCCTTCTCCTCTTCATGTATTTTATGCAATGGAAGTTCTCGCGTTATGAACTTCGTCCTCAAGCAATTTTCTTTAATCTTCTGTCTTTGTCACATTGCAAATGTCTTCCCAGCAACCGGCATAATGTATTTAATTCTTTATACAAAAGAAATATTTACCATTCGTTTTCTATTTTCTCTTATATATCGGTTGTATATTAAAATCCTTTGAGTTTTTCAGGATTTTCTTACAACTTCCAGAAAGTTGTATAATTCCTTTAAAAATTATTTTATTATGAATGCTTTGTATCGAATAATGATTTCTCAAAATATATTTGAAATATTTTTACTTACCCTCCATTTTCTTCAATATTATACTTTATTAAAAAACATATCGTATTTTTTCTTTGCCATTCCTTTTAATTCGACGATGATTATTACTTTCTTTGTCACCCGAATTTAATATTGTCGATTTGATCCATTAAAATCTCTTTCCTCTTATTTCTTCTATCTGATTTGCTATATCGGTAGAATTATTTAAATACAAAAAGATATCTAATCGATATGGAAAAGTCAGATAAAAGGAATAAGGAAAGCGAAGGTAGACGGATAAAATTACAATATTAAACACGAGAGACAAAAAAAATAACCAAAATGTTTAAAATCAATAATGTTTCACTAAACTCATGTTATTTTTAAGCAGTAGACACGATTGTATGCCAGAATATCTATCTATCTATCTATCTATCTATCTATCTATATCTATCTGTCTATATATATCTATCTATCTATGTATATATATATATATATCTATATATATATATATATATATATGAGAGAGAGAAAGTTACTGTAGTCGAGATGCCAGCTTAGAACCTAAGACATTAAATATCCGTCTTTGGATTTTGTCCAGGATCTCAAGATGAACAGCGGGGCACCACATCATGTATGGAAGCAATGCTCAATGCAAGGGCGAATAGTTGATTTGTATATTTGGAGAATGATCTCGGACAAGAAAAAATTCTGGCGCGACACAGAGAAGCAATTTTCCCTGCGGTACATGTAGGTGTTGATTCAATATAGTTGTTCCGTATCAGGTCAGTGGAAAATGCGAGAAAAGAAGGAACAGTGATACGCTCTCGTGAAGTTGAGCATCGACGATCTTGATAGGAGACAGGGAGGTTTTTCTATCGTGAGTAAATGGCAGCAGTTTCCTTTTGGTGGTTGAAAGTTTACAAGCCATTTTTTGTCTCAGAAAACCACAGATACACAGGAAGATATTTTGTTAGTAGCAGGTTCTTGGTTGGAGGGGGAGTAGATCGAGAAGTTAATCTAAACTACGACGTGATCAGAGTAGCCAAGAGGGCAGAGCTTAATGAAGTGAGGAGAGATAGACGGAAGGACATATACAAATGGTTTGTAGATTTCAAAGAATAGCCAAGAGGGCAGAGCCTCGTAGCGCGACAATAGTCAGCGATGGAGGTAAAACAGATATCGAGAAGGGAGGCGTTACCGTGTGTGTTACTTGGTCATCTAATCATTAAGATATGTTTCATTACTTAATTTAGACAAATTTTGTCAACTTATCTTTAATACTATCATCTCTTAATTAGCGACAAATTTCGTAGTATCCTTATTAAAGGTAGAAACAAAGTTTATGCATATTCATTTTATTCTCAGTAATTTCGACATTAGCAAAACATAACTTTTCTAAATGAATTATTGTTGCGTTCACCTGAAAATTTTTTTTTTCTTAGAGAAAGCAAGGCCATAATGAAGATACTGTGCTGATATCAATTTCTCGGAATAAAAAATAAAAATAAATTGCGTCACATGGCAATTTTCCCTCATCCTTTAATAAGAATACTAAGCAAACTTGTCTTTAATTAAGAAAGGATCCTATTAAAAATAATTAGACAAACTGGCTTTAAAACAAAAATGGCAATATTTATGGTTATTTGACTATGTTTGATGGCCGGAGGGGAAAACTACAGCTTATTCAAAGTGGTACTGAAAAGGCCCAGACCAGTAATATTATGTGAGCACCTGTGAGGAAATGTAAATCTAATGGCCTATGCGATAGTGTTTAAAAGCCTCCTTGTTAAAACAAACATCGCTACACATAAAAAGCTAACGTCCTGACACTGAAGTAGCATTACAACTGCATATGTGTGCATGTCCGAACGCACAGATATGTATATGCGCTTAGTCTCGAGTGGCTTATATGGATGTGCTGGTGTGAACTAAGTGCGTACACCTGTATGTATCTGTCTATGCGTATACTAGTGCCACCCCAAACACATAAGTAGATTCCGCCTTCCGCCACCAAACATAGTCGAAGAAACATAACTATTTATGCAATTAATAAAAATATCTATCCAGTTAAAAAAATTAAACCAATATGTCTGATGTTCGCAATGAGTGAAACTAAGATTTACCAAATCGTATCTATGCAACTTATTATGTTAGATCGAGTGTTATTAAGCGCTTTAAACTGAGTACCTCGCATATAAAATAGAATACACACAAACACACACACACACACACACACACACATATATATATATATATATATATATATATACTTTAAAAAACAGTTCTATGTTTTCAAGTTATTACTATTGCCAACTTTACAGAACATCTATAAAAACACAGTGGAAGTCGTTACACTAGCAAGTGTGCTACTTAGAAACACTGGTGAAATTAAAAATATAGATTACAGTTATTACTCTTGAAGTTTGTTTATCATTATTATTTCTAATGTTTTATAATCATGACTGTTCCTGGATATATTAAACTTTTTGCCTTTTGTTTGTTTGTTTTATTTTTAAACGAAGGTTAAATATTCTTCGAAAAAGAAGTCATTTCAGTCCAATGCCAAGCTGATGACAACCCCGAAAAAAGAGTTACATTTAAAAAGAGTTACATATAAAAAAAAAGAAAGAAACAATATTAAGTGGGACCCCAAGATTAGTACTTTTAGTGGTATACAGTGGTGTGTTTTTTTTCTACAGGGTGAGGCTGGTATTTGAGGACATACAAATTTAAGATTATTACTGTTTCCCATTAGCTTCTAATGTTTTTATTTTTCAGAAATCAAGAATGGCAAACACTATGATAACAAGTGAAATAAAAAAGCATGCTGTGATTATGACATTAAAGGTTGATCATAGCGATTTGGATATTGCACGTTTCCTCAGCTTTGCAAGATCGTTTGTTCACAAGATACGAAAAGAGATAGAAAACGCTGACATTTCCCCAATGTCTGTATCTAAACACAAAAGAGATTCTGCACGTTCTGATAAAGTGGGAATATCTGAATTTATTGAGGAAGTCAAGCAGACAATTGATGAAAACCGAGGTCAATCAATGAGGTCAATTTCCAAAAAGCTGCATGTGTCTGAAAAAGTCAGGAGGTTTCATGAAGGCATTCCATATAAGTCCTACGTGTTGAAGAGAGGTCAATTTATGTCTGAAAAAACAAAAGAAAACCGTTTAAACAGATCCAAAAGGCTTTTAAACAAACTTAAAAATCCTTCAGAAAGGTGTAATTTTTTTTTTTTTTTCAGATGAGAAAAATTTTGTCCAAGATCAAAACTTAACGGAAGGAATGACAGATGGCGTTATTCAGATCAGGTGTGATGCGGACAAATTTTCCTTCAAGTATTATGGTATTGGGTGTTGTTATCAATGAAGGACATCAGCACTTTTTTCCACAAGGTCTCAGAGTAAATGCTGCTGCTTACATTGAGTTTCTAAAAACAATTTTCAAGCCCTGGATTGACAACATATGCAACGACAGGGCTTACATATTCCAGCAAGACTCTGCTCCAACCCACAAGTCTCTACGAACGCAAGAATGGAAGGCTGACCATTTGTACAACCACATCACACCCAACACTGTGACTCATAACTCTCCAGAACTCAATCAATTATACTATTATGTGTCGAGTGTTGTTGAGAAGGAGGTTAATAAACAGCTTCATAACACCAAAGACTCTCTTTAAACTGCAATAGTTCGAGTAATGCCTGACATAAATAAAGACCAATTTATCAGAGCTTTCATCCGATTTCGACCTTGTGTTGAGGCAGTTATTGATACTAGTGGTGGATTTATTAATAAAATTAAATAATAGGGAAAATTCATGTTTACTTGTTTGTAATCAAATATAATTATATTCATTTTTTCAGCAAGTTTTTTACCAATCCATAAAATATATCCTCAAATACCAGCCGTAAACTGTATATATTAAATTTTAGTCAATAACAAATGTATCGTGCTTTCAGGAGAGACTGCTTTTTGAATTACAAATGGGCTTCGCGAAAGATATAATTGGAATTATAGGTTTTTCAATTCCTGAACTCATTCGTAGAGTAGAAGCGCGAATGACGTTTTCCCGAATGAGCAACGACATTGTTTCCGCCTGTCGTTTTTCAATTAAAATCTATTCAAAATATCTTAAAGGACACATGATCAAATATATTCGGTTGTTCAAAAGATGTCGGCTGATATAACTAAAGTCATTTGTCAATTAGTTTTCCATGATTGCAAATGTGTGTGTGGATGCTGAAATCTCCATCGGATACACTTGCCTAATTCTGTATTTTCATGATTGATAATGAAAATACTGCTTATAGAATGTTGCTCCAGCCAAGATTTATATATCGTATACTCATTCACACAGACACACACACACAAACACCAAGACGGACATAAACACACAAAGAGACAGAGTCAAACACACACACACACATATATGTGTGTGTGTATATATATATATATATATATATATATATATATATATATATATATATATATATATATATATATATATGTAATAAAATATAGTTTTAAGGCATGCAATATTTATGGGTGCATGTACAAGTTCAAGTCTATCAGTGATAGAGCATATGTAAATATAAAATGTACAGTGAATTCAACAACCAGAGGTGACATATTTTCCCCCATAAACGCGATCGCCAGGGCATCCGTTGCCTTCAATGTACGTTCTCTATATATAATTTGAACACCGAGTGGCAAAAGTCTGCTTCATGCTTGAGCGCATGGCGCTACCTCGATTATTTGCATATCATATTAAATGGGGCCTTATGTGTAGTAAGGTCAGGTATTTGCATTTTATTGTGTTATTCAGATTTACTCTTTCATAAATATGACATAAAATAAAACTATATATTTTAATAAACTCACACACATATACATATATACGCTGGTGTATTTCGTATAAAAAAAAAAAAAAAAAATAATAATAATAATAATCATAACCCCTTCTCAATGCGTCGATGGCCTAGAGGTAAGATATCTGACTCTTGTCAAACCGGTCGGGTCTCGATCCCGGTTTGAAACCATCGGGCGTCTAGCGATACTGAAGTGCTATGATACACCGAAACATTCTGTGTATATATATATATATATATATATATATATATATATATATATATATAAAAAACGCACACAGGATTGACTCGGCATATTTACCCGCAGTAGGTTTACATTACTTTCTGTAGACCAGTTGCCATCCAAAACTGAATCACTGGCATAAACATTTTTTTTAATACTACCACACTTGACAATAATTAAAATTAAAAGGAAAAAATAAAGAACGAGCTAGCTATCTAGTTTCGAAACTCGCTGAAAATGTGTAAATCGAGGTAAATAAATATGTATTCATTATCAATAAATGCAATGGAATTTCAATGAATAGAAAAAAAAATTTAAAATATTAAATGGATATCAATTAAAGGCCAAGGAGAAAATCCTTGTTTAAAGAGTGAAGATTTTATGGATAACATATATATGGCCTCTAATATCTAAAGGTGTCAATTTGTGAGGGACCTACTCAGGATGGAAAAATAGTCCACACTTCACTTAGCAGTATCATTGCGGTTATTTCTAAGGTGGTCCGCAATGGAAGACCCGTATGTATTGGTCAGAACATCAGATGGTAACTAAGTTGACTTCTGGATTTTGTAGGCTCGAGTTGTTTAATCCGAGCATCCAGCCTTTGGGTGGTTCTTCCTAGTAGTGCATAGTGCAACTACATTTAAATAAATAAATTAGAGAACTATTAGGGTGAGATGGAAGAACGTCTTTGTGCATGGATGGAAGGTCAGCTTTAGCAGAGAAAACCACATCTGTATTAGCAGGAAAGCTACATTGTCGAAATACTATGGGAAACCGTTTAGCAAATATTTCACTAATACTCTCACCAAGAATGACGTATGTACACAGGATATATCTGTACTGAACCAGGTTTGACTTTATTAAATCCCGAAATGTTATTTTTAATTACGGATCGTGACAATGTCTAAAGGATAGGCATTGTTGCAGATAGTAGTTGTTAAATCCCGTTTGGTTTTCGAACAGACCTTTAAGGGCCTATGCGCAATAAGTCGTAATTAAATTTATTTTACATCATATGAGACAATATGTATCCCAACGGTTGTACAAATCACTGAACATCGGTTATCGATAAACAGAAGTAAGAAAACAAGACGAAGTTCTATGACCCAAGACATAAAGAAAATGAAGGGAAGATATGATTTCTTTATCTTGTTTAAATTTAAGATTTGACTGGATATTGTTAAGGGACGTAAGAAAAATGTACGCTCCATTTTCGCTTTTGAAGAGACAAAAATGTCATCGAAATAACGATAAATACACACCAGGTTTATTAGGATAAGATAATACACTTTCTTCATCGATGATACAAAATGTTAGCTAAAATATATCCTAAAGGTGAACCCATTGAGACTCCATAAATCTGTGTATACATGACGTCATCGAAACTGAATTCAACCAAAATCGTGGCAAATTACATAAGTTCGAAAAAAAAATATCCTCTGAAATATGAGGAGGAAAAAACTGACTCCCATATAAGGCGTTAGCACATATATCAAAATCTCAAGAAGAGGCATGGAGATGAAAAGACTAGAAATACCAAAGGAACATATTAAATCTGATAGTCGACAGGTAATTCCGTTTAAAATCAGAGAATTCATAAAGGATCTTTTATACAGGATGAATTATACCGTCCCAAAACTGGCTGCAATACAATAGCAAGCCACTTAGTGTCTTCCCAACATGGTGCGGCTATCACAGACGGAATAGGTCTCAAGGAACTCCATTCTTATGCGTTTTAGGTAAAACAGAGACGTGGACGAATTGAATCAGAGGGTCTAATCAAATTAGAAAATGTCTAAACAGAGGGTCTAATCAAATTAGAAATGTCAGCAGAAAAAAAAAACTCCATCTTTAAGCTACTTGACAAGGCGTTATTGGAACTTATCCTCAATAGTTAATGTGGAGTGAAAATCATCTATTGGATCTATTACGCCTAACTGAACAAATTTAGAGAAATCTTTAAGTATCGTCATGATCTTGTTTACATAATCCTGATAATCCAGGATGACTACGCTTGTGCCTTTGTCAGATTTCGTAATGCCCAAAGATTTATTACGATGGAAAGATTTGATAATCCGGTATTGTTCCTTGTTCCACTTGAATTCCCAATAGGAAACAGGTGTACCCGCGTATGAATCAACTTTTCCTTAAGGTCAATAACTTTGCTGCTAGATTCAGGTTCAAGTCTGAGTATCAGAGCAAAAAGAACTTCAAACTCTGAATACAATTCTTCTCGCTAAATAAATGAGGAAGGAATACAGAAATCGAGTCTATGTGACAGAATCTAAAACTCCAGTATAGATAACTCATATAAGGAAAGATTCATAACATACTGAGCAACAGTGGGATTAGCAGAACACCGAAAGCTTTTATGAATCACTTGCTGCAACTTATTTTGATACGTTCCTGAATAAGTACAATTTTTACCAGCTACACTATGCAACAATGGCTATCATGTCCTATGCTAAACATGTCCTTCCATCTATGCGCAAAGAAGTTCGTCCATCGTACCATAATTGATTTTTTTTTGTATTTAAATGAGTTGCATTATGCACTATATAGGAAGAACAACTGAAATGCTGCATGCTAACATTAAATAAAACATGGCTAAAAAATTCTGAAATTCTATTATTTACCATGTAATATTCTGACCAATACATTCGGGTTTTCAATTGCGGAACATCTTATAAATAACTGTAATTGTGCTGCTAATTATAGTGTGGACACTTTTTTCATCCAAATTAGGTCCCGCTAAATTTTCACTTTAAGATATTGGAGCACACACACACACGCGCGCGCACACACACACACACACACACACCCACACACACCCATACATATATATATATATATATATATATATATATATATATATATATTATCCATGAAAATTTTACTCTGTAAAGAGAAGGATTTCTATTTCATTTATTTTAAATATTAATTTGTATTCCCTTATAATCCATTCCTTTTAATTACAATATATCTAGATTAACATCGATTTATCTTTGTTGAGTGTTGTTCAAAACCCGTTAGCTAGCTCCCTCTTCATTTTCCTTTTAATTAGTGTCATGTGTGGTAGCATTAAAAATACAAATAAAATGTATCTGTTTATGAAGGATATCTATATATATATATATATATATATATATATATATATATATATATATATATATATGTGTGTGTGTGTGTATACACATACATACATACACGTCTGAGATGCCAAAGACCCAACACGACATTCAGTTTCACGCTTACGTGAAGTTATTGTGAAGTGTGTGTGACTTTGACGGTACAATTTTATTCCATTTGTCTTCTAGATTGGGTTTCTTATAAGAAATTACGTTTTTTAAGACTGTTCCTGGTGTCTTTTGTTTCCTTCTTTGGAGCTTTCAAGGTTGTCGTTATATATATATATATATATATATATATATATATATATATAATACACACATATCATATATATATTAGAAAATCACTATAGATAGAGAGAAAGGGGAGACACGGTGAGATACAGAATGAGAGTGAATTAAATTGATAAATACCGAGATAGATAGACAGGGAGATAGAGAGAGAGAGAGCAGATATGGTGAGAAAGAGATACAATTAAATAGATAAATAAGGAGTTGGATTGAGAGAAATAAAAACATATTCATATTTTATGGATATGCTTGTTGGGTAAATTCTCTGCTTTTTAATTAAACAGTATGAGCTAAACAATTACGTAGAAGCAAGCGAGTTGCAGTGACTTGCATCTGATGCAAAGGAAAATAAGTTCCTTATCTGAATGCACGACAGTTAGCCGCGGCATTTTTTTTTCCTGAGAAAGACATGAATCTCCCCTTCTCACGTTAGATTATTGCAAATGTGTATATTCTATAACAGCGGTTTTTGAACAGGTTAGTGTGGTTAGACCAATAGCCCGTCGAGTGCTGATTGGACGGAACGGAGGACTTTTACGTTGATGATGTAAATCCTCCTGTCTCGCAACACTCCGCCCAGTTTTTGGAATCTGTCCTTGGCCACTACAATACGTCTACGGATCTTAGTATCGAACTGTCAAAACGCTTCCCAGATATTTAATCTTCCCCGTCTGCTTGATTCTAGTGTTCCCCACCTGCAAATCGCATTTCGGGCTCATCGTTTACTGCTGATTATGCATTCTGTCTTTTTGTAGTTTATGCTTAGTCCCTTTTTCTTACTCTCCGTCTCTGCCTTCTGGAGGAGATTTTGTAATTTTCTTTCCGTGTCTGCTATCATTACTGTGTCATCTGCGTATTTTATGTTTTTAAGTCTGTGGCCGCCAATGCAAAATTCCGGTATTAACCGGCCTGAATCCTCGAAAAATTTCGTTAAAATAATGCGTCTTCAGACAGGAATCGAACCTGTATCCTATACAGAAACGTCAATTAGCCTGACGTGCTATTAACGTTCAGCCGGAAAGGATTTCCAGTTTAGCGAAGCTGGAATTATTTCATTTAAACATATAATTCGCCGGTTTTTTCTTGCTCTATCACACCTGTTATGAAATAAATTATACATAAGAAAGTTATGAACAGAAAATATATTAAAATATTGTCGACTTTAATCGATTTCATATAATATGCTGATATTGTTTACGTGTACGTTTCAGAGCAGATACGGTGATGTAATAAAAAATATGTTTGATTAAAAAGTAAAATCAGTTCATACTTTAGTGGACGCTTGGGTCAGCATCGATTAGCGACAGTCTATCATATGTTAAACTTACCACTATAACTTAGTGTATCAATTATTTTTTTGAATCTATCTTTTTATTCATTCAGGCGGGTAATCCTGTAAAAGATTTATCAAAATCAATGAGTAATAAAATAATGTTTGTTATTGAGATGTTCCACTATGTTAAGATGTAAATTATTCAAAGCCAAAAACGTTTTTCATTTGTTCTATTGTAGGAGTTGATAAATGGTTGATGAATTTAATATCTTCTTATTATCTGATTGAACTTATCACAATAATTACAAATATAATCTAACACCCTAAAAATTTAACTCTAAATCATGTTTGGCGTCTTAATTAATGGTTTAAAATATGACATTACGTGAGCAAGTTCTTAGGTTTATGTAATTTCAGAAGCCTTGTATTAACGTAATAAAAGTATTCTTAAAGCTAATCGTTAGATTATTAATATATATATATATATATATATGAGAAGATGTTCAAATGTAGAACAAGCTCGCAACCCGGGTTTTGAACTTGAGGTTTCTTCCTGGCAAGAAATCTACTCCAACATACCAGAACACCGGAAGTGAGAAGGGTAAAACTATGAGGAAGGGGAAGGCAAGAGAGAGGATAATTTGTAATTGATGAAATGAGGGGGAAAGAAAAATATTTTATTTCGACCATCCGGGTTTATATATATATATATATATATATATATATATATATATATATATATTAATGTTTGCATGCATTAACTGTATGCAAACATTAACTATAGAGACGATTGCACTGGCCAGAAGAAAAAAAAAACAGGAAAAGAAACATCATTTGGTATACCCCTCCGTTCAACGATATGGTTAGTATTAAACTAGGACAGAAATTCTTAGCTTTAATTGATAAACACTTCCCCACCAATAGTAGGCTTAGTAATATATTTAATAAGAACACCCTAAAATTGAGTTACAGCTGCACTGAAAATATAGAAAGTATAATAAAAAACACAATAATAAAATCCTGAACAAACCCCCATGCCTGAATAGTATTAATAAAAACCCTACACTTAAATCAGACAATAACAGTGAAAAATTGTGTGATTGTAGAAACCCATAAGATTTCCCATTAGAAAATAAATGCTGCATCAAATCTGTGGTATAACAATGTACTATCTCATCCACTGAGAGTCCTAATAATAATATGATATACATTGGGTCAACGAAGAATGAATTTAAAGCCAGATGGAGGCAGCATAAGTGCTCTTTCAACAATATAAATAAAAGAATTCAGACTTCTCTATCTAAATATTTTTGGCATCTGAAGGAAATAAACAAGACACCTAAAGAAAAATGGAAAATTATAAACAGGACTAGAACTTGTAAAACTTGGGAGGACTCATGCCCTTTGTGCCTCCATGAGAAACTGCACATTATTAAGTTTCTAAATAATAAAAATCTATTAAACAATAGACATGAGTTAACGGTTTTTTGCAGACATCATCAAATTTATGAACTGAATAATTAGCTAAAAACAAGGATACAATAAAATAACTTTTATAATCCATAGCCCAAATAAACAGTTTAAATACCCTACAAAAAAAGATAACCCTTTATAAAGTCATCAAAAATCAAATGTTACGGCAGATTTATATATACAAATCCCTTTCATAAAGAAATAAAATAAAAAAAAGAAATAAATCTCCATAGACACGTAAATCAGACTAGGCGAAAACATCTTTCGTTTTAAATTTAGACACCCCCACCTTACCCTGACTTGACATCTATGAAAGTAACTCTATACTGATACAAATTATTAACACCCAAAACCCTTACCTATTTTAAACAATTCGCCCTGGCTGTTAGCATGGAAATTTTGATTTCAATTATGAATATACTATTAAAACACGTAAATTTCAGAAATAAGCTATTCAAAAAAAAAATTCGCTTGAAGATGGAACAGAGCTTTCTTTAACTCTATTTAATTCAAATAATTATATTGAAGTTTTCGGCTCTTGTTTTGAAACATGAGACCTCTTATGTAGCGTGTTGGAATCATATTTTTAAATAAATAATTATATATATATATATATATATATATATATATATATATATATATATATATATATATGTGTGTGTGTTTGTGTCATATTCAAAGCAATAAGAGCCATCGCACGTCACTCATCGGAAGTCTTTAATGGTTTTGCAATTGAATATGCCGTTTTGGAGCATCCAATGTCTTATGTCGTTTGCCAAAAGTCCTACATATAAGATTCGCATTTTCGCCAGTCGCACACTTAAGCAAATGATCAAAAAATTCACTCTCAGTGGTAGAAAATCAATAATCCTCCCCAAAAAACGAACAAGTCCTCAACATCTGTTTCCAGCGAGCCGCAGGTGCTACATCCGTGTATTCCGTTTCCTATTTAAATAACTTAACTAAAACCATGCGGTCCATCACTATATCTATATATATATATATATATATATATATATATATATATATATATATATATATATATATATATATATGTGTGTGTGTGTATTTATATTTATATACATATATATATGTGTGTGTGTGTATTTATATTTATATACATATATATATGTGTGTGTGTGTGTGAATGTATTGGTCCTCTGATATAAGTTGACTTCCCAAAAATACACACACACAAATATATATGTATATATATATATATATATATATATATATATATGTGTGTGTGTGTGTGTTTGTGTGAAAGTATTCGAACTCTGATATAAATTGTCTCCCAAAAAATACACCCACCCACACACACACACATATATATATATATATATAACTATTATATATAACTATTATATATATATATATATATAACTATTATATATATATATATATATATATATATATATATATATATAAATATTATACTAAAGAATCAACTTACATTAAATAATTATGATTCTCCAGAGATCACCATATATTGAAATAGTATGAAAAAGAGTGCGTATTAATTCAAATTTTCTGTTACAGATGACTTCTTATTTAACTGACGTAAATTTGAATACCAACAATCTAAAATGGCTGTAATTTATCAAACACAATCTACGAAATTACTCGCAATTATTGATGACTACTATTGTCACTGTCAAATGTATTGAAATGAACTTTGGTTAGTTTTTCAATTTTAAAACTCAACACTCTTAAGTTTATAAAAGTATATATAAAATTAAATAGAAATACGATATTGCTATAATTCATTAAAAATGTTTGAACGAATTATTCATGCCTAAATAGAATATAAATATTAAACATCAATTTAATATAATTTTATATCAATTTACTTTTATCAAGTTACATTTATCAAGGTACTTTTATCAAAGGACAAAACATAAATTTTCATTTTGCCTTTATTCATACTGTCCAAATAGGGATATATTCTACTTAAAAAAGCCGGAGCGTACAACGACCGAAACGTTGTGAATATGGCATTGCAGATGTGGACAACAGACCAAATTATGTAAATAATGCTAATACCTCATCTCAGACACACACACAAACACACAAACACACCCATATATATATATATATATATATATATATATATATATATATATATATAATGGACTCTCCCGTCGGTTTCGACGTATGAGGATCTGCCAGTTTATTGATTCAGTTATTAGGTTTATGCGCTAATCTTATGTGGCATTTAAGACCCACTAGTGATTTACAAAAGAGGTCATATATGGAGTAAGTGTGAGGATTGTGAAATGAAATCACTGTTAGATTGGTTGACCTTTTAGATCTTGCTCTCGCTTCTTGAAGATGATTCAGACAAGCAGATTGAAAATTGCTGAGTTCACTAAAACACCTTGATCTCCATTCTACCCGTTCCAAAGCTAAGCGCTCAAGAGTGTTATGTGGTATATTAACTGCTGACAAGTTGCTTTTCAGCTATTCTTTCTATCTTTGCCATGGGCGTCCTACATTCGTGTAGCCCTGATCTAACTGGCTGCACATTAGGATATTGTGTATCCTGTCACCAGACATTCTCAAGACATAACAAGTCCAACGTAACTGAGACAATATGATAAAAGTCTCGATTCCTCCAATATTACAACTATTAAACAGGTTTACGTTAGATGTCCTATATATATATATATATATATATATATATATATATATATGGTTGTGCAGTGTACTGGTGTGCGTGTAATTGGTAGCGGCTCGGAATTATAACTCGTATCTTAAGTCAAGATTTTACATTTTTCTACATGTAAATACATTATTTAAAAACAAGACACCATCCCTTCTACCCCCCCATACATTAGCTAACCATCACCAAGACAAGAAGAATGCCAATTCTCGATTCAAAACCGGAGGAGACTCTTTCGGTTTCACGCGGCACAACTTATCAGAGGACGAAAGATAAATTTTCGTTTTACCTTCATATCATTCATTTACGGATATAATCTATCTGAATTTTTTTACATTTCTATCTACATTACAGACAAAAACTATAGGGCCACCCTGCATTTCTTTAAAATTTTAAATTATTATTTTTAATAAAATTTAAAATTCCAGTATCTACATTATATTTTCTTTTATTTTTCAATATTTCCTTAGAATTTTTTTTTATTACCAGAAACTTATAATTGAGATTCGTCTGTCCCCAATACATTTTGTTAACGTATTAAAATTTTGTATGAAAAATATGTATATGTAAATGCTAAATGTTAACTAATTTTGTAAACAAATATATTTAACTGAATATATGTAAAGAAAGCAAAGAAATTGCCCCATTACAACAGTATATTTATACTTATTAATTTTTTTATAATTTTGCAGTAATTAGCACAAAATGGCAGAATTAATGCAGTTAAGCATTGAGATGGGGCATAAAGATTGAAAATCTATTCAAAGAAGGCTACACTCAAATATAAATTGGCAAAAAATTGAAGATTTTTTAAACACGGGGTTCAGTATTCGTTACAAGGGCATTTAGTAACAGTGCAAATGTTGATGAAAACGTGCTGGATCACTGAAGGTAACCACAGTTTTTTGCAGATAATCACTGAATTATTGAGAGCAAAAGAAATAGAAAAAAATCTACTCCAGATTTGACAGCTGAACTTAATTTTACTCGATAACAGAATCACTCTTGACTGTGAAAGATCATCATGAAATTCCAGTTATGGAAAGGGTACAATGCAAAAAAAGCATAATAATTGAATATTAAAAGACAGGAAAAATAGGTTGTCGGCAGGTGAGTCCAAATTTGAACATTTTGGTAGTAATAGTAGAGTTTACGTGGGAGCGGAGAATGATTGAATGCTGAATGGGTAGTATCAATCGTTAAGTATAATGTTGATGTTGATTTGTTTCGAGGAAGAGAGGATTGGAGATTTGATTCAGGTCGAAGGAAGAATAAAAGAAGAGGAATATCATTTGATTTTGAAAGACATAATTTCGGTTTACGCATGTTTTAAAACGTAAATATTTACAAGAAAACCAAAATTCTCGCTACCGCGGTTTTGCCCCCACTCTCATCAGTTACTTAAAATTTCCGTGTTTGTAAAATTGTACTTCTTATATATATATATATATATATATATATATATATATATATATATATATATATATATGTATGTATGCATGTATGTATGTATGTATATAAATATATGTTTCATTAAATAATATAGACAAGTGTTGTCTATTTATTTTATGGAAATTTTTTTTCGTAACGTCTGATAAGTTTAATAAAATAATCGTTGAACGAAGAAAGAAATTCACAATATTGATTCATATATTTTTTTAATATAATCTAAGCTTTCGGCTTACTTAAGCTATTATGAAAGATGTCAATTACAACATATTAAGCAATAATTATGACATCTCTACAAATATTCTTAAATGCCTATAATTGGTAGTAGAAGACATTTGTTTATACCAACGGCTTTCCATACTTCATACTTCTCCAATTCACTCTAGTGTGGTCATGTGTGACGTCATGAGATGCGCTGCGATTTTATCGTTGTTTAGAAATCATCTATGTAAACAATGACAGAAAATCATCACTGTCTTGTCTGTATATTGCTTAATATGTTGTAATTGACATCTTTGATAATGGCTTAAGTAAGCTGAAAGCTTAGATTGTATTAAAAAAATATATGAATCAATATTGTGAATTTCTTTCTTCGTTCAACGATTATTTTATTAAACTTATCAGACGTTACGAAAAAAAATTTACATAAAATAAATAGAAAACACTTGTCTATATTATTTAATGAAACATATATTTATATACATACATATATGAGACAATCTGATGTGTATCCACATTAGCGAGGTGTGACACAGCGAAAGAGGCATATACGTGTTTGACACTAAAATTTTATTTTTCATACCCGAATTTTCTTTTTGAATTTGTAGGTCTGATGAATTGGATCGAGATTACGATTCCAATGAATTAAATTATAACCATGGAATATTAGTGTTTGAGTCTTTTGTATTATATTCTTACTTTGTCCTAGACATTGAGTTCTACCTGGATTCTATCCTCTTAGGAATATATATATATATATATATATATATATATATATATATATATAAGCATCGAAGTATTGACTCCAATATTCGATTTTATATTGACACACGCTATATCACTGATATTGAGCACTTTATCCCATAAACATAGCACACCTTAAAACTATATTTATTCATATATATATATATATATAAAGAAATATAGTCTTAAGGTGTGGTATATTTATGGGATATAGTGCTCAATATGAGAGATAATTTGTGTGTAAATATAAAAGTGAATATAGAAGTCAACACTTAGAGGCGACAGTCTGTTTCACGCTATATGCAGTCGTCAGGACGATTACATATAGCATGAAACAGACTGTCGCCTCTAAGTGTTGACTTCTATTCTATGTTCACTATATATATATATATATATATATATATATATATATATATATATATATATATAAAGACTTGGATTAAGGAAACGGAGAGCCGTTCGAATACCATTCGAATCCATTACAATCACTTACATGCTAATAACCTTGAGAAAGGTGTGAATCCTGTTCTTCTCCGTCCGGCTATGGGTAAATAGCAGGTCTGACTGTGTTCTATAGCTTTGGATGGCAACTGGTCTTGGAGAAGAACAATCTGAATTCAAAACCTGCGAAGGGTCGTTTGGATTGGGGACCCTGTGGAACGTAGTGCACTAAGTCTCTGTATTCGGCCCTTCAACAACTGTGGATGGTTCTGCAGAAAACCTTCACCACTATAATCAAATCTCATGTGCTGGCGTTGGGCTGTCATTTCCTTGGAACTGATCTTGCTTGACCCTTATACGTCGAATTCGACGGGAGAGTCTACATTTGTATATATACTACAGTTCTAATTTGTTAAATTGTTCCAAAAATAGTTGTGTATTATTTAAATAAGAGAAAATTAATATACATAGTTAATATAATTGAGGCATTATTTTTTATTAGAACTTTTATTACGCCCAAAAGAAGGAACAAATATCCTCCTTTAGCTTTGATTACTGCAGTACAACTTTTTGTCATTTGTTGGAATATTTCTCAAAGTATAATTTTGATAAGTGATTCCATTCTTTTTTTCAATGATTTTAAGAGCTCTTTTTCATTTCAAATTTTAAGTCTTGTTATTAACTTCATGCAAATTCTGTGAGTGTCGTTAGACTTTTGAACAGTAGTGTATACACACATATTTGCACACACACGCACACACACACACACATATATATATATATATATATATATATATATATATATATATATATATGCACATGTATGTAATGTAAATTTGGACACTTGAATAAAATGCGATGATATATTAACTCTATATATAGATAGATAGAGAGAGAGAGAGAGATAGCTATGTATGTATGTATGTATATATGTATACTTAAAATTTTCAGAACCGCTCGTGTATGCATACATATGCACATAAGCATATATGTGTGTGTGCGTGTGTTTTTGCGCGCAGGCGCATGTATGTATACGGTCGTTTATTCCCGGTGAACAAAAGTAACACTTTTTGAGTTGAAATTGTTATACGTTAGTGTTGCTTTTCCTATTTATTCAATTACACCACTGAATATTTAACTCTGCACAACCCCACCCACGCACGTGGACAAACACATGCACAGTCACTCATATTGTTTTTTTTTTAGATTTTGTTTCACGTTTCCCTATCGTTAACTTTACATTCTGTTTATTTTGTACATATTCCGTTCATCTGTTCCTTTTTTTTTTCTTTCTTTCAGGTTATGTTTTCTATGGATGCATTTCCACTTTCTTTGCATGTTTTTTTTTTTTTGTTTCATCTTAATTGCATCTGCACCTTTCATCTGAGATGTCACTGTTCTTGCTTTACCAAGTTTAAAAGGGGGGGAAGCAAAACAAATTATCACAAGCGAAGAATAAAAATAAGATCAAGGAATGGATAAATGGAACACAAACAGGATATAAAAATCGTAGAATAGGACATATTTTGGAAAGCAAATCGGATATGGAGTAAACAAAAACCTTCAAATCAGAGGAAAGCCTGTAGTGGACTGAGAATTCTAAGCAAAATATATCATCAATGGAAACATAAACTGATTTAAAACTATGTAACATTTTAGACACTTCTATCTATCTATCTATCTATCTATCTATCTATCTATCTATCTATCTATCTCTCTATCTATCTATCTATCTATCTATAAAAAACAAACAAAGGTATTGTTAAAGCCAACACAAAGCCTGCCAAATGATGAAAGAAAATTAAAATAAAAACCAATAAATCAAACCGAAATATATAAAAGAAAAAAAAAACATCAATGGAGAAATAAAAGTTCATAGTTGAATATCTACCTAAACAATGAAAGAGGGTGCTCTCTGTCTTAGTGAGCAAGACAGAACAATTACGCATATCAAGATATATAACATAAAAAGCGAAACTTTCAGCGATCTAGGCGTGTTTCACGGTTCAACAATTGAATAGAGGAGAAAAGTATCATATACTAACTGAACTCAGCGGAAAAAGAGAGGATAGAAGAAAATCGCGCGTACAATCGTCGACGATACGAGAAAAAAAGACAATAACCAAAGAAAAATAACCTGGGAATCGACATCTTTAGTTCATGCAACACTAAGATCTATCTATCTATCTATCTATCTATCTATCTATCTATCTATCTATCTATCTATCTATCTATCTATCTATCTATCTCGGTCTTTTCATTATCTATCTATCTCGGTCTTTTCATTATCTATCTATCTATCTATCTATCTATCTATCTATCTATCTCGGTCTTTTCATTATCTATCTATCTCGGTCTTTTCATTATCTATCTATCTATCTATCTATCTATCTATCTCGGACTTTTCATTATCTATCTATCTATCTATCTATCTATCTCGGACTTTTCATTATCTATCTATCTATCTATCTATCTATCTCGGACATTTCATTATCTATCTATCTCGGTCTTTTCATTATCTATCTATCTATCTATCTATCTATCTATCTATCTATCTATCTATCTATCTCGGACTTTTCATTATCTATCTATCTATCTATCTATCTATCTATCTCGGACTTTTCATTATCTATCTATCTATCTATCTATCTATCTCGGACTTTTCATTATCTATCTATCTATCTATCTATCTATCTATCTATCTATCTCGGACTTTTCATTATCTATCTATCTATCTATCTATCTATCTATCTATCTCGGTCTTTTCATTATCTATCTATCTATCTTGCACCGGCGAGGTATATGGAAATATTTCATAGAGAAAGGAAGCTTACGATCTATATAAAATAGGGCTATATTAGACTTGAATTGTGAAATTTGCTGCAAATTCATTGAAATTTACATATATTTATGGAATGATATTTTATAGAATCTTCACCTCCTGAAATCACAGCCTGTTACATGAATGGCGAATACTGTCAATGTACTTTCCCATTTTCAAAATGCTCATTTTCTTGCTTCCAATTGCTTCCAATTTAGTATTATCATTTTTATTTAACTAAACCTCACAGAATACGAGGCTCAAGTGTCAATCACGTTTGAGGGTCACTGAATAATGTGTATGATAGAAATATGTCAGGAGATATTAAGAAGTGAAGATGATGACGACAGTGGGGAGAAATAATGATCGCTCCTTGACTTGATGAATTTAAGGTTCTTATGTTCAATCAATCATTCTCGTGGGAAACTTTTCTAAAAATATTAGCTGTTTTGGGAGAAAAGCTGCGTGAGTAGAGTTCCACCTTACAATTAGAATGGTGGGGAGGAATGATAGTGATTCGAATCCCTGTTTATGGTCAGGAGAATCCGAGCTGTAAATGTTTGAACCGGCGGAACTAGAGAAAATAAGAAATATAAGAAAACAACGATGGGATAATGACAGGCTTTCAACATTCGTTCTGTGGGAAACGTACTTCAGTTTGGAAAATTAGTCACGCCTAACAATTCTGCATAAACTATGCTGAATACTATTAATGTATGAAAGTGAGTATTTAGCAGCTACAGCCAAGATATGATGACAATACTGTATATCTGTATTTTGACTATATATTTTGTCCTTTCTCAGTGTTCGTATATCAAAAACTTGTGCCAGACAATTATATTGATTCTTTTTCTGTCTTGAATAAAATTCACAATAGCAGAGGTTCTCAAACGGTGCGACACACCTCACATGTGCGGAAAGCCTCATAGGTGGGGCACGCCTCACAGATGCATCACACCTCACAGGTGGGGCACGCCTCATAGGTGCTAAGCGCCTCACAGGTCCAGCACGCCTCACTGGTGCTAAGCGCCTCATAAGTGCGGCACGCCTCATAGGTAAGGCATGCCTCATTGTTGCGGCACGCCTCATTGTTGCGGCACGCCTCATTGTTGCGGCACGACTCATTGGAGCGGGGGAAGAGGATAGCAGGCGAGGCGGAATGATTGAAAAAAAATCAAAGATTTAGAAACCGTTTTAAAAATTTCATATACCCAAAGTAAATATTATTTCAAAATGTAAAATCCTTATGGATTACTTGTAATTTCATAAACAAATCTCAGTATAAATAGTTATAAATAATTATTGACTGATTTTATTAGGGTGATTTTTTTTTTTTTTTTTTTTTTTTTTTTGCATTGTATCAAGATTACTTGAATATAGTTACTAGAATCCTCAAATTGGAGGATAGGATGATATTGTTCTGTCTTCGAATCTGCGGTTATCTCCCTTTAAATATCTCATTGTTTTTTTTTTTAATTTTATATGTACTTTTTTCGCATGAAATTTGTTGAGACGTGTGAAAATCTTCATTCCGAAATTGAGGTCCAATGAAAAAAATTTTCGGAGCCACTGCTCTTTATGTTGAAACTCTTGTTTTAACATAATTTTGCTGTATCAGAAAATGGAGATTTTAAAGTGATATTATCTATCCCCACCAAATTTAATGCATTCCGGTAAAAATTAGATTTTTTGGATTTGCCAGATCATTTCACGGTTATCTGCAATTTCTCACCGAATCTAGAATAACTAATAAAATAGACAAAAATAAATAAAAGGAATAAAATATCCTTATATTCCTTATTCAAATCAGTTACAAAGTAAAGATAAAATTTATTGAATTTGGTAAGCATGTGCAAAAAAATTGAATCGATTCTAAGATATTCAACAGAATTACATAAACTATAAATAATCATCATTGAAAATGTCTACTCAAATGCGATAAACATCAATAAATCAAATTTGTTATCGATATTTTTCCATGACTGAGAGGTTCTTACAAAAATTTTCAGGCAGTTGTGAGGAACAATGCAAATATTTCTTTAAATTCTTTATATTAACCTCATCCCAGCCTGGAAATGGTATACCAGTATGTTACCAAATTGTATAGCAAGATTTCCATGAATCGCGCAAAACAAGAATACGTGTAAAATACTATTGTCTTTTTCTTTTTTTAATTTTATGCTTTTTATCTTTTACATTTTACAATGGCCTCTTTGACAAACATTATATATGCAGATAAAGGATGCAATGGGTAGATTGTCGCTATATATTTTTAATTTTACGCATGCACGATATTTGATTTTGACGACCGCACAGTATACAAGGATTACTTGGACACCGTCTATGAGAGAAGGAGCACCAGGACGCAATTCACTCTACCAAAAATTTGGAAACAGCATGCTGTACTGCTTGGTATTCGCACCGGGATCTCCAACATTTCAGAGTTTTTGGTGTTAATTTGGGGATAGAAAACGGAAAGTGTTGAAAGAGCGTAAGGGTGACTACCAACGAATCGAAGATAGGAACATTCCCGAATTTGTGGCTGAAGGTCTCAGACTCAAAACTGAGGCCTACATCAAATGCCTTGGAGAGGTAGTGCTGATCTGGGTCAAGAGGATGGCTGCTGGAAGACCCTATGTTTGGAGACAAGACTCTACCCCATACCACATAAGAAGGAGAAGCCAGTTATGACTGTCAGACCATTCCTGAAAACCATATCACTCCTTAAATCAAACTCCGCAGACTGCAACCTCCTTGATTATTATGTGTGTGGCGCAGTTGAACTAGAGACCAACAAAACTCCTTGTAACACCAAAGATTAACTGAAAGCAAAGATTGTGGCCAATTCAAACAGGGAAACCATCCAGAACATATGCATTCGATTTCGAAGTCTTCTGGATTTTGTGCTTGAAGACAATGGTGATATTATTGAAGAAATTTACTCTTTAAAATTTCAAGATATCTTTTGTGCAATTTTAGTAAATATATCTGTTAACATGAGATGGTAGGGCTATTTTCACTTTTGCGTCGTTTAGACGACAATTTATGCATCACACCCTGTAAATATATTGAAGCAAGTTTATTTAAAGACAAAATACAGTATATATCTATAAATTTGAATACATTTGTTGATGCTCTGCATTTTAGATTTGAAGTCATTGACTCATTGAAAGCCAATATTGGGGGCGTTATGGTCAATATCAGCGAGATGCAGCTTACCTGAGTATGTAATCCCTACCAAAACCACAACCCAGAATACCTAGAGATCGAGAACAGCTACTATTGATTTTTTTTTTAAATATTTAGAACTGCAAATTTGATTTTATTGTATTTAAAGTATTTATATTTCTGTATATTATTTTTTTTTCTCAATTTTTGGCACAGAATGTGATTGTGGTGGAAAGTGAGATGGCCAGATTTTACCAAGCAGTCGTTTCCATCGAGCTATGTCCCTGTAAACTGTCTTTTTTTTCAGATTATATAAATAATAGATTACAACTTTATTATCTATCAAACATTACATATACAAGGTGGAAAATTAAGGATATTTGTATCACTTACAATACACAATAGGAAAAGTAATTTCAATTCGTAAACTTTATAGAAACTAGTGGGCTTTTCAAATGCGATCATATTTCTCTTCCTTTGGGCGAAGGAAATATTGAAACAAATTATTTTGGCACACGTCCCGCTGATTGAAAATGTATCAGAAAAGGAAATAAATGTAATTCCATGAGAATAATTAATTAAATTAATAATGTATCCCTTATCTAACGAATATCAGTTTGGGTTGACTTCTGCGCCGTCAGCTTTCAGACTTTTCGATTTATGCTACTTTTGTTGCCTTAAACACCGATTTTAATTTCTTGTTAGAAAATAACAATTTATGTTTCCATTAAACCACACCAACCACATTCTGCTACCATAAAAAGCATGATTAATAGATTCATAACTCAAATAATAATAATAAATAGTATTCATATTCTTGTATATCTATATAATATATATATATATATATACATATATATATATATATATATATATATATACACACATATATATTCTCTCTATATATAAGGTATAATATATATATATATATATATATATATATATATATATATATATATATATGCAAATGAAAATTTGACACCAGCATCCTATCAGGTGACTTTACTTAAACTTGTATAAAAGTGGGATTGTAGCCAATATATATATATATATATATATATATATATATATATATATATATATATATATTGGGAGAATATATAACAAAAAGAAAAATGCATTTCTTTTATAACTGCATTGGAAGAAAGATTTTTACGCTGATATGATCAGTAATGGCCATAAACCAGTGGGTAAAATGAAATTTTACATTTAATTTCGGGAATTTGAAATACTGCGTCCCCTTTCTTTCATTGCCTTTGATGTGTAAAAAATTATACATATATATATATATATATATATATATATATATAATTATGATAGAATTTACAAAACCTAAATTCGATGTTAATATCGTTCGCATGATTAAATATATATATCATATACAAATGGAAAAAAAATGTACCAGGAAATCAACAAAGCGCCGGGTTAAAAAATGAAGTGAACCTTTAGAAAGTTAATCGATTTTAATTAAATTCACTTATTTGGGTTCTAACAATGTTAAATTAATTTCCGAGCGTGTTTATTTTATTGACACGGTTGTTAAGAAATAAAATAATTTCAGTAACATTCAATTTTACATATATTTACTTAATTTTGAGATTTGTTTCATTACGGCGGTTTAAGGTCAACGTAACCAATAAAGATTCTTAATACTAAAACAATTAAAACGTTTCAGTAAGGCACCGAAATGACCTTGTGTTTGTTGTCTTTGAAAATATAAAGTTATGCGGAAATGATCATGAGTACGAAACCTCAATGAAATTAAGATATATCTCCTTTACATAATTCCAGTTGCTTTAGTGCGTTTATATTGCACGGTATGGAATCCCGTTGAAGGATACTGCTCCTTTTTAAACATTCCAAAACCATATGATGCTCATCATTGCATACCCTATATCGACAGAGAAAATGAAAAGCTCTTTATCAGCACTACTGTCCTTCGTAGGACATTGAAAATATTTAGAGGGATTAAACCAGGGCATCTTAACCTGACGTCCATACATTTCAAGTGGCCTATGAGGATTAGATAAACATTAACATTTATATTTGTCTTAAATCCCTTCTCCCAATCAACGGTCTCTCATTAAAAGAAATAAAATGCACCCTTCCACTGCTTGAAATAAAATGCACCCAACCACTACTTACATTGCTGACAGCTAGGTGTCTCTTGATTTAATGTTGTGTTCATGATAACCAGTTAAATGTGTGTGATCACTCTCTGCACAACCGCCATCTTTTGCCACTCCATAAGAGCAAGTGATATTCTTAATTTTCCAGAGTTTATCATGGCTTGATTCTTTTATCATATACTGGTGAGGATTAAGTGACCACAATTTCTTTAAGGCTGAATCGTTGAAAAATGATGTATATATAGTTTTCATGATGGCCCGGTATGGAGAAATTTAAGTACAAATGTTGTGAAAAACTAATCAGCTTGTGAGTATATGTTTGTTTGCTTATCTGCCTATAAAGGGTTAGTTGTTATAGGGGTCGGTGACTAGGTGGTTGCATTACTAAACGGATCCATGACTAAATGTGGCCGTTCAACAAAGGTTAAGTACCACTGAATTAAGCGACATAGTGTAAGACTAGCTCAGATGTAGTTAGAGATGCCTGGAAAAAGTAGCATAGGTAAACTAAAACAGATATCGAAAGATAACACAAGTCTGATTAGCAGTAAACACTAAAAAGCTGGCACAACAATATCAGATAAAATGAATAGAAATCAGCCACGGTAGTTAGTAATCGTCAGCTGACTGAAACAGAAACTGATGATGGTGATGATTAGGAAAAAGAAAATGGACACCTCGAAATGTCCAGGGGCTAATCACTCAACATATTTACCTATAATAAATTCATTGTCCGTATATTGGTAGGATTAATTTCCATTCGAAATTCAAAACCAAGGAGTAAATATTCTTTTTTTCCATTTTATCATTTAACTCTCCATAACCCTAAAGCTAAACCTAAGCAAAATATCGAACCGTTCTCATTCTTTCTATAATCAATTGGTAAGTACGAAATTCCATTCGGAAGGCTTATTCTTATGAGCCACATCATTGTGAAACAAACCCTCGAAAGGATGATTCGCCGAACACTAAAATCTTAATCTCTTCAAACGAAGGATAATCCGTTATCGTTCGTACATATCTTCATGATCTTCAGTACTTAGGCTCGTAAACAAATCTATCTAGTAACCGTATATCTTAAGTGTATTTTGAGCGTTATATTAGATAAACAATAGCATATAAAAATGGGGAAAGAACTCTAGATAAAGTTTCTCTGAGTGGGAGAATAATCTGACGAGATCACTACTTTAACTAGATCGGCACACTCACACGCTCGGTCACCTTGACTTCAGACTCCTTGCTAACAAAACACTCGAAAGCTTCCGTATAATTTCGTCTACCCAAATTCACACACAATATTAGATTCATCGCGTTGTATGACTTTCAGGTAATTTCCAGCGGTGGCCTACATTGGGATTGTCTCCTCAGGATATTATAAATGTTATCACCATGTTTACATTATGATCATGGTTGGAACGCTAATATTCAAATGTCTAGGCCATGCGCGTATGCATATAGAAAAATAATAGTACGTCGGGTAAAATGATTGCTGTATTTAAACATTAAATTATATAAATTTCAACCAGGAAGAAATATCCGTTCTAATGTGTGCATTTTTGGAACAATAAATATTTCGATTTATTTTATCGGGCCATGATTCTGGATTCCTCGAGCCATTGAATTCTTCGAAGATGTTTTGAGCTCCTGCTTGCTAGATGAAGACAATCTTTTGCTGGAAATTATGTAGAGGATATTTTTTTTTAAAATTTAGTAGACTCTCAGAAGACAGATAGACGATCAGTTTGGTGGGAGATAAAGAGCTTTGTTGCATGTATTATTTTATTATAGCAGTCATTTTGAGCGAGTTGCTGATGAAGAAAGAATTTTAACTAAACTTTATGAATTTAAACGCAATACTAGATTGGCGGCTAGGTCTCATCATTTTAAAGATGAAATCGTTATTTGTAACTGTAAATTCAATACTAACCGTTTATTCCATCACATTTCTCGCTTGTAGAATACACTTCCGATTCCTTGCTTCCCAGTCAAAGTTGATCTTTAAAAATCTAAATGCAATGTCAAACGTCATCTACTGCCTTCTTAATTCTTGTTCTTTTACTATTCGCTCTCCTTAATGTTTCTTTATCATATTCTCTAATACTCAAAACCACTTGCGTTTTCATGGCTTTATTGCCTTGCTTATAATATAACGATCAAATAAGTTCGGTCAATATATACGGGATTTTTCTTTAAAATGCCAGTCCTTTGTATGACAATAAACTACATCCAGCAGCATGGCCACTGAGCGAAAGATTGGAGGTTTTGAGGAGAATAAACCACCCTTTAATTGCTGTTGTTCCAAGATCCACCCTGACCAGGGATAGTAGCACCTATTAGGGTCCCAGCTATGAGAACTACAAACAAAAGTAAAATACTATGAAAATATAAAAATACGTTTTATAATAAAACAAACAGTGATACCTATTTATAATAAAATTACCAACAATACCTATTTATAGCAAAAACAATACAATAAACGATACAATTTTATTGCAATATGACCAGCAATACAATTGTATAGTAGAATTCCCAACAAAAAATGATATTATAAAATAACCAACAATACATTCTATATGTAGATGAAGTCATACAATTACATTCAAAATATATTTATTTGAAGCCATAAAAGTTTGTTCAAAATATTTAGATACCGGCATTAAATAACACTTAGAGGTGATGTTATATCGCTAAAAAAACTTTAAAAAAAACTAACCAAATTTTTTTTAAATTGGATAGATCTTGTCATTTTTAACTTTTAGCATTAGTAAATATGTTTAAGTATATATCATCTTCAATTCAGACAGGCAAATATTGTTTGATATAAACACAGATTAAGTAAGCCAGTAGCTGAATGTTTATTTTTTTCAGTTCATACCAATAAATCACAGAGGGTTACATTTTGAGAAATAAATTGAAAAATTTGGGAAATTTTCCAATAAACATTAAGCGCAAGAATTTATTGAGATATTGATATCTAATCACTACCATAATCGGTGATTATATATTATATTAAATTCCCATATAAATAATTATTATATTTGTAAAAAAATATTTCAATGAATATGAAGTAGATTATTAATTCACGAGATAGGGACATTAATTTTTATAAAATTAAATAATTTATGATTATAGGCTTTTACATAAGATTGGTATTTATATATAATGCTGTTTGCAAGAAAGTATGTGAATGTAAGATACGTCTCATTGTATAAAGGAAACAGGTAATTATTTCCCATTGGGTGAGATAAAGACCGGAGAGTCACGTGACGGTCGGTTATTGCTTTCAATTCAGAGGCTAACGAAAATACTTAGCTAACTGGAAGCAAGACGGGTCAGACTAAATCTACCTGTCCAGTCCATCCAGTAGCCCTGTGATAGCTCGCAAGCCCATAGCGCCGTTTTGCCGCTGTGAAAAATATGTCAGAGACATAGAAGATAAATCGGGTTGCGAAATAAAAATATGGATTCTATAAAAACATAGACGCATGCTCCGACAGCAAGTTATTTTTTCTCTTTCTTATGGCACATTGCTTGCTGTTGCATATATGTGTTATAGTTTCCTTCTGTAGGAGAAGTGCAAATATTTGTATAAAAGATTTTGGTTATCAGTAGCATAAAAATCTCTTTGTGAAAAAATTATGTTTGTCAGACTTTATTCTGTTCCGTCTGTGTATTTATGTGTTATTATATAATGTATATAGTGATAATCATAATAGAAATGCAAATAGGAAATATTACGTAGCAGAAAAATTATTATCAATGGAAATACGTACAGAATGAGGATAAACGTACCTTTTCGATATAGCAAGATGTCGCTTGGTTTAATATGTCTGAAATGACGGAAATATAAAAGAGGAAACAAACTGTTAGCATAGAAATAGAGACAGGGTAGCAATAACGAAATAAACTTATTCCATGGAAATAGTGACAGGGTAGCAATAACGAAAATCTTTGACCATGGAAATAGAGACAGAGCAACAATAAGGAAATAAAGTTTTACAAGGAAAAAAAGAGACAGGTACCATAAAGAAACAAATTATTACCATGGAAATTTTGACAGGGTAGCAATAACGAAACAAACTTTTATCATGGAAATAGAGAAAGAATAGCTATAAGGAAACAATTTTTTATGATAGAAATAGGGACAAGGTAGCAATAACGAAAGAAACTTTTAACATAGAAATAGAGAAAAAATAGTAATAAGGAAACAATTTTTTATGATGGAAATACAGACAGGGTAGCAATAATGAAACAAGCATTTATCATGGAAATAGAAAAAGAATAGCAATAACGAAACGATTTTTTATGATGGAAAAAGGGAGAGGGTAGCAATAACGAAACTAAGATTTATCATGGAAATAGAGAAAGAATAGCACAAAGGAAACAATTGTTTTATGATGGAAATACGGACAGGGCGGCAATAATGAAACAAACATGTATCATGGAAATAGAGAAAGAATAGCTATAAGGAAACAATTTTTTATGATGGAAATCGGGACAGGGTAGCAATATCGAAACAAAATTTTATCATGTAAATAGAGGAAGAATTGCAATAAGGAAACAATTTCCATGATGGACACAGGGACAGGGTAGCAATAACGAAGCAAACATTTATCATGGAAATAGAGAAAGAATAGCTATAAGGAAACAATTTTTTTATGATGGAAATAGGGACTGGGTAGCAATAACGTAACAAACTTTTATCATGGAAATAGAGAAAGAATAGCAATAAGGAAACAATTTCTTATGATGGAAATAGGGACTGGGTAGCAATAACGAAACAAACTTTTATCATGGAAATAGACAAATGATAGCAATAAGGAAACAATTTCTATGGTGGAAATAGGGACAGGGTAGCAATAACGAAACAAACTTTTATTATGGAAATAGGGAAAGGGTAGCAATAACGAAACAATTTCTATGATGGAAATAGGTACAGTGTAGCAATAATGAAACAAACTTTTATCATGGAAATAGAGAAAGAATAGCTATAAGGAAACACTTTTTATGATAGAAATAGGGACAAGGTAGCAATAACGAAACAAACCTTTATCATGGAAATAGAGAAAGAATAGCAATAAGCAAACAATGTTTAATGATGGAAATAGGGACAGGGTAGCAATAACGAAACAAACTTCTTATCATGGAATTAGTGAAGGAATAGCAATAAGGAAACAATCTTTTACATTAGAAATAGAGACAGCGTAGCAATAAGTTAACAATCATTTACTATGGTAATATGTTCAGCGTATCAATAGGTTTACAACAATGTGTATGTGCGTAGGAAGTGCAGGGTGTGACGGAACTGCCGGTTGGAAAGGAAATGCAGGGTGAGAAATATCTTCTCACAAAGCTGCGTAAATAATTTTGAAATCTATCAGCTTTTAATTTGTTAGCTCCTACCCAGATATGGTAGCAATTTTATTTTGATCGGATACATTTAAAGGTAAATATGAAAGAGTCATTCCACCAGTGTTCAATTTACAGATAATATACAAAAGGTATTTGTGGAGAACAATGGCACCGTAAGAAAATAATCCTAAAAGCATTAACGATATAAGACAGATTGTAGGAATAAGTTTCGCTTAACAATTTGATACTGCAGTTCTTTCCATATCTTAAGTCTGACCATTCCTATGTGGAACCTGTACCTTATCTTACATCAGGGACATGTGATACCCGAAAGTTAGTTGTCTTTCAACATTGATAAAATCATGTCAATTTTAAACTGAAATACGCCATCAAATTATGAGGATAGATCGTTCACATTTCATTGCATATCACAGGTGCATATCACGAAGAAATTATCTCAAACAGTTAATGAATGATTCTATTAATATTAATGCTTGGCTCATAGCTTGAATACAGGAGCAACAGGTAAATACATGGAATTAAGCAAAACTTTATCAACATGGCCAGAGATTTCCTATTATCATAGCGAAACTATTATTGTAAAAGCGAAAATATTGTAAAAATATACCGACTATATATATAAACGAAAAAAGACAATTAAGAATTTTGTTAATAATTAGCAAACTAATTACTCTTATGTATCACAAAATAACATTTAAGAAAAAACTTCAAAATATTGCACTTGGCGACAGAAATTGTTTGTATGTATGTTATTTAAACCCGATATCTATTTTGATTTGTGGAAAGTTGATTAAACTATCCGATTCTCCAAACCGACACCACCGTCTAAGTACTGGCCAAGATGTACACTGCTTAACTTCGATGGTCGAACTTGAATCGGACTTTTCAGCATGATTTGACTGCTGATCTGACCCTAAAAAAGTTGCTAACGACATAGATCGAATTAATGTTTTCCAGGAATTTACTAACATTAGCTTCCTGAAGAGTGCCCCTCGACGTGGTGTAATGGTTAGAAAGCTTGTCTTGCTAGATCAATTATGACTGAGTAGTGAGTCCGATGCTCACTGGGTGCCCCATACTTTCGGCCTTGTGCCACATCTCAGCCGTACTTAGAAAATCACTATAACCTACCTGAAGATGTGTTTTCATCATCCTGGTTGATACTAAACAACAGACTGACTTGAAGAATTTTGAGAAATGATAAATGTCGAAATTTTAGGAATTATATCATCCATTTGAAATAATAAGAGTTTTGTAAAGTTTGCAAATTTTCCCCGTTATTACATTAGTACCTTTTATATATAAATGTTCAAATTAAAAGTATATATATATATATATATATATATATATATATATATATTTCCAAATGCCTATTATATCTAATGCTGATATCTCGATGGTTGATTTTTTAAACAAAAATCAATTAAAAGAAAGCGATTTTTCTGAGGTTTCCTTTGTGCTAGTTGCCTCTATATGATCTCGAATACTGGTTTGGTTTGTTTTGATTTGTTTTACGGCATATCAACCTCATTGGGTCATTTAATGCTGACAACTTTTTTGCTGGCAATATTTTTGTTATGTCAAACAGCTATTTCAGTTAATATTGTTTTTTCCTCAAAAATGTATAACTGGTAATATATTATTTGTCTTCAAAAATTTATTTATGGTAATAACTTTTTCCAAAGTATGTCTGGTATTTAAACCTATTTGTACACTTTTACAATGATTTTTACCTCAGTTTCGGTGTTAACTATTTGCCCATAGCTGGGACTCCTAACAGTTGCTACCACAGAAGGTCAGGGTGGACCTGGGGACACCAGCTACTATGAGGTGGTTCCACGCTCCTCAAAACCTCCTGATCAGAGGCTTTGCTGTTGGACGTAGTTTATTGCCTTACCCTGGACGCGGATGTAGTTTATCGTCATACCCAGGACAGACTCGAATACTGATACGTTGAATTATTTTGTGAGGTCTTTGGAAAAATTCATATGTCTTTTTTACGATACCATTACTTCATGGAATTTGTTACATTTCTAGAGATTTTTTAAACGAAAACTTAATTTGCATATGCTTCCTGCCAAGATTTCATGCATATCCATATGTAACCTTGTTTTAAAAGATATGATTCATCTTAATTGAAACTTCAAATATTTTAGTATAAAGTTATTCTGTCTTGCTCTGCGCCGCAACAAAATGGACACTGACGAAACACCAAGAAACGTCACTTGACAGAACATACACAAGGATGTTACGAGTTGCATTGGACATCACCTGGAAGAAACACCCAACAAAGAAACGCCTGTATAGACACCTCCCTCCTAGCTCGGTTTCGCTAAAAGAGAGGCTTCGGTTGGCTGGTCACTCCTGGAGAAGTAAGTCAGAATTTGTGAGTGAAACCTTCCTATAGAAACAGTTGCGCTGCAAAAGATCATTTGGAAGACTCATCACACCTACATTGACCAACTTGTAGATGACTCTGGATGCCATCTGGAGGACCTGCCGACAGCAATGTCTGACAGAGATGGTTTGAGGGAAGGAGTGAGGAGAATCTGTGAAGAATTCTCGATATAATTATGATGATGATTATGATGAAATTAGTTGGCTAAATCTAAAGCGTAAATAATGATTTAATTTTTTCCTGTATTTGGCGAATAATTGCAGCTAAACAGAATGAAATAAAATTTTAAGTAAATTATCAAAGCGTAGGAATTTAAATTAAATCGGTTATAGAAATTAAAATTATATTGACAGTTTGATAAAAAATGAATTTATTAATTGTAAAGAGCAATGTCAATTTATATTGAAATACTTAATGAAAATGAAGAATATTAAATTCTTGGAATAAATGAACAATAAACCAAACCGTGAGGATATACAAGATTATTTTTGACATGTTTCAGTAGATCATGTAAAATTTTATTTCTAAAAAAAATGCTGCATTGTCATATAAGTATCCCTGAAGGCATATCTATGCATAAAATTAGATTTTTCAAGGATTTTTTTGTTTTTAATCTTATTAAAAATATGACGTGTCTGTCTTAGTCACTTCTTATCTCTCTGAAAATATAATCTTGCATACGACCTTTCGATGTTCTACTTTTTTTGTTGGTATACACATGCTTCAAGAGTTCGTCAATGACGTAAGAGAGCTAACTTGTAGGGTGTTCAAAATAAACATGCAATAAAATAGATAACAGCATCAACCACAGAGAAAAATAAAAAAAAGAAACCGATGAATTTCCTAAAGTTTCAGTGCGTAAAGATGTTCGAAAATAAACGTATCATGTAATCTTTTACTTGTTTGATCCATAATTCATACATACATACATACATACATTCATACATACATACATATCTTGTGATAATGGTATCGTTAATGATAGCGATTTCCTTATAAGGAATTGTTTGGCGTAATGTAAAAATAAATAGAGAATAAATTCCAGTAAAAAGAATTAAAACTATTTTAATTAATTCACTTATTTTTTAGTGGATGTCATATCCGTGAACAGACCCAATGTTGTAAACTTATTGCTAATCTATCACTTTTCCCAATGCAAATATTTAGATTAACTGCAATCTTTATTGCTATATGTTCAGCTACGACATGACATGGTACATCCAAGGAGTCAAATAAGCTTCATTATTTTATGTTCCGAGGTAAGTAGAAAATTACACTAAGTTTTTTCCAAGAAATTCCAGGGTGCTTCAATCTTCATCATTCCGCTTTATCTTCATTATCAACATTTCCTGAAACCTCTGACATTCGTATTATAAACTAACTACGCAATATCCTTTAAACTGTAATGCTCTATTTTGAGTGGCTCTAGAGTATTTGGTGAGATTTAGTTAAACAACGGTGTAGATATTAATTCGTACGATTTTGTACAAAATATGTCACAAGGAAAAAAGGGAATTGAGGAAAAAAACGGTTTTCTTCGGTCTTAACTCTAAACTTACCTAGTCGCAAACACTGACCCAAACATGCCAACAATAGCCCTATCACCAAAACAACGCATTCTCTCCTACCTTTCTTACTACATCCACCATAATACCTAAATGTCTCTATGAAATCCTAACTAGTCCCCATATGTACATTTCAAAGTTTGTGGGCGGGGAAGGAAGAAACCTAACAATTTAAAAAAAAAACACAATGATTATTTACAATATGAATTAATACTATTTTCATGAAAACAAAATAAAATAAGGTTAGTAATAAAACCCCCACAAAATGTGGCAGAAACATCAGCTAGGTGGACGAACATATTGCAGGATTATAATAGTATAAAAAACAATCATCCATCCAAAAACACTCGCACAAACACGTTCAGTCACAACAACAAATACAAAAACACACAGGCGAAACGAAAGACATCCCGCCAGAGAAATGACATCACTGACCACCTTACTCGGGAGTGAATGGGGAATGAAACTAAAGAAAAATAGAGACAGAAATAAAAGGGGCCAATGAGCATACATACCCTAGCTAACTTAACCTGAAACAGGAAATTAAAGATTCAAACTAAACCTAAACTAGTTTATATCGGGACGGGTTGCCTCTGCTCAACCCAGGAAAGAAAAAATCCTGTATCTAACCGGCATCAAAGCGCCACTCCAGGTCAATGGAATTTATTTTTCATTGATCATGTTAAGCGCGTTATTGGTGAGTCAATTATTGATTTTTATATAGACACTTCTGACTTAATCGTACTGAATGCTGGGAAATATCTTTGAGAAAATCGAGTAATTATTATGTCATGGGTTCAATTTCACTATCTCGATCAATTATAGCCTTTTCCTAAACGTGCTTTCTAAAGCCTTTACATAACAACTGCTGTATATTTACTGTTGGAAAGGTAATCCTTTTTTGTTTAATTCTAGCTCTATATACTGCGAGCGAAAGTTATTTGAAGGCATTTAATTGTGGCCATTTAGTAGTTACATGGTAATCAATTAATATGCTTTTATCTTTTCAGAGTAGCAATGGCGAACTATAAGCAAAAACATAACTTGAAACAACATGATCTAATGCTTGCTATAAAGGACAGCGTTGTTTGGGCACAAGTTTCAGAAGGATTTGGAAGCATCTAGCGGGGGGGTGTCACCTGTAGCGAAGCGCAAAATGCATTTACTGTTTTCGGACAATATCAGAACACCAAAATTCGTACAGTGAGTGTAGCACCTTATTGCCAAACATTAAGCTATGCACGATGAGGGATGTAAAGTTCATATTGGATATTGCTATTGCTATTATTTGTTTAGCGGCATACCGACTCCTCGTGGGTCATTTAATGCATTAATTTAATTTACTTGGAAAGAGTACTTTCTTTTAAAAATTGTATTGTTGTTTTTTGGGGTTTCTTTTGTTTTCTTTTTTACAAAAACTATATTGCTCGTAATCTTTTCAAAAATGTATTGGTAATTTTTTACTATGAAAATCTATTGCTGGTTATTTGCTAGGAACCTTTATTTTCAGTCTTTCATAGTGTCTGTCGTCAGTTTGGGGGTATAAATGTTTTCTTATAGTTGTGACCCTAACAGGTGCAACCACTCCAGGTTAGGGTGACCGAAGAACCACAGTAATTAAAAAGCTATTTCCGCACTTCAAAAAACCTCTTTAACAGACGTCTTGCTACCGGATGTAGTTTATCGTCATACCCAGGGCATTTCCTGTTAGCAAACACTCAAGAAAAAAAGTTGCACCCATTCTGCTTTATCTTCATTGTCTACATTTCCTGAATGATGCGATTACTGAACAAGTTGAAATATTCAGTAAAAAAAAATGTAAATTTTAGTCTTGATTTTTAGATGGAAAAAATAACCAGGAGAAGTTGGTTATTTACAGATGTTTTGGATGCAAACCCATGTTAAGCACACGAAATCTCTCACTCCTGTTATGGTTTTAGGGGTGGAGAGTGATGAAGGACATGTCATGACCCCCACCTTCTTTCTACAGAGTCTTTGAGTGAACGATGCTGGCTACACTAAAGTGATGTAAATAATTGCGAAAGCCTAGATAAAACTTGCATGCGACAGAATGCCGTATGAGTTTCAGCAAGACTCTTCCCCCTGATCACAATGCTGCGGTAACCCAAGATTAGATGGCGGGCAATCTACAGGACTATATCACACCAAACATGTGTCAACATAACTCTTCAGATCTAAGTCGCCTTAACAATTACATGTAGAGCGTAGTTGCCTGGGTCACAAATAACGTCCCCACTATATAACCAATACCCTGAAAGTCAATATTATCAGAGTAATGTTCGATATCAATACAGAACGTGTGATGCGTGCATATCAACGTCTCAAATTCTTTTATAAGGGAATCTAATTCGACCACTTCTGCATCTGTGTACCAGGCTTTCTAACAATAAATGTAGTTTTTGGTTTGTATTTTCTACGGTCTTCAATGTGTCCTCAAATAAGTTATGCACCCTCCACTTGACGATTCCCCATAAATATGATGATCCCAAGCAGCTTTTAAAGGCTTTCAGAATCACCTGATGTGTGTAAGTAAAGTCTAAGTAAACTACCACTACATCAGGACGAGTATTCGTGCATTTCATATCTCCAATTGTTCAATCAATAATTTACTTATGAAATAGAAACAAACAACCGTTTATCCGATTGATTACATCACCGGACTTGCAAATAATAAATCCATTTACCTGTTTTTGAGAAATAAAAAAATCTCTCTTTTGACTTAGCTTCATATTTCAATTCATGTTTTCATCTTAACGCGTCATATTTCAATTCATGTTTTCATCTTCCAATTCTGAAATTCCCATACGACGCTTTCACGTGAAGCCTTTTAATCCTAATTTCATGCTGCCAGTTTCACAATTGTGTCTCAACTTGATCCAAAATAAAAAATGCGATAAAAGATAAAGGAGGAATTTACTCTATCAACTGTAATAATTGCCACAAGAAATCCATAGTCGAAACCTCAAGTAATCATCTTTACTGGCATATTCATTAAGTTTCCCATATAGTCACAATATGGGATATTTAATAACAGAGATGATGACTAACAGAAGAAAACGCAAAAGTACGTAATACATATATATATATATATATATATATATATATATATAAAGAAGATTGATGAAAATTTAAAATTCTCACCATCCACATTTCTCCCACAAGGCCATCCAAATGATACTGACTTATATCAAAGATTGACTTGGGCACCTCGGCGTCAAGTAATGGTTAGCTAGCTTGTCTCGATAAAATAATTACGACTGAATAGAAAGTTCGATCCTCACTGGGTGCCCCATACTTTCGGTCTTGTTCCACATCTAAGCTACGCCTAGAAAATCAATGAGCACCCCGAGGCGGTGTAATGGTTAGCAAGCTTGTATCCCGAGAACAATTACGACTGGATAGTGAGTTCGATCCTAACTGGGTACCCCATACTTTCGGCTTTGTTCCAAATCGAAGCAACTGTTGGAAAATCATAGGTTAGCAATAATATATATTTTTTTTTTTTTGTTTTAAACTGACTCTTACGATGTTATCGCAAGTCCCAAGGAGTCAGGTAAATTCTGAATCAGTTAAAATGTGCAAACTATTTTTCCACCAATATTTAGTACTGGATCCTATTTATGAGTTCCAATTGGTGGTCTAGATTGAAAGTGAGTTCCAGCAGACATTCAAAGCCTGGAAGCACAACCAGAACAAGCGTTCATCGGGTCTGATGACAACTCTTCTTCTGCTACGTGATGATTGAATTGGTTCCTTGGTTTTTGAATTATTGTATATTACAAACCAATTTATCTACTTTGAGCTTTTAGAGCTATGACAGGAGAAATATCAGCTGTCCAGTTCTGATCATTTCTATTTTTAGAGATGTTTCCTTAAACTGTACTATCTTCTACCCGGAGATTTTCAAATGATAAGCTGTCTGTGCATATATATATATATATATATATATATATATATATATATATATATATATATATATATATATATATATATACTTACATACATACATATATATATATATATATATATATATATATATATATATATATATATATATATGGATGCATTTAGCTGTAGGTAAATTCGTTGATAAGTCAGCTGCATATAAGATATTACGAATGAAGTATCTCAATTATTCGTTTAATTAATCGATTGTAAATTAATGAAAATAAACAAAATTCAGAAATATTCCGCGCCAAAAATGTGGAAAATAGTTTTCGAAAAAAAAATACACTATAATTAATATAAAAAGGAAATATGTAAATCAAGAATTTAGGACTCCTTCGTTCGTTGTACAGTTTCAGGTCGTTGATGACAACTGCCCTCCATAATTTATTACTTGTCGTAGATACTACCAAGGTTTCTATTTTATTTACACTATTTACGTCGTTCGGACTGTTGTCCTCATCTTTATTGCCATATTCACCACGTTTCAGCCGTTGTATGTTCCTATCTTCTTTAAGTTATGTACGATGCAATTTTGAACCGAACCCTTTAATTAGTCTACGGGTGTAGTGTGTTATAATTACGCGTTTTAAGCCTCAATCTACCCACGTGGACTAAATAAAATATTCGATCGAAATCCCAACGTATATCACCTGAAGAAAGCTGGAGCGCACAACGGCCGAAACTTCGTGAATAGGTCAGTAAAGTTGAGGACAGCAGTCCGAAAGATGTAAATAGTGTAAATACTTGCAATACCTCATCTTTGAACGATAGACACCTATTTTAATATCCTTAATATTCTTCAATTAAATACACCAATGCCCGTTAAGTAGCTGGATATACAGATGATGGATTGGTTTGCTGCCCAGACATCATCAGTGATGTGCAAATATGCTTGGGAAAGCTATAAATTCATCGCCACACCTACATATGAGTTAGTAGTAATTTTATCTGGAAAAATCGTTGTTATGTTAAAGTCATTCTTAATTTAATATTCAATCACAAGAAAAGAAATATTCCTAAAACCTAAAATATGTTTCAGCTTGAAATAATTTACAAAAGAATGATGTCATATAATATGATATGAATTAAAATCAATCGTTTGGTAGGTTGATCGATGTTTTTATTTTCTGATTTTCTGCCTTCAGTATGTCTTCCAAAGTGTCAGACTTCCATGTTTTCTTTTCTTATGTATCCCAGAAATGTAGGTCATTAATTACATGTATATAGAAAACTATTTTAAAGTTTATTTCCCTTTAAGAGCTTGACGAAATTGCTCTTAACTTATACCTTCCTCAGAATAATTTGTTTTAATCATTCGAAAATCACTTTTAACCCTGTCCTAAACCTTATGTTGCATATATCTCGAAAGTACTATAAAAAGAAACATTTATTTTTTACTTTTTTAAGGAAGCCATTTTAGGTTTCATGTTCACTGAAACATTGGTTACCATTTCCTTAGAATTACGTTAAAATCGCATGACAACTCGTTACCAACGCTTGTTTGTTTGTCTTTTTTTTGTTTTTTTTTTATGTCGACTCTTGTATGGAAGTAAATACGATGGTAACGCCTGTACAATTTAGTATTTTTTTATCTCTTCGCTCCAAGAAATACAATAAAGCTACTAATACGCTAGAGTTACTGAATGAGAAAAATATGAGAAAAGAAAAACTTTATTAAGGAAGGGGGAAAATATCAGAACAAAAACGAACAAGACAGAAAATTAAGTTTGAAATTGCATTTAGTTTTTTTTTTTTTTTTTTTTTTTTAGCGATCAAAGTTGAATAGAAAGCAAGAAGCAAGAAGAATTGTCGCAAATTAGAAGAACGAAAGAGGAGACTGTTGCCATAGTAATAAGTTATATTTCACTATGTCAACAGCAAAATAATGACACCTAGCTGCAAATTTAGTACTTCGCTTAAATTCCTATATGCAACAACAAAGGAAAGCTCATTAGAAAAACCACCATGAAGATAATAAACAAAAAAAACAAAAAATTACACTATTATCTTCATTTTTGTTCCCATATTTATCACAACGTCCCGTCCGTTGTACGCTCCGGCCTTCTTCAGTTCGTTGGAAGTTTACTGAAGAAATTACACTCTACCATTTCATGAGATTTTTTGTGTAAATATATATGTCAAAATGAGATATTCGTACGATTTTCATTTTTGCTTAGTTTAGAAGACAGGTTTGTAGTAAAAACAGAACCAGTGAATAAACTTATAACAAAGCTTTATTGCACTTTCTTTTGACTACTTGTCTACTGACGGATATTAACGGTTGCTTCTTATAGCTCCTAGATCTTAAAGGGGGGGGTAAATGTGGATTTATCAGAACATCGCATCCTCTATGACTGAACCTTTTATTTCTCTCGCTGGGGTAGACTGTTCTCGTTCCACCTGCTTAAGGACACATGGCACAGTGGATAAAGACGTTGGTTAGATCCAGTGACAAAACCCAAAGTGTGTGAGTTCAATACCTGGTTAAGGCTATGGAGAATTTAGAGAGGTGAGACAACTGCTAACTGACATCGATTAGACATGGCACGTGGAACTAGAACAGTCTACCCCAGCGAGCGACGTAAAAGGATCAATTCGACATTCCAACCACCTGAAGAAGACTGCGGCGTACAACAGCCGAAACATTGTATGGCAACAAAGATGAGGACAATAGTCCGAATGATGTAAATAGTGTACATAATACCTCATCTCAGAAAAATATAGACAGATACAGAAAATTTTACGACATAGTTGTAACCAAATTCATATATTTCCAAACAGGTTCAAAGCGTGAAAAAACTCGCTAGCAATGTTTGTTGTTTGATGGCGATTCTTGCATGGAAGTAAGTTTGATGTTGACGCATGCGCACATTAGCAACTTTACGAACTAGTTGCGAACATTTTTCTCTGCGCGTATCAATATTTGTCGGCGACACCAAATGAGATTACTGACAACTTGGCTTAATAATTTGGTTTGTGAGTAACACAAAACGTCACGCAAATAAGTGACAGTCGTGCGGGGGATATTAAATTACCAAAACATTCAATGAATGAACACCAATCACATACAAAAAAATGAATGCGGAGTGATCGATACAGGAAATAAGCCGAAACTCGAGAAAACAGTCAAAAAAGAAAAAAAGTGGAAGATATAAAAGAATATGCCACTTATGATATATCACGAGAAGTTGTTCTGGAATTTTGAGAATATTTAATTGAATCAACCTATAGGCTTACTTATGTATACATATATTTGGAAGATATACAGTAATTGTACACGACAATACCTGGACAGGAAAATATACACCATATCGAATCCTGTAATATACATCTGAATACGGCAGACAGAATGATACCAAAAATAGCTGAATATGGAAATTGTCTGCGGACGGTCGATCAATACGAATACTACAAGGCGTTTGGTTAAAAAAAATTAACTAGGAAAGAGCTAATGTTGAAGTGTAAATATTTCTAGTGTAAAAATCGATATCTTTACATCATTCGGGTAAGCATTTATTGATTTTGTACATATATACAGGGTGCGATGGGGAAATTGTCGAAATTTTATATTTCTAATTTCGCTCATACGCGTTTGTTTTTAACTTTGTCGACTGAACAGTTTAGTTGCCTCAGTTGGGCACCGTCTGTGAGAAAAAGTTCACCATGACGAAATTCACTCTGCCAGATATTTGGAAACGGTATCCTGTACTGCTTGGAATTCGCGCCGGAAGCTCCAATACGAACATTAGGACAGTGTAGAGGATGAGTGATGAAAATTAAATATCCAGTCAACATCATGATGCTTGGATCAATCACTAGCAACGTTACAATTTCATTCATCTTCCCACAGAGTCTCAGGCTCAACTCGGAGGCTTACATCAAGTGCCTTGAGGAAGTTGTGTTGCCTTGGGTCAAGAGGGTGGCTGCTAGAAGATGCTATGTCTGACAACAGGACATACAAGCAGGAGAACCCAGTCATGGCCGTCAACCAATTTCTACGAACACATCACACCTTACATATGGCCACCTAACTCCCCAGACTGCAGCCACCTTGATTATTATGTGTGAAGAGCAGTTGAATGAGAGGCCAATACCAATAATATGAAAGCTGAACCAAAGGCAAGGATTATGGCAGCATTCACCAGGTTAAACAAAGAAGAGATGCAAGAGATTCCGAAATCAGCTGGAGGCCGTAGTTGAACGAATGGTGATTTTATTGAATAAATTTACTCTTTACAATTTCATGAGATTTTTGTGTAAATATATCTGTTAAAAGGAGATATCCATACGATTTTCATTTTTGCGTAGTAAGGAAGAGAGTTTTATTGTAAGAACAGAGCCAGTGTATAAACTTATACCAAAGCTTTATTGCACTTTACTCTGACTACTCGTCTACTAACGGATTATACAGGATGTTTTTTATACCTGCTATATCTTAAGGGGAGGTAACTCATGACTTATCAGTACAAATGTTTCCATCGCATCATCTATGTCTGTGTATGTTTTATATTAAAAGACCCAAGCTCACTCAAGTTAGATGGTTACGTTAATGGGTAGTTTATACGGATAGAAGTTGAAGATAATTGTTAAGACTAAATATGGATATGTTAAAACAGTAGTTATCGGGAAAACATCTTGGGAGTCTGTTACACAGAGCAGTGGTTCGCAGGAAGAAGTTGTTCGAGTGGAACTTCTCACCGATGGAATACGCAGGGAATGAGGTAAGTTCGCAACTATGTAAGTATTATAGCGGCTCCTTGTGTAAGTAAAGTACATTAACAAGGAAGGTGCTAATGTTGAAATGTTAATATTTCTAGTGTAAAAATCAGCGTCTTTAAATCATTCAGATAGATTTACTGATTTTATTATTGAGTTGGTGCATCAGAGGTTATTTTAGAGAGTTATTTGTTAAAAAAAAATGCTGTTTTGTTTACGTTTTTTTAATAGATATATCATTTTACTTTCAGGTTATAAAAATGCGTGTTGATAATCATACGCCCCGGAAAAATAATTTTAAAATGTTAGTGTTGAATTTTTATGCTTCTTTTTCCATAATTAATATTGCTTAAAAAACGCCTGATAATTATGCACCAACACAATAAGGAGAGGTATTTTATGCCGAACGGGGGGAGGGAAGAAAACGCTTCACCCTAGACATGAAAAGATTGTTATGATCAGGGCAGCATCCTCTTTGAAGTCGATTCAACAGAGCGGTGGCTCGTGGGAAGAAGCTGTTCGAATGGAACGTACATTTCACCAACTGAATACGGAGGTAATGTTTGCGACAATTTGAGTGGCACTGCGAGTCCTGGTCGTAAAGGTCCTGCCATGTCAGTTCGATCGAGCACTTTCCATTGAAGTAGTGATAGAGCAGTGAGTGCTCTTTAGAGAGCTGAACGCTCGTGGAACTCGTAGTCGAAGTGACTGCCCTTGGAACACAGACGAGTCTTTGCCAAAGGGCAGATACTCGTCTGGGGAGGGTAGACTAACCGACGGCATGTATACGGTGTCCACGAGAAAAGTTTGCCTGGGCCACATAAAAATTGGCCTGGTGCCTCTTCCTACCTGATGAAGAGTTCTGGTAAATACCGATCATATACTGTTTGTGCGAGCGTGTGCGTGAGGGGACGGTGCCCGCGTACTCGCATACGCGATGGATATGCAATAATTATGCTATATGTTTTGACTATTCTCTCCCACCATGCCCGCCTTATTCTTCATATTTTGCACATTTTCATGTATTGATGGTTATGATAATATGAACTGTTTCCTTATAAGAAAATATTCTGAATTTATTCACATAGCAGCTACTGCTACTTTCGTCTAAAATTTATAATACCTTTCTCCTAATACAATATTTCAGGAAATCCTTTTCACAAGTTCAGTAATTGTTACCAATTTTTCAAGCACTGGTAGGAGCTTTCTTCATAATCGTTTGGTTGATGTATTGTAGAAGTCAACATCTTGATAATGTCATTAATTTCTCATCGAATTACGGGCGCTATCCATTTTTATTACGACCACTGCTGAAAGTCTTCAAGTGAAGTAGCTTCTTTTATTTCGTCTTTTTTATGATTATATAGCGCCAGTCCACAATGTTCAAAGAACCATGGTCCATGGCTAAGACGTTATATTTGCTCGAAACATTTTTCCTAATTGATCTAAGAAGTTAATTGCATTAGGCTTACATTTTAGATATTTCTTAACAAGTTGGACGCTATGCATGCCATCCACGTAAAAATCTTGATCAGATTATGCTATTTGAGAACCTGACACGAGTTGTATTTTTTGGCCGGCTGGATTGAAACAATTTGCAACGTTAGGTGAAACTTCCTCTAGCGCCACCTATTCTATGATCAATTTCCTTATCTACTATACTAAAATCTTTGTAAATGATTCGAACACCGATGTATTTGAAGTATTTAGTGTTTACTAATTGCATATCATATATTTCTATGATAGATTCAGTGTCGGTGTCACCTCTGCTTTCATTTCATTTCCAGATCATAGTTTCTCTTTTGGAAAGCTTTAACTTAAATCCTGTGTCTTGGGATACTTCGTAAAAGATATTGATATTTTGTTCTAGATCATTCTTATATCAATTTAAAAGTCTCTTTTTATCTGTACATTGACCACAGGAGATATCGCAAGTCACTGTTTTCTATTAGCGGATTCGGTTGGGATGGGGTATGGAATACATAATTAATCTGCGCCCCTCTCTTCAAATCCGCCCTTGTATATGCGTAGTGTATCGTCTAAGAAAATATGGAATAGAAACAGACACTGATTTCCTCCTTGAACGCCAAATGAGATTTGAAATGTTTCCGTATTTGGTTCTTCACCAAGCATATAGGATTTTGTGGATGGACAAAGTTTTTCTATTAGCTCAATGCATTCACTGGATTTGGAGGTTGGAAAGCGGTTTCTAAACGTTGACAAGAGGAATGATATGGTCATTCCCTGTGAGATGGACCTTGCAGTATAGGATTTTCTATTGGAGAAATAAGTAATTTTTGTTGAAGTTGTTTGATGACATATATGCCAAACATACATCCCTTTAACAGCATGAAGACTAACATGTTTTGCCTGGAATTGATTTCCATAAAAATCATGTCAGTTTAGTTAAGACAATATTTTCCACTGCTCGTTATTACTCTCACCATAATGGATCCAAATATGATAGCTTTTGTGGACTAGACTTTTGACTCTATATTGCATTAATGCGTGATAAACTTCACTTTTTAGAAATGCTTTTCTGATTCAAAACTACATTTCTGAAATTGCGAAAATTGTTATTAAATTCACGATGTTAAGCTTTTTCAGCTTCAATGTCAATGTTTGATTAATTATTCTTCATTTTGAAACCTTTCTCATAAATGGGTTCGCCTTTTTTTGTTTATAGAGGTTGGGTGTACATTCTCATATAATCTCTTTTTGAGGACATCTTTAGTGTGGTCAAACTATTTTTATAGAGCTAGATATTTCTTCTCTGTTTGTTTCGATTGTCTGATGTAATCTTAAGTTTTGCGCTTTTTTCTACATTACAACATATACTGTTTGGCTTCATTAAGTGCATTTCCAATTTACTGGAGATATTGGTCTATGAGAGTATTATTTTTTTATCTCTTTATGTCCTTTGTTATTTTTAATATTCTCCCATTCAGTTTTCATTCTATATTTTTTTCTTTCGTGTATCGATACTTCTAACTCAGAATTGTCGTCCCATTTTTATCTTTTACTGTCACGTTCGTCTAGGAATATTATAATGTATCTCTGTTAATGAAGATGTAATAACATTATTTGACATCTATAAGTTGTTTGGGTCAAGATTTAGGGAAATAAATTATGTCCCGCCTATATAAAAGGATCCAATGTCATCCGTTCGCTTTGATGTTCTACCTGTGTCTCTTCGTTAATGTGAGCAATAGCGAGCTATTTTGTTGGCTGTTGTTGTCAATATAGTTTACAAATATTCTGTGCTCAGATTCAAAGTAGGATTTTATAATCTAGCATTTTGCACAATCTGTCTTAGCCAAGAGTTTGGTGAGAAATGGTTGAAGCGAAAAATTATTTGAAGGGAAAGCAACCGTCAGATTTACTGTAAAAAGAAATTTGAACATATCCGCTGATGCTGACTTTTACGAGTGCAGCATGCACACACATGTTAGTGAAACTGTTAAATTATATTAAATACCGATGACTTTGATCCATTTCTGGAAATTTCCTCTATCCAACGGTGTGATTTATCTATTATTTATTACTCTTTAAAACTACAAAGTTAAATTTAATATGTACATGTTTTTGAATAGACATCCCTGTTTTTTTGCTTTTGTCTATTGCAAACAGGCACATCAATGTTTATCTGATGAGATAAACGAAAATCACAGGCAAAAGCAGAATGTAAACACGAGGAATATTAAATTTAAGATCACAAGTTCTACACACAGGATTGTCCCACAGGACAACAGCCTGTTGGAATAAATCAAAGCGTAATTTTAATGAAATTTTCGTCCGGGTAATTCCCAATAGAAAAGCTGAGTATTATCTCAGTTGACAGAGAAAGAGAGAGACAGAGAGAGAGAGAGAGAGAGAGAAGGAGAGAGAGATAGAGAGCAACTCCAATGCAAAACTAAATAATTACTTGAAGAGATATCATAGATATTGAAAGCGGACCCAGAAAAAATAACCCCTCTAGATTAAATAAAGGGTACAGTTCGGACTTTTTATTATTAACGTTGAGGACATTAATCGGATTGTAAATAATGCTATATATATATATATATATATATATATATATATATTAAACAATAGAATATTCCCAAATATGTAACAACAAAAGGAGCTTAATTTGCAATCAAATTAAACAAACTATTTCGTTGATTAGCTCAGTCACTAAAACTACTTTCAAAATCTGCCACAATTTTACCGGAAAAGCCTAACATATTTTACTTATCAGAAAGCACACTCAGCCAGAAACATTATGTAGGGAAATCTGAATGGCCTTTTCACTACAGAATTAATAACTATCGTAATCGGATTAATTCGGCTCCCTATGTAGAACACCATTTCGACCAAGATAAACTTGATTTTAATAGTCATGGAAAATTCGTTATTATTGAAAGAATAGAAATAGGCAGAAAAGATACAGCTAAAGGAATACTAGAAGAATATGAAAACAAATGTATTTTGTGCCTTAAAACACTTTGTCCGGGCGAATTTAACAGCAAACTAAACAGCACTGATAGAATTAATATATAACCCCATAGATCACCCCACTTCATATTTCTCTACTACACATTATAATATCTGCATAGTTTAATATACTCTAATTTTACTACATAGAACAGTACACGGCCTATAATGGTTCCAAGTTTCGTCTTCTCACCCCTCTCGCCCTCATCCACACCAGACAGACATGCTTGCAGAGATGATGAAATCTCCCTAAACGATAACATACACATAACACACACATCCCATTGTCAACATCCAATAAAGCTGTCAAAATGAATAAAAAATAAGTCTGAGACTCTGGAGTCCAGCACTTTCTCTTTAAATGAACTTGAAAAAGTCCTTTGACCAATACAAGGACTGACCAAAAATAACCTATGAAAATGAAAACTACAAGCAAAGTTCAATTTCTTCAGACACAGTCATTCTCTCCTGTAGTTCGTTGCTACTAACAAGCAGGGATTTTCTCCTGATGATGGCCATTGCTTACCGAAACATTTCGAGGTATCTAATTTTTAGAAAATAAAACAAAAATATTAATATACAAACCAGTGAGTCTGAAATTTTAATTTTTAACATTTTTATCAAACAAAAACAGACACACACACACACACACACACACATATATATATATATATATATATATATATATAATTACAAAGTTTATATTTAATGGGATGACATGTTTGTATGGACATCTCACTTGGTAAATATTGATTTAAATGTTTACCAAGTTAGGCATCTAGAATCCTTCTAAAAGGATATTTTCCTCAAACAGGAAACAAACGTGCATTCCTTTTCTCCGACAGTAAGAAAAACAATCTTATGTTAAATATACCTTGCGCTGTATCTGTAGGCATGTAGGCAACAATTCCAGCGTTTAAAATGAAAAGAAAGGAAAACAAGAATGTTTTCTTAAACCCATGTACACATGAAAGTTAACGTTATTTGTAAACAGGAATATCGGTAGTTTGGTGGCGGAGTATTATATATATATATATATAACGCCATCCATATATATATATATATATATATATATATATATATATATATATATTTTCAAGCTCACATTAATTATTAGGTTGGTGCAAAAATAATGACGTAATAATGTCGTTTTTGACGTAAATTTAACGTCAAAATACGACATTATTACGTCATTATTTTTTCACCAACCTAATAAAAGGTCTCAATACAATAGTAGAACAATAAATATTTATTATAAAATGTTATTGTGGAAAAAGACGTCTCGGTAGACGGTTAACACCACCTTTAACCGCCAAACGAGGCATGTTTAAAGGTCAAAACAAAAGAAATATGCATTTTTCTCCTGTTAACTTGCATTTTCCAATATAACAGTTTATAATATATATATATATATATATATATATATATATATGTATATATATATATATATATATATATATATAATTATTTATTTAAAAATATGATTCCAACTCCCTACATAAGAAGTTTCATGTTTAAAAACAAGAGCCGAAAACTTCAAAATAATATTTGAATTAACTTGAGTTAAAATAGGCTCTGTTCCATCTTCAAGCGAAATTTTTTTGGGAATAACTTATTTCGGAAATTTACGAGTTTTAATAGTATATTCAGAATTGAAATCAAAATTTCCATGGTAACATCAAGGGCGGATTGTTTAGAATAGGCAGGGGTGGGGTGTTAATAATTTGTATCACATATGTATGTATGTATTATTTTTTTTATTTTATTCTTTTATTATATCTCTTTATGAAGGGATTTGTGTATATAAAAAAGCCGTAACGTTTGTTTTTTGACGACTTCATAAAGGGTTATCTTTTTTTGTAGGGTATTAAAACTATGTATATGGGCTATGGATTTTAAAGTTTATTTTATTGTATGCGTGTTTTTAGCTAGTTATTCAGAGCGTAAGTTTGGTAGTGTCGGCAGAAAACCGTTAATTCATGCCTGTTGTTTAATAGATTTTTATTTTTTAGAAGCTTAATAATGTGTAGTTTCTCATGGAGGCACAAAAGGCATTGGTTGTCTTAAGTTTTGCAAGTTCTAGTCCTGTTAATGATTTTCCATTTTACTTGAGGTGTCCTATTTTTTTCTTTCAAGTGCCCAAAATATTTAGATAGAGAGGTCTGATGTCTTTTGTTTATGTTGTTGAAGGAGCATTTATGCTGCCTGCATGTGGTTTTAAAAGCATTATTCGTGGACCCAATGTATATCATATTATTGTTAGGGTTCTCAGTGGATGATATAGTGCATTGGTATACCACCGATTTGATGCAGCACTTATTTTCTAATGGGCAGTCTTCCGGGTTTCTACAATCGCATAATTTTTCCCTATTATTATCTGATGTAAGTGTAGAGTTTTTATTAAAACTATTCAGGTATGGGGGTTTGTTCAGGATTTTATTATTGTGTCTTCTTATTATACCTTCTAGATTTTCAGTGCGGCTGTAACTCAATTTTAGTGTATTCTTATTGAATATATTACTAAGCCTACTTTTGGTGGGAAAGTGTTTATCGATTAGAGCTAAGAACTTCTGTCCTAGTTTAATACTATCCATTTGGTTGAACGGAGCTGTATACCAAATGATGTTTCTTTTCCTGTTTTTTTTTCCTTTGGTTATTGCAATTGTCCCTATATTTAATGTTAGAATTTTTATAACCACTACTTTTTAGGTCAGTGTTATAGAAGTCGTTTTGTTGGTGGAATATTTCTTTGTTAGCGGAGTTACTGCTAATTCTATTTTCTATTGATGAGGGTATATGTTTAATTGTGGATGGAGGGTGGTTAGACTTCGGGTGTATATATAAGGGGTTAGCATTTAGTTTTCTATAAGGTTGGTACGTGTTGTTCGGTAAGTCTAGGGTTTCGTCGAGAAAGTTTACCTTTTTCAATTCAGAAGAGACTGTTATCTTTAAGTTTAGATTTTTATTCACTAAACATAATTTTTCTGATCTTCTCTATCTTAAAGCTAGTTGAACTCCTCACCACCATGAGCCCGTCATCTCTATACAGTCCGATGTCCTGGATATCAATCTCGCGGTGTGCCGTTAGGTTGTACAATATTAAAAGACCAACCAGGTCAGGAGACTCTGCTGGGTCTAATGATCCCATAGTGATGTCAAACAGGTCGTTATTGTTTTTTTATCCATTGCTCCCCATTATGAATGAGGACGGATTTTTTTGCACTGAGTATTATGTCGGTTTCTTCCTTTGTCAGGTTAGAATATACAGCAGCAAAGTCCAGGGCAGTTGTAAAAAGATCCTACGAAATTGATGGGTAGTAGTCCACGATATCGAACTGTAGTAGGGTGCAATTTGTTTTATCGTCAATATGGTTGAACCAGTTGATGATATCTTTAGTATTGATCCATAATTTTAATATAAGTTGTTTTTTTATTTGGTAAGTAAGGACGATAATTTGAATTCCAGTTACGTCCCTTTTACGCTGGTCGGAATAAAAGCTACAATCATACAATATGTATAGCACAATATAACTTGAAAGAAAACTGTGAGAAGAGCTTAACTACAATTAATAAAAAAAAACCATCTTGAAAAGTAGGGATTGTAAGCGCCTGGAACAATACACACTACGGAAAATTTATACATGTACATATATATATATATATATGGCCTGATTGCGTCTAGCATGAAACTGTCGCCTCTAAGTGTTGACTTCTATGTTCACTTTATATACATATATATATATATATATATATATATATATGTATGTATGTATGTATATATATATATAGAGAGAGAGATAGATAGATAGATAGATAGATAGATGTGCGCGCGCGTGTGTGTGTGTGTTCCAAATGTTATTTTGTAGATTGTAAATTTTAAAGACGAAGGCTGTGAGACAATAGCGATTCACACGAAGCCTGCTTCAAATAAAAAATAATCAGATTTTTCACTTTCTTTCTTTCATGCCATATCTGATATATATTTTCATATATATATATAATTCATATATAATATATATTTTCATATATATATATATTTCATATATAATCATATATATATATTATATATATATATATGATTATATTTTCTGATGAAGATTTAATAAAATACACGCATGTTAGATTTATAAAATATATATATATATATTTGATGCAAGTTTATATATATATATATATATATATATATATATATATATATATATATATATATAAGAATAGGGGATATTTAGGCAGCAAGTATCCATACGAAAAGTTTGATTTAAAAAATAACGACAAGGAATGCGTTTCTAATTTTTAATCGCAGTTTTTTAATTTTACAATATATATATACACACACACACACACACACACACAAATAAAATATATGTGTGAGCGTCCGCGGCCGCGCGTGTGTGCGCGTGTGTATATGCGTTTGTGTGTGTGTGTGCGTGTGGATGGGAACTTAAACATATGTCATGTGTTGCTCTGAAAATTGCCGACATAGGCAATATCTGCTTTCTCACAATCGTGATGCGCTCATTTGCAAAATAAACGTGAATTGTCAACTCTTGTCAGAAATCACGATATTTCATGACAGGAAACCTGCGTACTTCCCCACCCTTCAAATTCTCTGATGCTACACATTTCAAGTTTTCAGTAATCCCTACGTGCAGTCATATTAGAACTAAACCATGTTCAGAATTTCTCAATCTCTGTATTCTACTTGCCAATTCCCATTTAAAAAGTGTAATATATATATATATATATATATATATATATATATATATATATATATATATATATTGTTAATTTGAAAGAATGTGTTTGAAGCCAAAATAATAGTTTATAATAGTTTTTCAGTGGTTTGCTAATAAGGAGGCATTTAAGCAAGCTGGCTTTGTGGTAGTGATTACTATCATAGATAAAGATAGAGCGTTTATAGAATATAAAAAAGCTTTTCTCTTCACTCATGTTTACCTGGAAGATTCTTGTCTACATAGATGTGACGACTGTCCAAAATAGAGTAAAACTGTTGATATTTCTCGATTCTTCTGTACTTTTCTTGTGGTTTGAGTGTGTTATTTTCCTTTTTGCTTCATGGGTGTTGTTTGGTTGCTGACCTCTTTTCATCTAATTTCAATTTTTTTCCATTTTTTCCTTTATTTTTTCCTTTATTCTTTCCCCAACTTCTCCGTTGATCTCTGGATTATTGCTATTGTTTTGACCATTTAATTTAGGTATGGTTAGATTTTTGTGTGTTTATGTATGTTTGTGCGAATGTGTGTTTATGTATGTGCCTATGTATTTACATGTATGTACACATACATTCATAAAAATATGTAAGCACACACACACTCACACGAGTAAGTTTGTGTGTTCGTGTATGCGTGTCTGTATGTTTGTGGTAACTTTATATGCATTTTTAACGGTTTCTATTATTTTACTTAGCGTTTGATTAGATTTTTGTGTTTAATTGTTTGAAATAATGGTTTTTGGTCGTAATATTGTTAAATCAATTGTTTCTCATATCTTTTTTCATTGGTTTATATTTCGTGTGTTTTTAACTGGCTTATTGCAATTGTTTTTTATTGAATTTTTTTAAGCATTTCACCCCAAGGAAGGTGTAAAGCCACTAAGACGCAAGGGGTTACAGAGGATTTGGAGCAAGAGCAGATATGAGTGATAGAAGAAAGGACGAGGAGAAGGATAGGGGATAGATCAAGGCAACTAGAGATGTCAATTGACATTACATTTGAATAGTTGGAGATTACAGCTCTCAGGGAAACAGGAATAGGGAAGGGAGTTCCACAGGCGAGAGGTGCGAGATATGAAGCTATTGGAGTAGAAGAGACGGCTACATTTAACAGTTTCAACAGTGAAAGGGTGAAAGCGGGATACCAGCCTCGTAGGACGCTTGAATTCATGAAGTCTGGGAACCAGCACAAGCAGGTCATCGAAGCAATTACCATGAAGGTATTTGTAAAAAAAACAGGGAAAAGCGAGGGCACGTCTCTGAGAGAGAGACTGCAGACGAGATGCCAGATCAGGGACAATTATATTGCATATCCGTCTCTGGATCTTATCAAGTACCCCAAGACAAACAGGGGCTCCAGACCATATGTGGCAGCAATACTCCATGCAAGGGCGAATAGTTGATTTGTAGATTTGAAGGATCGATTCCGGGGAGAAAAATTTCCTGGCGTTGACCATTAGCTTAGCTTTATTGTTGGATTTTTATGTTTGTATGTATTTTTGGAGGTGTGTGTTTATGTGTGCTTGTGCATGTGCACGCATGTATGCATGCATACATATAATTATGCGCGCATACACGTGTTTGTGCGTGTGCGTCTGAGTTTGTGTTTATGTAGGTGTGTTTGTACGTTCATACCCCTATATACTATCGTTTTTTTTCGTTTTTTTTTTATTTAGTGTTTGTGTATTTTTTTGTTTAGTCAAATATCTTCCCTTGTACGTTTTAATAAGGTTTAATTTGTTCGGTTTTATGGCATACCAACTTCAATGGGTTATTTAATGCTGACAAGATTTTCATTGCTGGTAATATTTTTTTCAAATATGTATTGTTGATAATATTTTTTCATCAAAATTGTACTGCTGGTAATATTTTTTGTCTTTTTCAAAAAAGTACTGCTGGTAATAATTTTTCCAAAAATTTTATTGCTGGTATTAAATCAATTTTTATACTTTCAGAGTCCTTTGACCCCTTTGGGGTGCTTAACTATTTTCCCAAAGCTAGGACTCTAACAGCTGCTACCACCCTGGGCCAGGGTAGACCTGAGAACACCAGCAATTAAAAGATGCTTCCATGCTCCTCAAAACTTGCTGTCAGATGTAGTTTATCGTCTTACCCAGGACTCGGATGTAGTTTATCGACATACTCGAGACGGCATTTTAATAAGGCCACGTATCCATAGGACAAAAGCGATCATAACTCACCACAGATTCCATTAGTAACTTTGAATTGACACACCATTTACAAAATGTAGTGCAGATTTCTTTAATAATTTAACCGCAAGCGAAGCAATAAAGCTACATAGACGCAAGCGGTTAGTGAGTGTGAGAAAATATGACAAATATAAAATTTATCTACTTTTGCGTTGCCTTCGACACGGTAGGAATTCAGATATTCATTGTCGTAGGCTGGCTGCCACTTAAGCTTAGGGATTCTAATCCACACTGCTATTTAATACAAATATAGAAGATGAATGACAGAGCTATACCTTTCCAACTGATATTATTTGGTGACTGGTTGTCGGTTTCTAGGAACTGAGCTACTTCACCCTTATAAGTTAAATACAACGGCAGAGTCAAATATATATATATTTTTTCTCAAGGCAAAAACTGAAATGTCTTTAGCAACTGGAAGAATTTAGAGAACGCTATTTTCATACTGTTAACAAATCAAAAGAAAATGGTTGAATCCGTCAATACAGCAATAAAAACAATACCTCGACACGTGACAATAAATGACGTAATTTCAGTTAACAGTATGAAACTAGCGTCCTCTAAATTCTTCCAGTTGGTAAGGTTATTTTGTTTTGTTATTATTAGTTACTATGTTTAATAAATTCGTTTCGTTTTTGCCTTGAGAAAGTCCACATTGGACGAAACGCGTCGGCAACTATTAGTTTTCCTATCATCATTTACAATTACATATATATATATATATATATATATATATATATATATATATATATGTGTGTGTGTGTGTGTGTGTGTGTATGTGTGTGCATGTGTGTGTGTCTCTGTGTGTCTGTGTGTGTGTCTCTGTATGTTTGTGTGTGTGTGTATGTTTGTGTGTGCGGGGTCCGTCTGTCTGTCTGTGTGTGTCGGTGTGAATTACAAAAAAATGAAACTCAATTTAACCCCATTTATATAGCTATTTCGCTGTTATAGAAATAAATTCCCTGGAGCTAGTCGTTACTAAATTAAAAAAAGGAGCAAAAGGACAATATGAATATTTCATTTTTACGTAATTCATTTTCATGGTCTATAATAAATATACTGAGCTCTCTTTAATGGAACAGTTTTATATTATTAGGATTCACTTGATTACTTACCCACGCATTTTTACCTGTATACATGCAAATATATATATACATATATATATATATATATATATATATATATATATATATATATATGTGTGTGTGTGTGTGTGTGTGTGTGTGTGTGTGTGTGTGAGGGGTTGTAAAGTGTTTAATGACTCTGCAATAGTGTTTATAGGTCATACAATTCAAAAATTCTCTGTCATAGTAAGAATTGCACATGTTTTTACCTCAGTAAGAAAAATTGATGGTGATTAATATATTTAAACTAAACTTGCAATGTGATGTACGTTGTCATCTAATCAGGAAAATATTTATCAACACGACGCGACCTCATATCGTCATTACATAATTAATTATATAATAAGTTCCTCCCGCCAGATGGATACTCCAGATTTATGCCAGCCTGGTTTGTGATATTGGTTTAAGCGTGGGATTTGTGAATGGGGGGGAGTTAAATTTTACAGCCCTATTTCCATATCTGCGGGTTGATTTCATAAGTTCCATCAGAAAGATAATGTAGCACCAAGAACGATTGTGATCAGCCCACAAGCTCCAGTTGGTGACAGTGATTTTTAAGTAATTTCTGTACTTCCTTCCTGGCGAATCCCTGATGCGTTGGCTGGAGGCCAGCTCATCAGAACAGTAGGATTTGGAAGTCGATAGTTCCCATCGACGATACGTGGCCTGTCCAGTGCAGCTGTATTTTTGCGGTGTTGTCTCAATGATAAAAGATGGTGACACCATTGCGAACAACAGTATTTGTAATGAAGCTGTCGCAGTGTCCATTCAGAATAGTTCGGACGCAGCGCCGATGAAAGCGTTCAACGAGCCATAGGTGGCGCCCATAGATTATACAAGATAACATAATGGATTGGGCACAGCGCGACATCTTTGATTTTGCCTTTCTTTAAGTTTTCTTATATATTGATCCCTCCTTCTCCCAATATACATACATACATATATATATATATGTATGTATGTATGAAGGATAGCAAAACAAAGATGTAGATATAATAAGTAAATGTGAAAGAGATGAAGAAATCAACATACAGAAACTTAGTTGATGAACCTTAAAATAAAAATATTGAATGAGACCATATAAAGAGTGTCAAAAATAAAACCTTTAAAGCAGAATTTCGAAGATGAAGGTAAAAACAGCAAGTACTAAAGGTGAAATATCTGAACAATAAAACAAAAATCAAAGGTGATACAATAAAAAAAAGAAACGAAAGAAGAATAGCAAAATAAAGAATGCACGGAAAGATAGAAAATAGGAAGGCAAAGGAACGCAGCCGGAAATGAACATAGAATGAATTATCAAGAAGAACCAGAAAGAAAAAAAAATGAAAATAAAATAAGGTGAACGGCCATTGTATAAAAACGATTGTCATCTTCTAAGTGTCCAGTAATTGTACAAGTTTACGCTAAGTGATCGCCACTAACCGGAAGGCTCTTGCATTACGACGAAAGCACTTTGAAGCCTATTGTTATGTTTTCTCTCCTTGGAGCATAGAATTCTTTCTTTGTAAATTGAAATTGCTCTTCTTTTAAAGTGTATTCGTACATGACGATTGGATAAAGGAGAAATATAATGGTAAAATTCTTTGCTATTTTGGGTGGACATATGTTTATCTCCAAATCACCAAAGGATAACGTCTATTATTGACGTATTCGCCTTTAATAAACCAAGAATTTGCCTCTTTCTTAATATTCTTGTTAAACATATGTACGGAGATATCTGCCCTCCATGTAAAAAATTTCTCTTATACATAACATCCATATATATTAGGTTGGTGCAAAAATAATGACGTAATAATGTCGTTTTTTGACGTATTTTTAACGTCAAAAGACGACATTATTACGTCATTATTTTTGCACCAACCTAATATATATATATATATATATATATATATATATGTGTGTGTGTGTGTGTTTGCGCGTGTGTGTGTGTTAAAATATTTTACATTGCGAATCGGAAATTTCTGTTTCGGGATTTATCAATTCATCAGGCAATGTTCGGTAACTCTTGTAGAAAAATGATTTACTTTTGAGAAAAGAAAACAATACGTTTGCTTATTAAGATGTTAATAATGTGTCGGTAATCAAGAGTTCAAACTTTTATGCGTATGTCACTATTGATCAATCAAAAAACAGTTCAAAGCTAAAACATAAAATTTTAAAAATAGGTTAGATGTTAGTGGTGTGTGTGTTATTCATACATGTCTCGAGGAACTGTCGTAATCAGGCACGGCAACATACAACCGGTTAAAAATGTACTTTTAAGATACGATGACATAATTCGACATATATATATATATATATATATATATATATATATATATATATATATATATATATATATATATATATATATGAGAATAAATTAATTTTAGTTTTTAAAATTATTTTTATATATACTTACGAACAAACTTGAAGGGACCTCTGGTATAATTAAATCATTTTTATATATGAATTGAACCTAAAATAGAATAATTATTTTATTCCATGGGCCTTAATACTAGGCAATATTTTAAATTAAAAAAGTAAGGAAGGAATTAAATCAATATTACATGTACCATTAGATATAATAAATCAATGAATATATAATTGTCATATATCAATTTTTATGAAAAATTCTATTAACTATATTATAAAGTAAGTTAATTCAATACGTTGATCATTATTTTTAAGAGTTTAATAACATGTAGCTTTACATGTAAACAAAGGGGACATAGGTCATCTAAGGACTTACAAATTCTCCTTTCTTTAATATTTTCCATTTTACTGTTGGGTCTTATTGATTTCTTTCAAATACCAAAATGTTTAGATAAGTACGTTTATTTACGGTACGTATTGTTGTTAAAGGAAGAAATATATTGGTATTGTCTTCGTTTAAAAGTGTTGTTTGCGCTTTCATCATAACATTTCTTAACATCTGTGTTTTCAGTAGTTGACATATTACATTGGTAAACAATAGTTTCAGTAAGACATTTATTTTCCAGTTGACAATTTATGAGATTTCTACAATTACAACATTTATTATCAGAATTATTCATTTTCCTTTCGGAATTAATATTATTTTTATTTAGGTTTAAGTGTTTATTTAAAATTTTATTATTATGTGTTTTAATACATTTTCTAGATTATCTATACAGCTATAAATTATTTTTAGCGTATTTTTATTGAAAATTTTGCTCAGAGTATTATAACTTAGAAAATGTTTCTAAATAAAAGCAAGAAACCTTTGCCCTAACTTAGTACTAACCATTTGGTTAAATGGGGGGAGGATGTACAGAATGTTTTTTTTTCTGTTTCTATGTTTTTGTTTTTTTCTGGTTATTATTATTATCTTTTCTGTATTTAAGATCGGTGCATGTTTATCAACTATTTTTAAATCTTTATTATAAAAACTGCAGTGTTTATAAAACGCATCTTTGTTGGCAGTGTTACTACTAATTCTATATTCTCTGGATTAAGATACATGTTTTATTATAGATGGTGATGGTTAGACTTTGGGCGGATATAAAATGGATTTTGATTTGCTTTTTATATGGTTGCTATATATTATTGACGAAGTCTAATGTTACATCGAGTAAATTTCACCTTTTATAAATGTGGATTGATTGTAACATTTAAGTTTAGGTTATTAGACTCTCTATATATTAATTTTGTCTATTTTAAAGTTTGTTGAATTCCTCACAACCATAAGGTCATCATCCCTATATAATACCATATCTTCTATACTGATATCTTTGTGGGCTGTAAGAGTGTATAGAATAAATAATCCAACGAGATCGGAAGAACTCCGTAGAGTCAAGCGATCCTACTGTAATATCAAAGTTGTCTCCAAATTTATTTTTCATCAACGGTTCTTTGTTATGAATATTTTTATTTTTTTTTTTTTGGCATTGATAATGATGATGCATTACTCCTTAGATTGTTTCGAATACACAGTGACCCATTCTAATGCAGATGTAAAAATTTAATTGAAATAGACGGGTAATATTCCTTAATATCAAACTGGATTGATTAGAGACAATTGTTTTTATCTTTGTCTATATTTCTGAGATGAGGTATTATATACACTATTTACATTATTCGGACTATTGACCTCATCTTGGTCACCATGTTTATGACAACATTTCGGCCGTTGTACGATCCGGCCTTCTTCAGGTGGTTGGAATGTCGAACTGAATCCTTTTGACTGGAGCCACAGAGTGTGAGTTCAATACCCAGTTAAGGCAGTGGAGAACATTAAGGGGGGAATTAACAGGTGATAACTCACATCCATTAGACATAACACGTGGAACTAGAACAGTCTACCCCTGAGAAAAATAAAGGGTTCAGTGCGAATAATGTAAATAGTTGTTTTATCTTTTATATTGCAAAACCTATTGGTTACATCGGTGGTATTAATCCATTGCTTTAATCCAAGGTTTGTTATTAATTTGTTCATTTACATTCTCGATGATTATTTTACTTCTTCTATCAACCACAAGTCTAGTAAGATCTATGATCCTGGTGGTAGGATTGTTTTCAACGTCAGGTTTGTGGTCCTTGACGATAACGTAACATTCCATTGTACTCGGTTTTCCGGGTCTGTTACTAATTATAAATTTATCCGTGATCTTTTTACTAAATGTATTTTATATTTTCTGCAAAATTAACGAAGTCATTATTTACTTATTTATTTTATTTTATTTTTGTTATTTTTTTAATTATAGTATTATAGTCCCCGGCCTTTATTTCATAAAAATTTGCTGTTTTGTCCGACTTTACAAACACCTTGTCAGATTTAATTATATCCTTTAGTACATGATCAAGCTGTTTTTGGAAATAATCTTTTCTTTTATGAAAAGAAGATGTTATTCCTTTTATCCACTAAATCCTTTTCAAACCCACACAACCTTTCAATAAATAGAGCCGTTTTTTTTTCTTCTTTTTTTTTTTACTTTTCAATCCATAGGCTTCAGGTTCCTTGGGCACGTTAGTAGAAATAAGTCTGAAGAAGTGGAACATTTTTCGTCTGACCCATTTCGTCTTTTAAAATTTAATCGTACTAATGCATCATGCCAACGCTGAGGTAAATACTCATGCGCGCGAAAGAAAGACACTGGGAATTTTAAATTACACACACACACAAACACACATATTGTGTATATTTAGGCAGCAATATTTCATTAATGCATGTTTCATTAAATAATACAGAAAAGTTTTGTCTATTATAATAAGGGCGGTCTATCATTATTGTTTCGTCCGTGTGTTGTTTGATTTATTTAAATTGTCATCTTTGATAAAGGCTTGTGCAAGCCGAACGCTTATATTGGATATAAACATATATCAATATGGTGTTTTCCTTTCGTCTTTCAACGATAATGCGATTATGCTTATCAGATAATATGAAAGGAACTTACTTAAAATAAATAGACAACACTTGTCTATATTATTTAATGAAACATGAATTAATATATATATATATATATATATATATATATATATATATATATATATATATATATATATATTAAACGTTTCACCCCAAGCAAGGCGGGGAGCCATTAACACGCAATGGGTTACAGAGAGTTGTAGCGAGTGCAAAGAGGAATGATGGAGGAAAGGATGAAGAGAAAGACACGGGATAGATTAATGCATCTGGAGACGTCGATTGACATTACATTTGAATAGTTGAATATTATAGTTATCAGGGAAATAGGAAAAGTGGAGGGAGTTCCACAGGCGAGAAGTGCGAGACATGAAGCTTTTAGAGTAGAAGAGACGGCTAGATTTAACAGTTTCGACAGTAAAAGAGTGAAGGCGAGATGCCACTCTAGTTGAACGCTTAAATTCATGAAGTCTGGGAAATATATTTATATATAAATACGTGTCTTGGGTATATAATCTAGCTGATTTCACTTAGATTCTTGTCAAATTGTTTAATTTTCCATCACATTTGTTATAAAATATCACAGGTTCTGCTTACTAATTGATCGCCCAATAATGAGGAAACGTTGTAAAAACCTGAACGCAAAAGATATTGCGATCAAAGTACTTGCTAAACATTTTTGTGTTTGTAAATTGTTTTCTCTGTTAATGAATGTAGCACTTTTTATGTCACAATTATGGTCAGTCTCGTTACGATTGAAAATAAATGTATTTAAAATATTATTTTGTAAAAGATCTTTTTTTGCTTACACTTTTTCATTGTTCGGATTGCTGCCTTCATCTGTCACATTCACAGTGTTTCGGCCGTTAAGCTTCATCCTTCTTCAGCTGATATTTGTTGGAATTTAGAACCGAACCCACGGCAGTAGATTGTTCCAATTCCATGTGGCACGCATTTGAACGTCACAGTATTAGTTAATTTCCCTCGATAACTCAATTCATTTTTCTCGTTTCTGAGGAAAGGATTGAACACAGAACACATTGAATCAATCTATTTTTAGATCAATCAACCAATCCGCTGGGTTATGTGAATTTAGGAAACTTATAACATAATGTCACATTTTTATTTATTTATTTTGCCAGAGCTCATATTACATTTGTTTTTGTTATGATTTTTTTCTAGTTCTCTGTATTACTGGTTCCCATATTGTATCTCTGCTTGGTCAAATTAGAAGGTTTTTGTAGCCTACCATATGGGATAATTACTTAAGCTTTCGTATTCCCATTGAAGTTCCCTATTATTTCAACTTCGTCTCCATATATGGTCAGCCATGCTTGCTTTATCTATTTCCTCGTGTTACACCTTTAAAGTTTCCTGCATTCTTATTTTAAAGAGGCAGCCTCTTTCTTCTTTACATTTCTTGCTACAGTCTCACGTAATGGCTTAGACAAATCCTTAATCATATTCTCCTCCATGGGTCGGTTTACTCGTTAGAGATATCTACGTAGTGTTGAACCACCCTTGATCTTATATAGACCGCATTTTGTATCTTTTGATAGTAGGCAGACCGATGATATTTTCTGAGTATTGTAGTCATCGTGCATTATTTTATCATACTCTTTATGAGGAGAGCTTCTCTCATCTACCCAGGTTAATTTTACATTGTAATGTAGTGCTTATATTGACTTGTTCTTTTATACTGGATGTAGTAATATTCAGTTCAACTTTCCACCACCCATATATTGGAAAGAAAATGTATCGTCCGCTGCCGAACAGCGAATATGTGGCGAAGAAAAAAGACAAAAAATATTTACTGAGACATTAGGTATATAAGCCCCCCCAAAATTCACTGTCTGATGATAACAAGCCCATATGGCCTAATGAATAAAACGTGGATTGATTAATTCAAAGTGACTTGCCGTCCTGGGTATGACGATAAACTGCATCTGCGTCCATGGGAAGGCGAAGGACGGTGTCCAGCGACAAGACCTCTGATCAGGAGGTTTTGAGGAGCGTGGAACCACCTTTAGTTGCTGGTGTTCCCAGGTCCACCCTGACCCGGGGTGTTAGCACCTCTTAAGGTCCCAGCTATCGGCAAATAGCTAACACCAGAACCTGACTCAAGACACAGTGAAAGTGTAAAAATAGATGTTAATACGAGAAATACTTAAAAAAAATTAGTATTAGCAATAAATATTTGGAAAAAAAAAATTACCATGTGGGGAAAAAAGGAATGGCTTACCTCCCAAACGCCCTCGCGTCTGTCTGGCCTGTGGGTTAAGAAAGGAAAGGATCCAAGATGGCGTCCGTGACTTTTAATATTTACGGTCTCGTGCGGTCACGCAAAGTCGCGTTACACGCATGGTAATGACGTGTTTCTGGACTCCATAAAAGCAGGTCGCTTGGAAAAATGAACAGAACAGCATTTCACCAGTGTTCGGTATACATGGCTTTGCGTTGCAGCGTGTGAGACATTTTCCGACGGAAAGAGTTGCGTCCCTTTCACCCTTGAATTTGACACCCTTGCTACAAGCTATTTCGGCCATTACTACAACATGGACAGATTCGACTTGAAGTTGATACCAGAGTTCGACGGTTCCCCTGCTGGCCCGTCTGTGGTCGAGTGGTGGGAAAAGGCCGAGCGGGTCTGCCGGCTGTGTAAAGTTAAAGATCCCGCACTGGTCATCCCTCTGAGGCTCACCAAAGGAGCTTACGCCGTGTATCAGCAGCTCAGGGATGACGCAGACTTGGAGGAAATTAAGCAGGCTCTATACGTGGCATTCGGTGCGGACCCATTTGTCACCAGGAGGCAGTTCATCGAACGGCGGCTTGGGCCAGATGAAACAGTAGATGTCTATCTGGCCGATTTGAGGAAGCTGGCCGCACCGTTCGGTGGAGCAAGCGACCAAATCCTAGGATGCGCCCTTCTGGCCGGACTCCCAGACAACGGCAGTCGACTGCTACGAGCATCGTCAAGGCTCAATGAGCTGGGGTTAGACGAGTTACTGGCCAGAGCCCGGAATATTCTGAAGGACGACGCGGAGCCTGTCCCAGCAGCTGTGGAAGCCCCGCACCGCCAACTGAGGACACAAGGTGCTATAAATATGGCGAACTGAACCACTTCTCCAAAGACTGCCGAAGCCGAAGCAGTGCGAAGGATACGCATAACCGAGGAACACGGAGACGTATGCGTTGCTACAGGTGCAACAAGCTGGGCCACGTAGCAAGAATCTGTCCGGTAAACGGGCAAGGGGAGTAAGCTACAGCGCCAGTCTTCTCCCCAGATCGCCGCTGAACAAGGCGCTACCCGCAGTGAGCGTGCGGATTAACGGGCGTGAGCGCTTCGCGCTTGTAGACACCGGGTGCACCCAGACCCTTGTGCGCAAGGCATGTTGTGACACGTGGGATGAGAAAAAGATTCCAATTCTGACTGTTGGCGGGGGCTCGCTAGCCTCTTGTGGAGTGAGCGTCATCCGCTCAAGCATCGGCGATGGGCCTGCAGTAGCCGTACAATCCCTGGTCGTGGACGGAAAACTGCTCGGCTATGATCTGCTCCTGGGAATGGACGTCATCAAAAAAGTGGGTGGCGTCCATGTTGACGAAGAGGGTCGGGCGCGTTTCACTGAAACTGGTCTTGCTCTAAGTGCAGCAATGGAGCTAGAACGGCCTGACTTTCGTGCAGAATCCGACCAGCGCACAAAGTCCTGGACGGTTTCCTGGAAATAGTCGGACGATCAACCGCCATAGAAGGTGTACAACAGTGTGCCAGAGTATAAAATCCCCCCGCTAGCTCGTGCGGAATACGACAAGGAGTTGCGAGCCTGGATTAATAACGGGTGGTTGGTTCCTTATCCAGAGAAGGAATTGGGGCTCCCGAAGGGCCTGATCCCGCTAATGGCGGTTCTCCAGCACAACAAACAAAAGGTGAGGCCGGTGCTCGACTATCGGGAACTGATCGAGCACGTGGACCCTTTTACAGCCCGCGCGGACGTGTGTACCGAGAAGCTAAGGGAATGGCGACAGGCAGGATCAAATGTATCTGTACTGGATCTTCGCAAGGCATACCTTCAAGTGCGTGTGCACCAATCACTGTGGCCCTATCAAACTGTGCTTATCAAGGGGCAAAGGTATTGCCTGACCCGCATGGGGTTTGGACTCAATGTGGCGCCATCAATTATGCAGATGATTGTTGACGCCATTCTGACGAAGGATAAGCGTATACGGCGGGCAACATCTGCATATATTGATGACGTGTACGTGAACGAGGGAGTCATATCTGCGGCGCGCGTGAAGGAGCATCTCTACAACTTTGGCCTCCTCAGCAAGGAACCGGAGAGGCTGCAGGATGGTGCACGAGTGCTTGGTTTGCAGGTCTGGGGAGAGGATGACGTTCTGTATTGGAAACGGGGAAACGAGGTCCCAGACATGCCCACCGTTGTCACGCGGCGAAGCATATTTTCCTTGTGCGGCAAGTTAGTTGGGCACCTTCCTGTAGGTGGCTGGCTGCGTGTTGCGGTGGCGTTCATCAAGCGGAGAGCATCTGATGTCACCACTGGATGGGATGACGAAGTTCACGACGCCCCTCTCCTCACCATGATGAGGGAGGTCCTCGCTAGAGTACGCAAGGAAGACCCAGCGCGGGGCAGATGGTGCGTCGACAGCCAAGACCTCAGTGTGTTGGTTGACGCAAGCTCTCTTGCAACCGGCGTATCGATAGTTCACGATGGAGCCGTGGTGGAAGATGCTTGCTTGTTACGTCCAGAAAAGGACTCCCAGCACATAAACCTAGCAGAGCTCGATGCTGTCATCAAGGGGATAAACTTGGCGATCCTCTGGAAGTCGACCACCCTGCGTCTGTTCACGGATTCCGCTTCCGTCTATAAGTGGATCTCGGATACCCTTACCGAGAGGGCCAGGGTGCGGACTAAAGCCGCCAGCGAGATGCTTATCCGACGACGGCTCGACACGATCGTGAAGCTGGTGCAAGAGTACGCACTGACAATGGAGGTGTCTCTGGTCAAATCTAGCCTGAACAAGGCAGATTGTTTAACGAGGGTGCCCCAAAGGTGGCTTGACGCCACTAAGAAAGCTATTGAGCCCGTGCAACCCGCCTGCGCTGCGTCCATGAGTCCCGTTCGATCTAATCGGATCAAAGAAGTCCACCAACAAAGCGGGCACCCTGGAGTCAAGCGGACCCTGTATTTCGCCAAGTTGGTTGACCCAGGAGTACAAAAGACAGACGTCAGAAAAGTGGTCAGAAACTGCGTGGCGTGCCAGTCTATAGACCCAGCACCCGTTCGCTGGAAGAAAGGGCAGCTGAGCGTGAGGAACTACTGGAGCCGGCTGGCGATAGACGTTACTCACCACAACGGCGAGGATTTCCTGACGCTCATTGATTGCGGTCCATCCAGGTTTGCGATATGGCGGCTGCTGCGTCGGCAAGATTCAGCCACCATCATCCGTCAGTTAAACAGTATCTTCCTTGAACGTGGCCCCCCAACGGAGATATTAACCGACAATGGCACCGCATTCAACAGTGAGCAGTTCAGGAGGTTTGCGGATGCCTGGGGAGTGCACCTACGGTTCCGGTGCGCCCACGTACCGAGTGGAAATGGGATCATCGAGCGGAACCACAGGACCGTCAAGACCATCGCAGCAAGGACGGGCTGCGCGGTGTCTGAGGCGGTCTACTTGTACAACGTGACCCCGAAGGATGATGTCTCACCCTCTACGACGCCAGCCAACACATTGCATAGGTACCACGTCAGAGTGAAGGGCATAGAGACCAACCCGCTGACGGAACTGAAAGTAACCGGAGAGAGGCTGAAGAAAGGCGATGTCGTCTGGGTTAAAAACCTGCGCAGCAAGTGCACGACGAAATACGGAACCGGACGCGTCACTGAGGTGATCAGCCCACAGGCAGTGCAGGTCGACGGTGTGCCCCTTCACGCTAAGGACCTGCGGCCGGCGACGCAGTTGCAACCATCGCTGGACGACGGGAGCGAATCGGAATCTGAGACCAGTGAGGCATCGCTCTGGTTCATGCCAGCTCCATCAGGCAGTGACTCAGATATCAGCAGCCTTCAGAGGGACGCGGTGTTTTTCGACCCTCAGACCGCGGACATGAGCGCAAGCGACGATGAGGCTCGCAGCGTCCCTCTTCGAAGAAGCACCCGGCGAAAGCGATCGCCGCCTCCCTGTCACCTCTGTGATCATGAGATCAGGGGGGAGTGTGGGGAAAAAAGGAATGGCTTACCTCCCAAACGCCCTTGCGTCTGTCTGGCCTGTGGGTTAAGAAAGGAAAGGATCCAAGATGGCGTCCGTGACTTTTAATATTTACGGTCTCGTGCGGTCACGCAAAGTCGCGTTACACGCATGGTAATGACGTGTTTCTGGACTCCATAAAAGCAGGTCGCCTGGAAAAATGAACAGAACAGCATTTCACCAGTGTTCGGTGTACATGGCTTTGCGTTGCAGCGTGTGAGACATTTTCCGACGGAAAGAGTTGCGTCCCTTTCACCCTTCAATTTGACACCCTTGCTACATACCAGAAATAATAAAAAAAAATTCAGCATTAAATAACTCACTGAGGTTAATATTCCACAAAACAAAACAAATCAAACAAATACATTTAAAAATATATTACCAGCTATACATTTTTGGAAATATAAGGAAATTCTGTCGGCATTAAATAACCCATTGTGGTTGATATCACAAAACAAATCAAACTAAAAAAAAACAAAGTGACTTGACCGAAAGAGTTGTGAGTTAAGAAAAAAAAAACTTATAGATTTGAGCTCCCAACTAACTAAATCAATTAAGTAAAACTAAGATAGTCAATCTGCCGTGGTTCGAAATTCTCAAAAATATCATTTGAAGAAGGCGGGGACGTGCAATAGCCGAACGTTCGTGAATGTGAATAGTTACAATACGAAATCTTAGAAATACAGACAGATATTGAAATATGTTTTATGTTTTCACATAATATTTTATTTAGATTACTTGAGGTTTCTTCGGTGCTTCCTTGGCGCATAATTACATATTCCTCTTTCAAGCTTTACCTTATCATTTTGTTCTGTGTTAATTAAATCTATTAAATGTAGTTGCTAAAATTTTGATATTGCGTTTAGATAAAATCTTTTTCCCTTGTATTTATGATATAATTAACAGCTAAAACAATATACTTTTTTTTAAAATTCTTTGCGTTCTTCCGTAAGGGTCAATTTTCTATTGTTTATTAGCATTTTGTCTTGCATTAAATATAAAATAGTGTATTGGTAGGTCATGGAAGTATTGTCAATGTATTTTTTGTCTTCATGTAAATACTGAGGACTGCAAATACTGGGTAGCCTTAAGTACAGTCTGATGTGAATTCTGTATTTTATTTTGTTGTTAGAATGGAGATATACATGTTTCAGATCCTTTTCATTAGTTTATTGTCAGTGAACACTAACATTTAAGTTAATGTTAACACGGTGTAGTATGGTATGTCGGAAAGTTAATATATTGCTTGTCTCCATTTCTTATGCATATTTTCTTGTATATTGGTTTTGTTTAGTTTATCTACGAGATCAGGTGAATGAGTATCACTGGAGTATATTAATAGAGCATCATTAGTACATCGGAATCATGTTGATTGTTTAGGTGTATTATTCACATATCAACGCTATTTCTCATTTAACAATAACTTTTACAAAGAGAAATTTCGTTTACCAAAAGGATCGGCTCTAAGGCGAGTGATGGCAGGTATTTTGTGACACCATTTAGGGTTGTTAGAAAGAAAGAAGAAAAAGAAAAGGCGAGAATTAAATTTAGGTGATAAGAAGCCATCACGAACTGGACACTAAGCGATGTTATTTTTCTAACAAAGAAAAGTGGTAAAATTTTATTTTCATTGTCGAGGAAGTAAGATACTGGATTTAATCTGATTTATGTTACGGGGCGGAGAATAAGATATAACCAATCTTCCCATGGCAATGGTGAAATTCCAGGCTGGTCAATTGGCCTGCGAGACAGAATTCTAAAGAGATAAGGATTAATTAAGCACGTACTGACCGAAAAAGCAAAATGCCCGCGCGACCTCCCGCAGGGTGCTGGGAGATAAAAAATTGATTAGGTCAAGCCAGTTGGTCGTCACAGGACAGGAAAGCACGACGGACGCAGCCAGGCAAATGTCACATTGGGCGCAGCGACACCGGGGGACGTCACAATTTTCTTAAAATTCCCCGAATCTAGTTCTTTTCCAGTGTACTTTACTAATAACAATTGGAGAATATCGAACGATTTCTTTAAGCTTAAACGTAAATGACATTGTAACGCCAGGTAACAAAGCAAATTTTAATGCTGTTTGCATGCAAGTGGTATATCTTTGCAATGAAACCCCTTTTCACTTAACATTCAGTCTGTTGGCTATATACATTGTTGTTCTTGTCTTTAAGGAAGAAGTACGGTCATTATTTCTCCAATCATTTTTAGAGTATGTCTACCGTATTTATTAGCATAGATATAATGGAATCGGTCAAATATATTTAAATTTAACTTATCACACACGAAACAAATCTACTAATACAAAATGACATACACACACAGACACATAGAAAAAAACACAGACAAAAACACATACACACACATATGTATGTGTGTGTGTTTGTGTGTGTGAATATTCAGACTATCGCTCTAAAATCACAAAGCGCTATATAGTTTTATCAGCAGCAATAACAACAATATATATCACCGTAAGGAAAATGAAATAATCAAGCTGTTAGATTTCGATACGACTAAAAACATAAAGTTTGGAAGGCAACCCAATTAATATCAGACAGAGATACAACGTTTACTGGACACGAGAATATTCATTTTCTGTTTATGATTCAGTTAAAATTTATCAATTCCGACCGATGTAACTACGAAATGCTTTATCAATCAATGCCTCCTGTGTGAAACTATAATAGTAATTACTTGTTTAGTATGAAAATTATCATTATTTGTATGATTATCTAAATTTAAAAAGCCACTTGAATAAAACTTCAGCAGTCTCGAGTTGCTATTTTCCTTAACAGCGATAATTTTCCATCAACAATCTAGTGTTACGTTGCAAGATAGATATGTAAAGAATATACAGTGATTTGCATCCCTTATCGTATCATAGAACTAATAAGTAAATATTTTCTTTGAGAATAGTGTTTTATTTCATTTTAGTTTATTTTCTTTTAAGGTATTCTTTCTTTTAACATATATTTTTATTGTTCTCCTTCATTCTCTCTCTCTCTCTCTCTCTCTCTCTTTCTGTGTCTTTTCCTATATTTTTTGGCTCTTCGCTTACTCGTCTCGTGATAACATATTTTCATCTAGGGTACCTGTTTGTTACATTCTATCTAAACAAAGTTGCCTTATAAGTGTTATAAGGAGTTTGGGATCTCCAGGGGATGATATCCAAGTCGTGTCTAATTTCTATCCGACAACTAATCCCCTGAAAATTTGAGAGTTGTGTCTGCTCTTCCGGACCACTGTGTTTTCGTCACCGCCAGTCGTCTATTACTGTATTGCTATCCCTTCTCCAATACGACTATGACTCGCGATAACCTATACCTTCTTTCTGTTTGGTTTTGATCTCCCTTGGCAACTGTCAAAACAACTTGTCAAAACAGAAATTGATACTCTGCAATGCACTTTCCAGCAGAGTTTGGCATTCCACAACTACAACCACACATTCCACATTCAACATATCTTTTCATCTTGTCTACGTCCTGCATTTTATTTCACTATGGATTATACGGAAGTAATGAACAACGCAGTAATAAGAAGAATACAATTAGGCAAAGTCCTTTTTCATTGGCTTCTGGGTTTCAGTCAATCATTCTTTGTTTGGAAAGAAGGAGTTTACTATGAAAACACATAAGAAATAATGTTCTAATTCAAGTTTCTCAATAGGTATGAAGATTTTGATTGTCTTTTAAGGAACATTTATTCAA
>OZ010584.1:101497624-101540124 GCA_963932145.1 Acanthosepion lycidas | reverse complement strand
ATCTACATTTAATCTAACATCCTATGAAAAGAGTTCAAACTGTCGACTGTTATCCATAACTGTTACCTATATTGCCTCGATCTCTGTCTCTCTCTTTCTCTCAGCACCAACACATGAGATTTGATTATAGTGCTGAAAGTATATATATATATATATATATATATATATATATATATATATATATATATATATATATTCCTTTCTCTTTTCCCCGTCACCCATATTAAAACCTTATTTTGAAGAAGAACTTTCGTTTGAAAATTATTTTTTCACTTATATCTGGATGAATTTTAAATCCATTTATCTGTGTTACTGTTTGTTCTGATGAGAAGAGATCGTTTAATTATTCTTACGAAATAAAATATTACCATGTGTTTCGAAAGCCTCCGGTTTCATTATCATCCTTTGCTCTGTCTTTACACTGAGCTCTCTTTGGATTTATATCTTCTTATATATATATATATATATATATATATATATATATATATATGATTTTGTTCATGCTTTGATTGCATAAAATGCCCTCTGAAAAACATGCATGTTTGTCATTTCAGCCATACCATTCTGTCCGTAAAATAAAACCTTATTATATCATGGATATAATAAAGACAATAATGTATGAAGGAAATTTGTTTATAAGCATTTCTTTCATCTCTCAGTCATTAGCCATTAGCTAGCGAATATAAGTAATATTTTAATTCAGATGGCTTAAGTTTCTCCTTAGTAGTACTTCGAAACTATTTCTAATACTATGAGGGACTGTTCAAAATTTGTTAGTATTCTTAGGTACTATACATTTAAAAATCACATCCTCTTTCATGCGCCATGTCTCCTCAGGTCCTGGGTGATCATTTTCCCCAAAAATATCTTGTACTTTATATCTTTCAGCAATATTTGCCACCTCCTATCTCTCCCCGCCTCTCTTATGTTACCCATATCCAGAAACTCGTTAATTTGTTTAATCTCTGTATGCCGCCGTCATTTCTGGATTCATTATATTCCGTGAGTGTCAAGTCTTTCACGCTTATCTGATAATGTAACCCAGATATTCTGTTTCTTTCTGCTTCTTCTTATGACCATTGTGCTTGCATTTTTCTTATCATTTCCATATTGCTCTGCAACTGGTATTCTCAGCATCTTCTTGTTGAACGATATCTCTGTTAAATTACATAAACCTAAATGATACATAAAGTTCTATCTTTACTTCTGAGGAAATTATCCACATAAGACAACTGAGATTATTATTTAACGCCGTCTACTAAGTCCTAGATGCAGTGTTATAGTGGAACAACCTATCACACCCCGACAGTAATTGGTCAGTCTAAAGAGACGTGACAAATGATTGTAGTAGCAGTACCACTACGTGATGTATCTCCCTTTTTCCTTATTATTATTGTTATTATTAAGAACTCTTACTCGTTGTACTTTCCGTACAATAAAACCTTGTTATTTGTTTTACTTCACTCCTGTGTTAGTGTAATCATTCCACTCGGCATTACCTAGTTGCTTATATCGTATTATCCACGATATAACACACAGATAAATTGTTTTCTGATAAAATATAGTTGTAATAAACTGAATTAAAATTAGTACTTAAGTAATAATAAATCTTTATGCAAAAAGCAAACTAAAAAAATTATATATACACTTTGCGGATATATGTTCTGAATAAGGATTCTCAGACATTTGTTTTGGGAACATTTAACATATATAATGTATCTGTCTAAAATTATGCAATTTAGAAGCAGTATGATCATTTCAACAGTTGCAGAAAAAAAAAGACAAAAAACAGATAGGAACGTTTAGCTGCGAAAGCGAAGAGAGGTAGAATATTTTTCTCAGAGAAAAGTATGTTCAGAGACAGGTGGAAGCCAACTGGATTTTTTTGGAAAAAAAAAATATAAATAATACTTGAATCTGTCACAAGATAAACTACATCTAGCGTCACGCGAAAGGAGGATTATTTTGATAGTAATCATATCGCTTTTCCCTCATCAGTGGATATTTTTATATAAAACATAAGGATAATTGTTTTAGGTTTTGTTATTTTTATGTATATATATATATATATATATATATATATATATATATATATATATATATATATAAAATTTTGCTTTAGGATCATGTATCGGTATTTTAGGTATTTTATCTACTTTAAAACATTTTTTCTTTTCATTTTCACGTTCTTTATTTTTCGAATATTTCTTTTTTACGATGAGAATTTTTTTTTTAGTTCCCGTTTTCTCTGAGGACCTCGTTAGATTTTGTGGTTATTTATTTGTCTGCGTTAATATATTTTTTATTATATTTTATTCTCTTTTCAAGGCTTCATTCCCAAATCTTTCTTTTTACTGATCTGGTTGTTTTGTTCTCTTTTGTTATTTTTCGGATTTTCTTATTTTACATTGGATCTTTGTCTTTTAAGATTGAAACTCTGTTTGACTTTTATATTTTCTCGTCATGTATATGTGTATATATATATATATATATATATATATTGAACAATAAAAAATATTAAAAAAGTTAAATCTTCAGACACACTGGGTTGTATATTAATATCCTTTCGTTTTTGTTATTATTTCATTTACATTCCTCGGCAAATTTCCTCTAATATATATATATATATATATATATATATATATATATATATATATATATATATATATATATATATATTGTTTCGATTTGCAATTTTGTGTTATTTTTTGCTTTTGTTCCAATTTTATCTCGGCTCCCTACTTCAGATTTATATGTGTTTTTTTTTTTTTTTTTATTCCTGTCTGAAATTCTAGGATGAGGAATCATCATAGCTTACATTCTTCACAAACGAATGACTATCCTCATCATTGCTTATTATCATAACATTTCGTTTATTATGCTCTCCTGGCTTCATCGTGTGCTTTTCAATCAATTAAACTAGATTTTGAAAATGAAATTTTATTTAATATACAGAGTTATATTGTTCTCATTTCGATGAAAATGTGCAGGGATATTTCGTTAACTACTCATTTTCTGCTTATCCGTTACTATTTGCCAATTTCAACTGAGTTCAAATAGTCACTACCTGGCCCAAAGATGGAAATAATAAATACTTTATCACCAAACTCAAATTTCACACATAGATTAAATTTTGGGTTCAGATAAAATTTCCCTAAATGTTATGCAGATCAACAAACTCCAGATAAATTCTGGAGCGGAGGATTAACACTTTGATGTGATAAGAAAATAAAATAAATTTCTTCCCTTTCTTATATCCAACAGTTTGTCTTTTGCTTTTAATTTTGCATATTTTCTACCATTTTTCTTTTACTCTACAGTTGCTTTCCTTGTGTCCCTTTTTCTTTGTACCATTTCGTGTTAATTCTTTGTTCTTCCGTTCAATTCAATCTTTGATTCCGTCATATTTTTTTTCTTTTCTCGTTAATTTATTCGCTATCTTTATGCTCAAACATTTTACCTGCTAATTTGTAAAGATTTTTCTCTTAAATCTTTAATTTCTAACTATCACGATGCAAAGTACAAAACGTCATTGTACAAAATAGAAAAATTGGACTAAAATATCTTCAGTTGATGAAAATTACGGTTTCATCTCTAGAAAGAAAATGAATATAATAGTGCGTCTTACTTTAATATATATATATATAAATATATATATATATATATATAGATATATATATATATAGATAGATAGATAGATAGTATATATATGTGTATATAGATAGTCGGGCAAAGACAGAAAGCACATGGTATGACCATTGCTTTTAGCATGAACAGACTTTCGCTTATATATATATATATATATATATATATATATATATAGTCCATTGCATTATTAGAAGGTTATTTTTCTGAACGTCAACTGTTGACTTTCCAATTAGTCTAGTGTCTATCGCGTGGGAATAATTGTGGATCCGAATATTGTTTTTTTTTTCACTATTTTTAGTGTTGCTAGTCAAATGTTTTATTTATTATTGATTATATTTTTGTTGGTTGTTATTAGGTTGGTGCAAAAATAATGACGTAATGATGTCTTTTTGTGACGTTAAAAATACGTCAAAAAACGACATTATTACGTTATTATTTTTGCACCAACCTAATATTACTTTTCATGCGTTTATCTGTGTGTACGTTGTTTGTTAATTTGTTAATTTGTCAATTTTGTTTATTTACTTATTTATTTGTTTGGATTAATTTAATTGATTCCTTTATTTTATTTTTGTTTATTGTTCGTTTTCGGTTTTAAATTTTTAAATAAGGTAGTAAAAAATTTTTGTCGAGTCTGCATTTTTAGATGAGATCTGATCGGTTATTTAGTGGTTTGTTTTGGTCTGGGAAGGTAATTATAGTTATTTTTTTTCCTCCGGGAAATGTTTACAATTTTTGAATTGATTGCTATAGGCTGATGTCGTTTTCGTTATAATTCCATGATATGTTTGGTGTATATATATATATATATATATATATATATATATATATATATATATATAATGCAGTGTGTAGACAGAATGTCTGGTTGAGCAATATTTTTCACCTTTGCAACAACTCCTGTGTTCCAGGAAATAACTATCAATTGCTTTACAATTCTCATAGCTAGTCATTCTATCCGGCAATTTGAGCGAACAAAGTAGATCTTCCTGTAATTCTTCTTCACACTCAACCCTCATAAAACACAGAAGTGCCTTGTTACTTACGTCTGTTGATTCATCAAGTTAAATTGAATAAAATAGATTTTTTTACTATATTTATAACTAGATATTCAATATCTATTGCCATCTTTTTTTTTTTTTTCAATTTTGAGCTTAACAGTGCTAGTTTCAGTTTCTGTAGAGCTTGGTTTCTCAAAACATCATCACTGGCTTGTAACATGCAAGACTTGATTAATTCTTCCCCAATCGTTTATAGATTTTTATCTTTTCTGCTATTTGAAGTGTTATCAGATATGGAGGCTTTAAGAAGGACTTATCTTCAACAACCATATTTTTAAATCACCTAATTCCTTTTGCATAGTTTTACGGATTCTTTGAAAATATTCAAGTGGTTTCCTCGCTAAATCTGGGTGTGTTGATTTCAGGTTTCCTTAGAGTTTTGAGGCTTTCATGGTATCATTAAATAAACTCAAAGAACACATAATACAATGAGGCCGTGGATGAAACTCACTACGAAATTCTTGAATAAATCAAAATTTCAATTATTTTGAATCATATTTTCTTGATACTTTGGTTTTTTTCTTTTCGTCACCATTTTGAATGTTCCGTCTAATATTGTCTGAAGACGACTGTAAATGCACTTATTCATTAATCAGCTCACGGTTATGTGAAGTATTACTATTTTCATTAGTTATGGAATAATATATAGTGGCTCGGATTGAGGAATCGGATAGCCAAGTTCGCATTCCAGTCGAATCCATTACAGTCACTTACGTGCTAATACTCGTTGAAAAGGTATGAATCCTCTTCTCCTCCCCCCAACTATGGGTAAATAGCAGAACATACCGGGTTCTATAGCCTTGGATGGCAGCTGGTCTACCGCAGAAAGAAATAGCAATCAAGTGCGGGAAAAAACATATGCCTCATTAGTCATGTATCGAAAGATACGATAGCCTAAGCGTGTATCACGCATGGGATATAACAGACTGAAAGAAATGCTGAATATGCGCCTACTTTTTCTCACTCATTATGAACATATTACCAATTTTATTTGAATCTAAAAACCAAAAAAAGAAGAAATAGTAACTTGGAACAAAAGTTGTGCATCAAGTTTGATAAGCCTCACTTACGAATTATAAAAATCCACTAAAGACTTATTAAACTATCGAGAATAAGATCACCTCTCGGCACAAAAATCTCTAAAGAATAAACATTTTAAACATATTCCTTTTGTATTTAAGTTGGGATAACCTCCCACAAATAGGCTAGTCTAGGGGTTGGCAACTTTATAATTGTGAGAGGTAGGCCCCAGTAAATAATAAGAGAGTATTTTCATTCATTAACACTGTACCGATTAAACGTTTGCAATGTTATCCGAAAATGTCATCCGTATGGCGATTTAACGTTTTCAACGTCCACCATATTTTGCAAAAATTTTTTGAGTACAGATGCTTATTAATTTGTATCTGATACGTAAGTCAATTCTTAAAGATCCCTTTATTACTCCGTTAATCTGCCATGCTTGTAGCTTCTACTCCAAAAGCTTCATGTCTCGCACCTCTCGCCTGTGGAACTCCCTTCCCTATTCCTGTTTTCCTGTGAGCTATAATCTCAAGCTATTCAAGTGTAATGTCAATCGACATCTCCAGTTGCGTCCTAGTGGCTCCCGCCTTGCTTGCGGTGAAATGCTTAAAAAAAAAAATATGCTAGTAAACCATCCAGTAACTAGTTATCAACAGTAATGGTAAAAAAAAAACAAAAAAACTATCTAGTAACGAGTATTGAACATGACTTTGCAAGCCATGTTATGTAATACTATGGATCGATGACGTCACATTTGTGTACTTGTGTATTCATGTTTATTTCGAAATTGTATAACGTCTTGAACATATATACCATCCATAATACGTTTTGTTACTGGACATTTTTTTAATCTGAAGCTTGATAAAAATTGAAATAATGTCTCAATTTTTCTGTGGGCAATCAAAGATTTTGCACGGTCAAGCAGTGGTCAGTGGAACCCCCGGTTGGCGATCACTAATGTAGATGATATTTTCATTTACAGGAAAAACAAACACGAAATTGATAAACTAAAAACCAAATTCGAAAAAAAATCTCTCCTTAACTTTACCTATGAATTGGGTCAAAAAAATAAATAAATTTCTTCGACGTTCTTTTAGTATATAGTAGTAACACTTTCAACACCATTATATATAAACTACCCGGAAGAAACACTTGCCACCTTAATTTTAAGACTAAATGTCCACTAAAATATTAATAACAGTTATAAAAGATTTCCTAAAAAGGGGCCTCGAACGTTCATACTCTCGTCCACTTTTCTTTAAAGAAGTCAATAATGTAATGCAAACATTAGTGAACAAGTGTTTTTTTATAACTACCTCATCGACTACCAGATTAGGATATTTCTTTCTAAAGTAACTAATAACAATACTGAACATATAGATGAAAATAATAACATTAACATCTACAAAGCCAAATACATGGCAATTATGAGCAAGAATAATTTCGGCTTAGAAATATAAAGTAATACACAACCCGAGAAAGAAAATTAAATTAAGTATCGATTACAAATTACTAATACATTAAATCCCTGTAAAAGATCTATAAAGTTTCTTAAATGTGGCGAGAAACTAAACAAAGAGAAAAAAGTAAACAGCAAATACTTTATTAGAAACGGACTGGGAATTAAGAGCCGACTTAGGAACAAGTCTATAATTCCATGACCACATCGTTTAAACATCATTGCGCCAAGATATAGTATTCTTCTCAGACATTATAAAGAATGTAATAATGTGGGAATTGACAGTGCCTTAGGAAGAGCATGCAGAAGAGTTCCATGAACGGAAGAAACTAAAACATGATGAGTTAATAACGAGCTGAAAAACGATGGATAGAAAGCAAGCTGTCTGCCAATCGAAGTAAGCGCAATATGTTTTGCTGCAAGGTATTATGCAAAACCCAGACTGATACTGGCTTAGTATATGCTAACAAAATGAAGATGAGTCGGACCATAATTAATAGAGCAGAAAGAGCAGCAAAATGGTTATGGATCAAACATTATAAAGCTATTGGACTCCAATGCAACAAAAATAGTTTTAAATAATCGGGCAGAAGAAAGAAGTGTAAATAATATAATTTTAATAAAATATAAATTTTAATGTAGAAATAATATAAGATATCATTTTAAAAATTTAAATACATGACATGAATTGTACAGGAACAGTTTATGAATATTTCCTGTCAGTTTGTAAACAGTGTTATTTTTAAATCTGTACGATTTTTTTTTAATATTATGCCCGATTTTATATGCATTTTTTAAATTTATTATTTATCTTTTAACGATTTTATGGACTATATACATCGTAAGGCAATTTGCTTCTGTTATATAATTGTATTTCTTTTTATTTTTTTAATTTTAAAGCATAAAATATATTGTACAGTGTAACCCGGATATAAGAGAGTTGTCGGGACCGGAGAATAAGTCTATTATATCCGGGTTTCTCTTATATCAGGGTTTGGTATATTTTGTTTACATTAACACAGGCTCTAATTTGGGACCAGAGAAAATCTCTCTTATATCCCGGTCTCTTATATCCGAATTACACTGTGTTTTTTCCTTTCGTAATTTTGCCTATTTACACGATTATTTCGAATTTTTGTGTACGCTGTAACCCGGATATAAGAGAAACCCGGATATAAGAGATATTTTATCTGGTCCCAAATTAGAGCCTGTGTTAATGTAAACAAAATAGACCAAACCCTGATATAAGAGAAACTTAGACTTATTCTCCGGTCCCGACAACTCTCTTATATCCGGGTTACACTTTATTTTAATCGCCATGATAGTTTGAGTATAGCGTATTTAATAAGTCTAATTTTTCGCTCATCGTTTGACATGTTATCCTTTGCATGTCGTTATAATTTTTATTTTATTTTTTATCATTTTTGAGCACAGTATATGTCGTAAGACGTTTTGTCTTTCATTCGTATTTAATTATTATTAATCTTTTAACGGTTAAAAGGCATGAAATAATATAGTAAGGCAGATCATTCGCCATTCCTTTCGTAATTTAATCTATTTACACCAGTATTTCGTATTTTATTCTATTTTAACCACCTTCTTGTAAATAGTGTATTTAATTATTCTATTTTAATGAACATTGTTGTGTATTTTATTCTTGGCATAAATTGTGTATACTTAAGAAGACACGGCATTTTTACGGAGACCAAAATAATTATTTGAAAACTTGAATAAGTCATTGAAAATGATAACAAAACCTGTAATAATGTTAGGAATCAGTTTAAACGATACTTATAAAAATGATAGTAGGGTTGAGTTTTTTCTCTCCCGCACTACTGATAATTGGTTTCAATAATCATTCAAATGATATGCTTAGAAGTAATTTTAAGTTATAGAATTTTATAGTAGAAATTAACAAATCAAAACCGAAAATAATTAGAGCAAAGCACCAATCCTAATTTGGCAAACAAATTAAAGGTTTAAGTTTAAGAATGTTAAAGTACCTCATCGGTTATCTACTGAAGCTGATATCCACCGAAAACAAGGAAAAGAAACCAGTCCCCTTGTGGTCAGTTTAAGAGTCAGTTCGTGCGGTGGATTGTTTTTTTAAAACATCCAGTCAGATGCGCAAAAAACGTGGTCTAATTTCGTCCAATTTATTTAAAAGGCCAGAGACTCTGCTAGCGTTTGATTAAGGAGGTGCTTGATTTCCCCTTGTTGGAGTGCATCATGTTGAAAGATTCGAAACTCCTTGATGAACCAAGTCAATTTGCACCACTGACGACTCCCACCAGCGTCAATTTACGAGCGTTATTTAAAGAAATTAGAAAAAAAAGAACAATTTAAAACAGCTGACTTTATCTTCAAACTAGAAACACACCAGTAAAATCAAAACTACAAAGAAACAACATTATTTACGAGTTCAAATGCCCCTTAATGAACTACGTTCCTGTTCAATCCAAACTCATATTGGTCACACTACGACATACCTATCTAGGTGACTTACGATACAACTGCCCGATCATAGCTCCATTAGGATTCATTTAAATACACACAAAACCCAGTTACCATGATTAGCTCTACTTTGTATTGAGCAATATTTTAACAATAGTGTTTTTGCTTATTGCAATTTCATTGCATGTGTACTAACCTGTACTTGGTGATATATATATATATATATATATATATATATATATATATATATATATATATATATTAAGAAATATAGTCTTAAGATGTGCTATCTTTATGGGATAAAGTGCTCAATATCAGGGATAGAGCGTGTATAAATATCAAACTGAACACAGAAGTCAACACTTAGAGGAGACGGTCTGTTTCATGCTAGATGCAATCGTCAAACCACGATTGGCCTCACGATTGTATCTAGCATGAAACAGACTGTCGCCTCTAAGTGTTGACTTCTATGTTCACTTATATATATATATATATATATATATATATATATATATATATATATATATATATATATATATATTCTTACAAGCATCTATCGCAAACCAACCTTTACGGGTCTCTATTTGAATTGGCGTTCATTTGCTCCTGCATCAAGGAAAATCAATCTTGTTAAAACCTTGGTGTACAGAGCGCTTAAAATTTGTTCTCCTATTAGATTGGACCGTGAATTCGAGAACATTAGGGAGATTTTCCTCAGTAATGGCTATCCGGAGGCTCTCATTGACTTTATTATTAGTAAGAAGACTAAGGAATTTCATTCCCCTAAAGTCCAGGGGCCTTCTAAATGTCCGGTGTATTTGAAGATTCTCTGGATTGGGGATAGGGGTCAAGGCTTAATTAAGCAGGTTAGCAAGTCGGTTTCCGGTTGTTTCCCATCAGTTGCTTTACGTAGCATTTTTCAAACTAGGTCTGTGTTTCCGTCGTTTCGCAAGGATGTATTGCCCTACATCAAATTGAGTAATTTAGTATATGAGTTTAATTGCCAGTGTGCTGCTAGTTATGTAGGGCGTACAACCTTGCATTTGGAAACTAGAATCAATCAGCATGTACCTTCCAAAATATGACTTGGTAAGATAGATAAAATATGCTATCCCCCCCCCATGAATATGGGATCGGCTATTGCTCAACGCTTAGTTGAGAATATAGCCTGCGCCAAGTTGTACATAAAAGAGTGGTTTAAAATTATTGATACAGCCGATTCCAACAATCATTTGAAGATTTTGGAATCGGTCTGTATAGGATTAAGGAAACCTTCTCTCTGCCGGCAGAAGGAATTTGTAAAGTCTCTTAATCTGTTTGGGGATACTTTATTTTAACTGTCCCTCGCTTATTTATTTACACGTTATTTCCCCTCCCCTCGTTACAAGTATATACACTTGTTTGTTATTTTAGCGTGTTCCCCCTTTTTGCTCTTTATTGTCGTTACTCTTCTTTTCGTTAATTAATTATCCAACGATTACCTCCTGATGAGATGTTGGTTGAAAGGGCCTTAGAGACTTTTAAAATTAAAATAAATACATTCCTTATTTTTTAAAATTATATATATATATATATATATATATATATATATGGGAATAAAAAGATGGTTCAGTGGAAAATGTACTTTCCTTCTTTATTTCTTTTTCAATGGTCAACATATTTATTATTATCATCATCATTATTACTATTATTATTATTATTATTATTATTATTATTCATGCTTCCTAATTAATTGCTTGTAGAACTGGTTCCAAATTATGATACTGAGTCGATATAAAGAAGCAATGTTTACCCTGGTATGTATTATGGACAAGCGTCGTCGTTTTTGATACGTCTTTTCTTATGGTCGGGCTGGTTCACATTTCCTTCATAATGAGTCGTGGTTATCGTAATACCACTGTTGTTATTTCTAACTTCATAGACCGCAACCCCCTTTCTTTTTAACTCTACGTATGTGTAAGTAGAGAGATGTTCAGTAAAATTTAATGGATGCTAAATTTGGATCCTATTTCTCTGACGATAAACCTGCATTACTTTCTTTTATATTCTTGCTAGTAATATCATGTTTTAACCCTCCCCTCCGTGTAGCTAGGTCTGACCGAAAGAATAGTGGTGTCTTTGATCTCCGTTCCAGATTTCTGCAGTTTCAAACTTCTGCTCAATATTTCAGATGTTGTAAGTCCTCTAGATATCTAATTGCACGTATGCCGCAACCATTTATTCCTCTGAACGTATTATATTTTCGCCTGTTGTGAGAAGCTTTAGATAACATAATTGAGAGTGTCCACATGCATTTTACAAAGATTCTAATATTCTATAAGAATTATTAGGTCCCCTGTCTCTTATTTCAGCCCACAGATCCTCACTTACAAAAGCGTTTGCTATTGTCCATCGACCGACCGGTTCATACTATTCCACTCATTACCTTTTACCTTAAAGGTTCTGTAGTTGTTGGACAACGTGCTTTGACTTCTATTCGCCACATTTGACGAAGATGACGATCGATTAATTCTGATTTTTCAGGGATATAAATCTCCCCTTAGAACAGTGAAGCCTCTTTATGGTGAAGTGGTTCTGCTGTTTTGCTGTGCGGACGAGTTGGTCTTTTTTTTTTCTTCTTTTTTTCAAGTATGTATTCACTCAAATAGTAACCTTGAAGGCAATTTTAAGCTGAGTAGAGAGGCATCGGATTCATTCTTATTATTCACTCTATGGATGATATAACTTATCTCTCAAAATATTGTTTCGATTTAGTTAAACAATACCAAAATACGATATATATAAAGTAGGAGAACAATGGCAACAAGAAAGATATCACCAAATACATTTTCAACAAGAAAAAATTGTGAAAATCAAAAGGAAACTATAGAAAACATTTTAATAAAGTTTTGCAGAAGGCAAAAAATGAGAAAGAAGAACGGGTTAAAACAGGCTGAAACTAAACCATTAGATTTGCTTTTAACAACGAAAAACGGGAGTAATGCTTAAAAATATTTTAATTTATTACAAAAATTTAAAATTAGACATACAAGAATAGAACATTAATGTATATTGTTTTCTTTTATTTCATGAAATTTGGATCGGAATAAATGAACACATCGCGCAAATTACACGATTTTCCTTTTATGGCCATCGGATCCATAAATAGGGTTTAGTTTCACCTTGATTCGTTGAATATTTATGAGATCGGGATTACAAGTGAATTGGAATAATACAGAGAATGAATATTTGAATATGTTTTTTTCTCAACGGAAAGTTAAATATTGTTCTACGTTAACTAAATCGGTGAAATGTTAATGTTTTTTTTTTTTCTAGTAATAGGTACGATTTATTCAAATTGTATTCACATGTTTAAAAATGGATACTCCGAGATTCCTTACATGAAGCAAGACATCGAAACGTAGGCAAATACCAAGTTGGTTAATAAGAAAATTATGAATTTACTGGTCCACAATCCTTTCTGCGAAAGACTTTGAAACAGAATACCTCCCCAAATCGTCTATTTCTGTCGAGGTTAAAGCACACCAGAGTTTACACGAAATGATCCGCGTTTAATCGGCAACTGAGTAAATTGTCTCAATGAGTTTACTAGTCAATCAGACATCGGAAGAATTAGCAAAACCATCTTGGAAAAATATAGTCTATCAAATTGACCCTTGGATTCTCGCAGTGGGTTCATACTACGGACGTTATTAACTAGTTGAAGGGGATAGTAGTTAAGATTAATTGTACCTGCATACAGTTCGATATGATTCATTACTATGTACCCATCGCCGAAAACCTTTTCATTTTGGCCTTGGAGTTTGCCCAGGAATATTCCAGCATTTCCGATAACCAACTGGATATGATTTTAAATGCAGAAGTTCTGTTCGGATCAATAACGAGGAACAATGAATTAAAAAGCATCTCAACGATTACTTCGTCATCTTACTGGGTTCTTTAGACTCAGCCGAAATCAGTGAAATTAATTAGCTATTTTTGCCGTCATTGTAATAAATTTTACTTAAATAATATTTAAATATAATTTAAAAAAAAAAAGTTACCTAATAATATACATTCTTATACTTGATTTGGAAATAATTCTACATAATGTAACGGATTCTAATACATTTACTTGTTCTTAAAAGAAATAAAGTATATTAAAAGTTAAAAGTGAAAATATATTTCAAATCGAAGTTAAATTAAACGTATTCTAACCTAAACACCCTCCAAAAATCTTTAAATATGCAAATAGAAAAAAATGCCGAAAGACTATTTGCCATTAACAATAACATTTTTAAATAAATCCAGACGACATGCATTTAACGGATGTCAGAATTCATTGAAAAATACATCCCCACGCCTACAAAAACGTAACTAATAACTGATACAACAAAATACAGTGATAATGAACGCGTAAAGATCCCTAATCTGAGTGGATTTCTCTGTAACCTTGGAAACGTGAATTATGATTTTTGCTGTGTCTTTAAAACCCAGTAATTTTAAAAGTTACTCCAAAATTCGCTTGAGGATGAAATGGAACTAATGTCTTTAATTTCATTACAAAATTAAATTCGGAACTTTCAGCTTCCATTTTTGAAACATGGTTAGAACTGTGTAGCGAAAACATTTTAAATCAATTAATTTATAATATACATATATATATATATATATATATGCGCACGAAGAACAGAGGCCCTGATATTTTAATCTTTTAAATTCTATTTTTGGGGTTGGGGTGGGTATATCGACTGTAGTCGGCATCATTCATCAAGTCAATAGTAACAATACTTTCCTTAGTATATGCTTCACCAGGTCTATGTAAATGAATGTAATGAACTCGAGTGGAATTCGATCTCGCCTCTCTGGTTCCTCAGTCTGAGTCGCAATCCATACCTCCACATTTTGGGTACATTGTCTAGCCAATTTATTTTAGTTTCTATTACTTTTTGTCTATATTTTTTATCACTTTTGTTATTAAGTATCGCACGTTGGGAGAATAGATCTAACAAGGAAGATTAAATATTGCAAGAACGTGGTACCTGTCCACATGTATAATAACGTTAAGCCTAAACATCACTTTATTCTGCTGAAATCCTAAAGGACGACACATATAAAACGAATTTTTTTGTTTATTTTAGCATTGATTTTTCTAAAATTTTTCTCGTATATAAAAGAAAAATTTTACAATTTTCTCTCAATGTCAGAAATATCCGGTCTTCTATGAAAACGAGTTATAGACAAAGACGTATATATGTACTGTGAGTTAGGACAGCGTGTGGTGTCGGATCGTACTGATATACATGTTATAGTACCTATCGTCCAATACGATTAGAAGAACTGGGCCTTTATAGTTATGACTGTAAAATTAAAAAATAGTAGATTTTATGATAAACACCGGAAATCTCTAGAATCTTTGTTTAAATATACTAGCTCGCAATAGACGTGAAATAATATCTAATGAAAGCAGACAGACTACTCAGACGTAAATTTGAACAACATAACATGAGTATATAAGACGTTTAAAAAACCTCAGAACAGGGCACAATATATAAACACTGATTCTGACACTGCCGGGTTATAATGAAGCATGTGTATGTCAAAAGATTATAGATTATCTACTACCTAATGTAGAGATTTTTGATAGAGATAAGATGAATATGTAGCATTGAACAAAAGACAAAAAGACGAGCTTATTTTTAATAAACCCCAAGAAAAATTTAAATACTGATATAAATAACTCTAATAACAAAAAAAAAAAAATAAAATAAAACGTAATTAAAAATCAATGACTATGACTTTGTTGAACCTTCGAGAACTCTCTGGAACCATTTAGAAGTTCGTGAAATGTTTTAGAAATTTGTAGAACCTTCTAGAACTTGTTTATTTGTATAAACAAGTAATATCCAATTATATAATTAGCAAATTGAAATAAAAAGTTTCTGCAGGTTTGCAATTTTTGTTTATTTGAAGGTTGTATGTTATGATTTCTTCCTGGAGCGGGTTGGACTTCGTCAGGCTATCTTGCCCAAGAAACACCTGATCTACTGCAGCTCCAGTGCATATGGTATCCCTACAACCAACATGGGTCACGGGATTTTCTAGAGATGTCATTCTATAGCTATAAACTCTACTTCAGAGAACACGAGTAAACCTTTTAATAAAAAATAGCGTAAAAGTAATTTATTGCTGTGGGAAAAATATGAAAAAAATAATAGATAATCATAATAAAGCAAAAAAAAAATTAAGGCGGGGGAAATTAAACCTAAGTATAATAGCAAAATAAAAATATCATCTGTCTCATGGAAAGCAATATTATTTCTAAAATTATACTATATCTAAGGAAAACTGGGTACTTTGACCAGATTTACTCGCTAGAAAGTTTTTTACTAGATGAATTACGAATGGGTACTCCATACATTCATCCTTGTGCCTCATCTAAGCTTCGCTAATTAAATTTTTATATCTAGCTAAAATAGAAGTAGGAATGTTGGCGTAGTGGCAATGAAAAGTTCTACATAAGAACAATTTAGAATGAGTGGGAAAAGATATACAATAATCATAGGTGGCAGTTTTCATCATCAGAAATTGGTAAATGCTGCAGCGATTTTCAGACTATTTCTAGAAAATTATTTAAAAAGAAGTCGGTAGATCTCCAAAAGTAAGTTAGAATATTCTTAGAAAAAGTGAGATCTTAAAAAAAAAACGTGATAAGTGGCAATTATGCCGAGAATAAAAGTTAGCACTATCGAAGCTGAGCATTGGCGTTGAATAAATAAAACATTTACTGTATCTCTTGGCACAAATCTAGTGTGTTTACCCTATTGATAGATTAGAGTCGACCATGTGCAAATGAGTGCAAACAGATTTTTTCTTGACATATTTTCTTTTTCTCCAATTGGGGCGACATTTATACAGTTTATTTTTTTCAGTTTTTCTCCGGTATCATATTAGTGGCAAGACTGCATGCCTCTTTCTTTCATTTAAGTTCATGACGCCTGATGATCTCGGTAACATGAAACTAGAGTATCGGCCCGAACATGTACTCTCTCTGACTCGTGACGCCGGAAAGTGCAATTGCTGTTTTGATAAGTTAGTCATATACCGCTGTTGGTGACTGTTTTGGTAACTGTATTTGGTATTTTTGTCTTACATTATGTATCATTTTCACATTTTAATATATATATATATATATATATTACGGCGTTAAAAACATGAATATTTTTACATTGGACCATGATGTTATTAAAATAAAATACCAGCCGACCGGTTTCGCCCCCTCTCTTCAGAGCTGTAAACGGGGGAAAATTATGAACAAGGAGAGAAAAAAAAAAAAAAAAAAAAAAAAATTTTTATAAAAAAAAAAAAATATATATATGGGTGACGTGAATGAACGGAAAGGGGCAGTTGTAACACCTGAAGATGCTAGAGACCCAGAAGAGCAAGCCCAAGCAAACAATCTCTCTGTTTACAAAGAGAAGGTCGCCCAGACTTGATAAACAGCGTCTCCAACACCTTCAGATGGAACAACGAGTGTGAAGTGGACACTACAGAAAACCAATTCACACTGAAGTCCACCGCACAACCAGGACTATTTATGAAATGATCCGCTATAGATGACCCGTATGTGTTTCGAACGGTATCACCAATCGAAAAATTTTTATTATAAATTTTAGCAGGCACATGTTGCTTAATTCTAACATCCAAGCGTTGTGTAGTTCTACCTATGTAGTCAGCACCGCAACTACATTTAAATTGATAAATTACAGAATTAATATGATGAGGAGGTAGAACATCCTTACTCATGAATGAAAGGTCCAGAATTGAAAAACTGAAGGCAGAAATAGTATTTTTACAATCCTGCCTTCAAAACCAAGTCTGTCCTACGTTCATTTCTTTTCGGATTAGGCGTGCTAGGTTGATGTCTGGTTGGAAGATGGAGAGGGCTTTTATTAAAGACTTTCTCTTGCAAGCTTCCAACCAGCGTTTGGACCTTATGGGAAAATATAGGAGGATATGGCGTGAAACTAGGAATATTTTGAGGTTTTTTGATATGGTCCGTTTCTCCCGCTATGTTGGTCAGGTAGTTGCACGCTGTCGTTCGAAGACAACGTGCTGCTATCATAGCAAATTAAAACATCTTATTTTCAAAAGATTTGGCTGCGCGGTTGAACCAAATTTGACTAATGTAATTAATTTATCATCATATAGTCCTTCTGAGCTAGAGCTTACTATTTTGGCACATGGCCTAGACTTTAAAATGCCGCCTGTTTCTCTTAATAGAGAACAGATTTTTTCGGAATTTGAGGTTCTTTATGCTCAGCTTAGTAAGCTTCAACCCCTTTCTGTTAGTAAATCCAGTGACTTCCGAGCAAAATTGAATGACTTAGCTCATTCATATGCAAGTTCTTCAATTTCCACCTCTGAATTTAAATGGAGTAGGGAGCATCACAGGATCATTAAGTCCCTAAAGAATAATCACTCTCTGGTCATTACCAGACCAAATAAGGGTTCTGGTGTTGTGCTTATGGACCGCCAGGATTATGTGACTAAAATGTTACATATACTTAATGATCCTTCTAAGTTTCAGCGTCTTGGTCACGTTGATACCCATGATAGCACGTTAACTTCTGAAATTCGTTTTCAGAAGCGTCTCCTTAGATGGGTAAAAAGTGGTGTTCTCTCTTCTGAAATATCTGAGGAATTGAGACCGTCTGGCTCGATTCGACCCCGTCTTTATGGATTACCTAAAATTCATAAGGAGGGTGTTCCGTTGAGACCCATATTATCTATGATTGGGTCCTCTCAACATAAAGTCGCTAAGTGGCTAGCTATAATGCTGGAACCGGTGTTGCAGCATTATAGCTCCTTTTGTATTAAAGATTCCTTCTCGTTCTCTGAATTTATTAGGAATCTTGAGACCACTGATGGATTTATGTGTTCCTTTGATATCTGCAGCCTCTTCACTTGCGTTCCATTGTCCGAGACTATAGATATTTGTAGTGATTTGCTATATCGTAGTCATTTGACACCTCCGACAATACCTGAAGATGTTTTTATTGAACTCATGAAATTTGCTACCATGTCTGTCGATTTTAGTTTTGATAATATTATGTATCGACAGATTGATGGTGTTGCTATGGGTTCCCCTTTGGGTCCTGTTTTAGCTAACATTTTTGTGGGTTTCTATGAACAGAGTTTGTTTACAGATTCCTCTAAGCCCACTGTTTACTTCCGGTACGTTGATGACACTTTTTGTGTGTTTCGCAATGAATTCGAGGTAGACAAATTTTTCTCCCTACTAAATAGTGTTCATCCTGCCCTTAAATATACAGTAGAGAAGGAAGAGGATAACACCTTACCCTTCCTTGATGTTCTAGTTCGTAGAACACCTTCCTTATATACTACTACAGTTTATAGGAAGTCTACTTTCACGGGTCTTTACACTCGTTGGGATTCCTTTTGTCCCAAACAGCAAAAGATTAACTTAATTAAGTCTTTGACCCATAGGGCATTGAGGATCTGCTCAGATGACACTTTGAAAGATGAGATTAAGTTTTTAACTAACATCTTTACTAGTAACGGTTATCCTTATGATATCGTTCAAATGGTTATTCGTCATAAGTTGGCTGACTTTAATAAAGTAAAACCAGTGCTTGTTGAAAAATGTCCCGTTTATTTACGAGTGCCATATTTTAGTAGAGATAGCGAAATGTTGGCTAAGCAAATTTCATCGAGTTCTAATCAATGCTATTTTGCAGCGAATGTACGTGTTGTGTTTAAAACAAGTTCTTCCATCCATGAGTAAGGATGTTCTACCTCCTCATCATATTAATTCTGTAATTTATCAATTTAAATGTAGTTGCGGTGCCGACTACATAGGTAGAACTACACAACGCTTGGATGTTAGAATTAAGCAACATGTGCCTGCTAAAATTTATAATAAAAATTTTTCGATTGGTGATACCGTTCGAAACACATACGGGTCATCTATAGCGGATCATTTCATAAATAGTCCTGGTTGTGCGGTGGACTTCAGTGTGAATTGGTTTTCTGTAGTGTCCACTTCACACTCGTTGTTCCATCTGAAGGTGTTGGAGACGCTGTTTATCAAGTCTGGGCGACCTTCTCTTTGTAAACAGAGAGATTGTTTGCTTGGGCTTGCTCTTCTGGGTCTCTAGCATCTTCAGGTGTTACAACTGCCCCTTTCCGTTCATTCACGTCACCCATATATATATATTTTTTTTTTTTTTATAAAAATTTTTTTTTTTTTTTTTTCTCTCCTTGTTCATAATTTTCCCCCGTTTACAGCTCTGAAGAGAGGGGGCGAAACCGGTCGGCTGGTATTTTATTTTAATAACATCATGGTCCAATGTAAAAATATTCATGTTTTTAACGCCGTAATAAAGTTTTGTACCACAAAAAATATTTTTAAATATATATATATATATATATATATGTGTGTTTGCTGTGGGTGCGGGGGTGTGCGTGTGTGTTGATTGATTGATTCGTTTTGAACGGCTTGTCAAGACTTTGCATGTTATTTCATGCCAGAAAATATTATTTTGATTGTAAAGATTTTTGTTTTGGAGATAATAATGATTTGGTGATACAAGTTTTCACACTAGACAATAGATGATGTGAGATTCATACATTTCGCAAGGGACGTTACGCGTCAGTGAATATACCAAACACAATAGAAATTGGGACTGGACCACCGATTAACTATTACTAACCATTACAGCACACACGCACATCCAAGCTTACTGCAACTGGTATTCCGGAGTTGTCAGCCAGTCCAGATGTTCCTTAACTTCGGTGATTATTGATATATATATATATATATATATATATATATATATATATATATATATATATATATATATATATGCGCCTAACCTCGGATTGTCTATATGGATGCGTTTGTGTAAACTAAAATGCATACACCTATATGTGTGTCTATATGCGTGAGGGTGTCTTCTCAAATATACACAGAAGAAAATCCACCACTCAAAATCAAACATAAGTAAGCATAATTAGAGCCTTATACAAAAAAAAATCTGATGATCCCAAAAGCATTAAACCTAGGATCACTAACTAATATCCATACAACTGAATATGTTAGCTCTATCACTGATATTGAGCACTTTCTAGTAAATGCTGCGCATTTATATATATATATATATATATATATATATATATATATATATATATAAAGAATGTATAAACGTAAAAATGTTTTAAAATATATATATATATAAGTATACACACAGACACATATATATGTATATATATACTTATATATACATATATATATATATGTGTGTGTGTGTATACTTATATATATTTATTTTAAGATATTTAGTCAAAATTAATACTTTAATTTTTTTTCTTTTTTGGATACAGATTTCTGTATTGAAACGAAATATTTTCGGCGTGTATTTTGAAAAATTATTTCGCATAAAGAAATTAGAATAGAATTCGGAGAATTAGATGTGAAGTTAAATTTAAATTTAGCAGGCGTTTCCTTAATGTACAAGCACTAGGCTTCTCCAAAAGTAAAATTCCGAATTGAAAATGAAATCTTCCGAAAGTAGAGATATTTTAAAAGATTTCCGGTCGATGGCTTTTAGCAAATTCCTTTGAATAGTCTGACAGTATCCTAAAATGTATTCCAGAGAAAATACAGAACGGTTCGCATAACTTATTTCTTCATATATTTTCAGAAAAGGATCTTATAATTTCTACAAATAGTAAGTGATTTGACATCGAGCTTAATAGCAACTTTTAAGCTAGTACCCTGAAGAAAAAAAAATCTATAATCTGGAATAGTGTAAATGGAATTCGAGTATTTATATGCAAAGAAATATGAAATATTCCTATTTTGGTATTATGAATTAGCCTGAAAGCTGAAAGTGGCTGGTGCTCAAATCGAAGATATCTTCAAGGAAGTTGCCGAAAGAATGTCATATATTCATGCTGAATAAAATAAGAAATATATATAATATAAACGGATGATTTGGGCTGATACAGATTAAACAATTAGAGTGATTTCTTAAAATGACAAAGATTATACTAATCGACTATTTTGTAAATGTAAATAGATTTTAGAACTAAGAATATATTATATTTGGGATCGTTGTTGCATGAGCTGTGTAGGCAGAACTTGAACGACATGTATTCTGTGCTCTGTGTCTGTTGATTTCAGTGGGTGCACCTGAAGTGCATTGTCAAGAGAACCATGCCCAAGGCTAATTTTGAAATTTGCAGAGACGGTTATGCCTGAAGTGCGAAAAATATTCATAAACTATGTTCAGAGCACATGGCAAGCTGGATAAACCCTTCAGAGGAAATATGGCGACAAAGATGAGGACAATAGTCAGAAATATAAACATATACTGAAGGATCGGTACGGACCCCATACACCGAAAATATGGAGACAAATTGAAACATCCTACCAGAAAATGGCACAATTATCAAACTATCTTGTCCTCAAGGACACATGGCACAGTTGTTAAAGGCGTTGGTTAGATGCATTGACAGGACCGAAACAGCGTAACTTCAATACCTGGTTAAGGCGGTGGAGAACTTGGAGAGGGGAATTTACAGGAGATAACTGATAACTGACATCCATTAGACATGGCATGTGGAACTAGAACAGTATACTCATGTGAGGGGAATAAAGGATTCAGTTCGAAATTCCAACCACCTGAAGAAGGCCGGAGAGTACAACGGCCTAAACATTGTAATAAATATGGCGAAAAGATGAGGACAATATTCCGAAAAATGTAAATAGTGTACATAATACCTCATCTCAGAAATATAGGCAGTTAATTATTATAATTAATTTTTAAATGCAGAATATATTTTACAATTATATTTTCTATATATATTTTGACTAAACAACTGTTTTATGTTTTATGTTTTTGTTTTAATATATGATGTGATGCTTTAATGCATTTCGTTTTAACTGTATATGGTGTATAAAAATGTTTTATATCAATTTCAAGAACAGGAGTGGAATTTTAAGCAGTGTCTTATATGGAGGGTTTGTTCCTTTTCGGATTTTATTAGTGACTATAAAAGTAAAATTATATATTATTGCCGTGTTAAATTTTGTTAGGGGATCTTACCCATAATAACATAATAGACTATTCCATACGTAATAAATACTGCGCCTCAAGAGGAAGCAGCGAGTTCAGTCTGAAGTCGGGTGACCGGCTGATCGGCTGATCGGTTGAACTCTCTGCCTTCGGACGAGAAGGAACCCGAAGGCGGCTACGCCGAAGGGTGAAGACTCTTTCGGGGTGGTAGACCGACCCTGAACCCGTTTATACGGGTTCAAAGGGCATATTTTTGCCCGAGTCCACGGGCTCGGAAACCCCACGTTAAACCGGCCTTGTGCCACATGATGCCCTCGTGGTGGGTGATTAAAGACTGTTCAGTCTGAAGTCGGGCGCCCGGCTGACCGGCTGATTGGTTGAACTCTCTCCCTTCGGGCGGAGAGGAACCCGAACGAGGCTACGCCGTAGGCCGGTTCACTTTCGGGGAGGTAAAACTACTCGGAGATCTCACTTTAAACCGGCCTTCTGCCACATGATGCCCTCGTTGTGGGGGGAGGTGACTAAATACTGTTCAGTGTGAGGTCGGGCGACCGGCTGATCGGTTGAACTCTTTGCCTACGTGGGGGGAACCCGAAGGAGGCTAGGCCATGGGCGGAATCTCTTTCGGGCAGTTAAACCGACCCTGAACCCGTTTATACAGCTTCAAAGGCCATTATTTTGCCCGAGCCCACGGGCTCGGAGATCCCATGTTAAACCGGCGTTGTGCCGCATGATGCGCTCGTGGGAGGGTGACTAAATACCGTTCAGTCTGAACCGTTTCATATTTTTGCCCGAGCCCAAGGGATCGGAAACCCCACGTTAAACCGGTCTTGTCCCACATGATACCCTCTTGGGGGGTGACTAAATACCGTTCAGTCTGAAGTCGGGCGACCGGCTGACAGGCTGATCGGTTGAACTCTCTGTCTTCGGGCGGTGATGAACACGAAGGAGGATACGCCGAAGGGCGTTGTCTCTTTCGGAGATGTAAACCGACCATGAACCCGTTTATACGGGTTAAAAGGCATACTTTTGGCCGAGCCCACGGGCTGGGAGATCCAACGTTAAACCGGACTTGTGCCACATGATGCCCTCGTGGAAGGGTGACTAAATACCGTTCAGTCTGAATTCAGGCGTCCGGATGACCGGCTGATCGGTTGAACTCTCCGCCATCGGGCGGAGAGCAACCGGAACGAGGCTGCGCCGAAGGACGGCGTCTCTTTCGGAGAGGTAAACCGACCCCGAACCCGTTTATACGAGTTTTAAAAGGGCATATTTTGGGCCAAGCCCACGGTCTCGGAGATCTCACGTTAAACCGGCCTTGTGCCACATGATACCCTCGTGGTGGGGGTGACTAAATACTGTTCAGTCTGAAGTCGGGCGACTGGCTGACAGGCTGATCGGTTGAACTCTCAGCCTTCGGGCGGAGAGCAACCCGAACGAGGCTACGTCGAAGGCCGGAGTCTCTTTCGGGGAGGTAAAACTACCCTGAACCCGTTTATACGCGTTCAAAGGCATATTTTTGGCCGAGCCCACGGGCTCGGAGATCTCATGTTAAACCGGCCTTCTGCCACATGAGGCCCTCGTTTGGGGGGGTGACTAATTACTGTACAGTCTGAAGTCGGGCGACCGGCTGACCGGCTGATCGGTTGGACTCTCTGCCTTCGGGCGGAGAGCAACCCGAACGAGGCTGCGCCGAAGAATGAGTCTCTTTCGGGGAAGTAAACCGACCCCGAACCCGTTTATACGAGTTTTAAAAGGGCATATTTTTGCCCGAGCGCAAGGTGTCGGAAACCCGACGTTAACACGGCCTTGTGCCACATGATACCCTCGTGTGTGTGTGTGACTAAATACCGTTCAGTCTGAAGTCGGGCTACCGGCTGACCAGCTGATCGGTTGAAAACTCTGTCTTCGGGCAGGGAGGACCCCGAAAGAGGCTACGCCAAAGGACGGAGTCACTTTCGGGGAGGTAAACCGACCTTGAACCCGTTTATTCAGGTTTTAAATGGGCATATTTTTGTCCGAGCCCACGGGCTCGGAGATCCCACGTTAAACCGGCCTTTGTGACACATGATACCCTCGTGGTGGAGGGTGAGTAAATAACGTTTAGCCTGAAGTCGGGCGACTGGATGATCGGCTGAACTCTCTACCTACGGGCGGGGAGAAGCCCGAACGAGGCGACGCCGAAAGGCGTAGTCTCTTTCGAGGAGCTAAACCGACCCTGAACCCGTTTGTACGAGTTCAAAAGGCATATTTTTGACCGACCCCACGGACTCGAAGATCCCACGTTAAACCGGCCTTGTGCCACATGATGCCTTCGTGGGGGGATGACTAAATACTGTTCAGTCTGAAGTCTGGAGTGAAGTCTGTCATTGTTCTGTCAGTCAGTCAGATCGAACGAGTCAGTCGAGTCAGAGGCAGTCCGAAACACAGTCGCGTTCAGACAATTACTACTAAACCTGATTGTTCGTACTAACACTTTCTACTTCTCTGTATATATTCCTGTTTGTAATATATCTGTGTTATTCCATATCCGTGTTCGAGTTCTTCTTTAATGGTTCTACCTTGGACTATCACCGTGGTACAAGGAACCGGACCATAACAATTTTCTTTCTTCTTTTCAATTCGTGCGCGTCGCTATTTTCATGTCAAGCGACGATTAACAACTATTTACGAAAATCAGTTCGTTCCAATATAATTTTCTCAAGTCATCTTGAACAGATATTGCCTACCTTGCTGTGGTTTATCAAAGTCTCTTGTAATTTGAAGTTTCGAATTATAAAAAAACGAACAACCTTTGTACAATAGTTAGCTTTCCTTTTCATGGTCTGAGAGAAGGTATGTAGTACGCTTCTACACATTATTTTCCATCTCGAATATAAAAAAATGACTTCACTCACATTACTCCGATATCTCAATATCCGTCTTTAAGTTATAAATATATTGAAAAATATCTACATCGTCAGCGATAAGCAAGGCCAGTTTCATACATTTGGTAAACTCAATATAATCATTATTTCGGAAAGAGGCTTAAGGTTGAAGCGTATACAAAACACTGAGAATTCATTAATTGACAAAGCATTTACAAAAGCAAACGAAACATTTACAGATGGGATCATGTCTACTTACTGCACGTGCATTATAATAACTGATTCCACTGACTCCCTCGACGTTTCAGTAAAAAACAATTCTTCACGCTGTGATCTATTTCTAAAACTGCAATTTCCAATTATCACGATTCACAGCTAGGAATAAACATGCATCTAAGAATTCTCCGTGGATATTTTTTTTACATGCGTTAAGTATCCGTTTATATACCTATCACTTTCTTATCCTTCAATGAGTAATAAACAGTATATTTAAGCTCGGTTGTAGATAAAAGTAACACACAAGCTTAATGTTACGGATATATATATATATATATATATATTTATATTTATATTTATATATATATAGTTTTAAGGTGTGCTGTATTTGTAGGATAACGGGCTCAATATCAGAGATAGAGCTTATGTAAATATAAAAGTGAATATTGAAATCAAGACTCACAGGCGACAGACTGTTTCATGCTAAACGCAATCATCATGCTAATCATTGCGTTTAGCATCAGTCTGTCGCCCCTGTGTGTTGACTTTTATGTGTCCACTTATATATATATATATAGAGAGAGAGAGAGAGTGAGAGAGACAGAGAGAGAGAGACAGACAGAGACAGAGACAAACGGTAAGATAGATATGCATATATAAGGACAATTATATGCGTATACATATGTGTCCTCGCGTATGTGCCTGTATCGATTAGGAAGGTGACTTGTTTATGATTTTTTTCCCGTGAGAAGCAATACTAGCGTGCAGTACCTTAGAAAAGTGTTTGAAAACCATGCCACAGTTTGATCCAAGACTTGTGAATAGAATTGGGTAGACGGATTTCTGTTGGAGCCGACTGTATTTGAATTATCTCGAAATAGCAAGTAATTTTCACTGAGGCTTTGAGCGTACAGCCTTTATACAGACTGTTGAACAGGCCAGATAATGCGTTCTATTCCCAAAACTTTAACTAAGATTTGCACAGCATTGTTGCAGTATAAACCACAGGTGGTCTCTGTAGATGCTGAACATGCACAAATGTGTTTGAGCAAGTGTCTGAAACGGGGATTCGCTAGCCGCCACGCTAGATTGGCTTACTCCGATACGAGCGGACAATATTATTATTACCTAAAGTCAGAAATGGCACCATGATATTTTCCACTGAACAAATAAAAAACAAATAAAAATAATACATATTTTACATAGATAAAGCAATCATAAGGTGTCGGCTGTATTCCTGAGAACAATTTTTTGTATTTCTCTAAGTCATGGACACCCAGAAATCTTTTCAATTAGTCTAATTGAATCTTTTCCAACCAATCCGTGGGCACCATCTACAAAAGGGATTGCTGATGTTCCAATCTGCCACATTTATAAGATTTCGATTTCAAGGTCCTTATATTTTGATAGCTTTTTGAAGATCGTCAAAGATACATTGCAATCCGCAGTGACTGCCATATCAATAAGGAGGCAGATTTTGATTACGGTCTCTAATTACAACGTCTGGGCGATTAGCTTTGATTGTTCTGTCTGTGTATATTGCTAAGTCCCAAACATAGGTACAGGTTTTGTCAGAGTAACTGGATCTGGATGTCATTCATACCAATTTTTTTCAGTTACCTTTTGGTAGAAGTTTCAGATTTTCCAGTGCATTTATTGGTCCACTCTGTCATGCCGTGCTTTATATTCTGTAGGTGCCAATACCTTATTATTATTATTATTATTATTATTATTATTATTATTATTTTCTTTGATTTCTGGCGTTTACACATTTCTTTCCGGGTCCCATCCAGCGACCTAAGGTTAGAAATGGCATCATGACACTTTTCACTGACAAAAATAAAAAAAAAAATAAAATAAATAAATAAATAAAAATAAAATAAAATAAAATAAAATAAATAAATAAAATAAAAATTACATAGATAAAGTCCTTCGTAAAGTGTGGGCTGTACTTGTCAGAACAATTTTTTGTATCTCCTTGAGGCATGGACTTCCAGGAATCCCTTCAATTAGTCTACTGCAATCTTTTCCAATCAGTCCTAGGGCTCCAAATACAACAGGGATTGTTGATGTTCCCATATGCCACATTTTCGAGATTTCTAGATTTCTATTATTATTATTATTATTATTATTATTATTATTATTATTTCCGTTGTTCTGCATAGAATTTTCATTTATATACAATTTGTTGAAGATCAACGAGATTTTTATTTGTTTTTCCGCGTATTGTTTTCCATATTTCGAACGATTTTATTAGTTTTGGATGAAATATAAACACAAATTTTCCAAAATTAATATAATTACGATATTCATGATGTTATGGTCCAGGTTAGGACCCCGCGGAAGAACAACACGAACGCAAGAGTAAAAATAACGAAGGTATATTACACGAAATAAAGATACAAGATGTGGAAGGTGTTAGTATGACTGTCAGTCTGGTTTAGTGTGAACTACTATCGGCTCGACTCGATTCGGTATCTAGCCACCCCACACGAGGGTTACATGTGGTACAAGGCCGAGTTTAACGTGGGTTTCCCGAGCCCGTAGGCTCGGCCAAAAAATGCCCGTAGAACCCGTATAAACGGGATCGGGTTGGTCAACCTTCCCGAACGAGACTCTGCCCTTCGGCGGAGCCTCGTCCGGGTTCCTCTCTACTCATAGGCAGATAATTCGACCGTTAAGCCGAGAAGCTCGGCTTGATGGTCGAATACATAGTTTATGCGTAGTATACATAGTTTTAGGAAGAGTTCATTCTGTAGTTATAGGTAAGGACCCATGACACATGAGTCATCGTCAAAGCAAGTTAACATACCATCTGTACCAACGGAACTCGGTGATGAACAGGTAACGAATTAGACTAGATATTGCGCCGCTTGATCTCATATTCCGTGGTGGAACAAATCCGAATTTCTCATTCCATTAGGACTGTGCCATCACGAGCCACGACTAAAATCCACAAGACGCTCCATCCAGAGCATTAGAAGCCGGTTCAAACAAGGATATACAAGTGATGAAAATTATTAGGATGATTAAGTAATTCATCGAGTCTACAAGAAGCCTCAACAGATTGCAGAAAGTACTGGGCGGCCATTTCGCACTATATTTAGGATTCATCAGCAGTGAGCATCCACTACTGAGAATTGAAACCCGGACATTTACTTTATCAGGCAAACATCATAGAATCTGTACCAATACTTATGTTCACGTACGTGTGTATGCGTGTGTGTGTGTATGTGCAAGTGCGTGCTTCAAACAGAGAAGTGGATATTTGAACGAACGTGATAGAGAATGAAATGGCTAGAGCTTGCCAAGAACGAGTCTACTTATGAGCGTGTGTGTTGTTTTTTTTAAGCAGAAAAAATTATCGTTAATATAGGATTTCCCTCAACTCAATGTTCTTATCTATTGATGTTTCATTTTATCCTTTATATGACATTGTGTCTGTCAGATACAGACCAGACTTTGCCATCAGCTAATACTTGCCACTCTACAATACGAACCAATTACGTTTCCTATCCGACTTTTAACAAGAATAGAAGCTTCTCTTTTTGTTATCTTGCTCTGTCTTTTCCTCTCCATCAAAAAATAAAAATCTATGCGTGTGCAACAGACAGGACAGAAAAGTATCCACGTCGAAAATGGTCCTTTACATGATTAGCCAATGAAAATAGAGTCAATGAATACACCGGCTGAAATGCAATGTACATAACGACGAAAAATAGTTACTATTCTAAAATAGAATTAGAATAATAACAATAATAAAACGTAAACATTCTGATAGTTAAGAGAATGTTAATAGTGTGGCATTTAACGAAGCAAGTCAATTTAGGACGTTTCTCACCCCTAATGATCGCTTAAAGATTCTCAATGTCGCACCAACCCTTTTATAAATCCTGAAACAGTGTTAGACTTAAGGATGACTTCCTAGCCACTCCGTGCGAATGAACGCTTCACATAATGTCACTGGCACTCACAAAAGTAATACATGGTCGACCCAGTTGCAACTGGTATGTACAAGCCTAACCAAAACCTATGCCATTACACACACATACACGCGGACAGACACACACACACAACCACGCACACACACAACCACCCACACACAACAACCCCCCCACACACACAGATATATATATATATATATATATATACACAAACACACACACACACACAGAGACAAACAAACACAAACATACACATATATATCCTGTTTATACGTTATTTTAACATATGCAACATATTTAATTATACACACACAAACACACACACACACACACACACACATATATATATATATATATATATATATATATATATATATATATATATATATACAGTAGCAGCCATAATATAAGGAACGGAAACAAGAAAGACATAGATATGTGTATTACTTAAAAAATAATGCATGATTAGCAATGAAATTTTTACCGAATAAAGATTAGGGTGTAATGCATAAATATTATACAAAGTTACAAAAATTTACATAATAGTTTTTTTTTAAATAAAGATTAAATGGAACAAAGGAAATAAGCTACTGGACAAAAGTTAAGGAACGATGTTAATAATTTGCATAAACTTTTAATTTACTTTGTTAAAAAACTTGATAGAGATTTTCAACAATAAATAAAAGTTCATTTATCATTAGGACTTTATTTTTAAGCAATATGGCAAATTCTACACGCAAAACGCACTCTTTTAAAGAAAAAAAAACTTATTATCGCAAACTCTCAAGAAAAAAAGACAATTTCAGAAATTTCTGATATTGTTCATAGGTCTAAAAGTGTCGTTCATCGTGTAATTAGCAGGTATAAAACCGATAAAATGTTAGATTCAAAACCCAAACCGGCTGACCTCCAAAATCATCGCAAAGAGAAGATCGATGAATTGTTAGAATATCTACAAAAACCGTTTTGAAACTGCTACATCAATTGCCCGTCAATTAAATGAATAGACAGATAATAAGATCTGAAGGAAAACGGTTGCTCGCAGGTTAAAAAATGCAGTATTGCATGCCCGTATTCCAGCTTCGAAGCCTCTCATTTCAAAGTGAAACCAAAGGGCACGCCTGGAGTATGCGAGAGAACATGTTGCTTAGACTGACGCACAGTAGGATACAGTTCAGTTCAGTGACCAGTCCAAGTTTAGTATATTTGGTTCTGAGGGCAACACTTACGTACGCCGTAGAACAGATGAAAGACTGTCTTCTCAATGTGTCGATAAAACCGTTAAGTTTGGTGGCGGCAGTGTCATGGTGTGGAGAAAGTTTTCCTCTACAGGAGTTGGCCCTATCACCCGCGTACATGGCAATATCAATGCTGAGATTTACAAAAGGCTTCTTCAGCAGCATGTGGTACCAAGATTACATCATAATCTTTATGAATCTCCTATTTTCATGCAGGAAAATGCACCTTGCCACAAGGCTCAGAAGGTTATGGCTTTATTTGAAGAAGAAGGAATCGCCCTAATAAAGTGGTCAGCACAGAGCCCCGACCTGAATCCAATATTAAATGTTCGGAAGATAATTGGAGAAAGGGCTCAGAAAAGAAACCTGTAAAACCAGGATCACCCATGGGAGTTAATGAAAGACGAATGGGAGGGAATTACTGCTGATTTTTGCAAGAAATTTATTAGATCATGTGGTCGACAATGCAGAGAAGTCATTGAGAATAAGGGGATGTTTACCAAATATTAAATATTAAATTTTGTTCACAGTCAAGTATTAACAATATCGTTCCTTAACTTTTGTCCAGTACCTTATTTCCTTTGTTTCGTTTAACCTTTATTAAAAAAAACAAACAAAACAAAAACAAACAAAACAAAAACTATTATTTAAATTATTGTAACTTTGTATAATATTTATGCATATATATTACTAATCTTAGAAATATAGGACCTTATACTCGTTCGGAAAACCCTGGATATTTTGATATGTAAATAAACTGACCAATACACAAGGGGGAAACGAAAAGGTACAAAAAAAGAATGAAAAGAGAACATGTGCGTCAGCTAGTGTTCCCTGACAATCCGCGTAGATGAAACCTTGATAGGTTCATCTGGCACTTAGGTCTAATTATATATATATATATATATATATATATATATATATATATATATGTGTGTGTGTTTGTACTGGAAAAATCCTAAGGCGACAGGCAAACCTTTATAGGTTTCACCTAAACGGATCTTAAAACGGAAAATAACGGAACAGTATTTATTGATAAAAAAACAAATATAGCCATAACCACGGGACAAAAAAGTAACAATAAAAAACAAAAATTGTATGCTACTCTATTCATAAGCCAATAACGAGACAAAAAACAAAAACAAAAAAACAAGAAACAAAAAGAAAACACAAAAAACGAAGCTAGAAATGTCTTATGGTTTAATCCTCCACATAATTTAGCAGTTTCGACAAAAATAGGTAAAATATTTTTCAAAATACTTAAAACGTATTTCCCACAGACAAATGTATTACATAAAATTTTCAATAAAAACTAAGTTACACTTGTATGCCTAATATTACTAACATAATTAGTAAGTATAATAGGGAAAACTTTGAAGACAAACCGCACACCAGTGCCCCTAAATGTAACTGTAGAAATAAGGATGACTGCCCTCTCGTGGATAGGTGCCAACCAGTGCGTGATCTACCAAGTCAAAATACATAGAAATAAATTTAATAGTACTGATAAGAACCCAAAAGTTTATATAGGATCCACCCAGAATAGATTTAAATAAAATGTTATTACAATCAAATCAGTAGTACTATGTTTATAACATATAAATATAGTACTACTCTATATATATATGGAAGATTAAACAAGATAAAAATTATCCCATTTTTGAAATGGTAAAAATTATTAGAATAGAGTTTTTTTAGAGTTTTTTTTTAAATTTTTCTTGTCTCGTTATTGGCTTATCAATAAAGTAACATAAGTTCTTTGATTTTCTTTTCTTTTATTACGTAGTTATCGTTTTATTTCGTTTTTTATCAATAAATACTGTTCCGTTATTTTCCTTTTTAGCCAGTTTTTTTTTTTGTCTTTGTCTTTGGACTTGGCGCTTAAGCACTCGACGTTTGTGTTAATTTTCTTGGTTCTTTCTTTTTTTTTATTTTCAATTTTTTCCTCGGGTACTGATTTGTTCTATTACAAGTTGAGATATCCGAGTTTTTCAAAACAAGTATTACCATATATATATATATATATATATATATATATATATATATATATATATATATAAACAAATTCAGAAAGAAAAAAGATTTTAAAACCTGGTATTCCCAAGACATCCCGATAAAAAAAAAAAACGATCAAGTTTCGATTCCCTTACGTTGATTGTTATCACTTTCACTTTTTAATAAAATAAGAAAGATTGATAGCATCTCTAACGGGTCTGCCTAATAAGGTTGATAGATAGATAGATAGATAGATAGATAGATAGATAGATATTTTTATTGTAAGCGATTATAATAAAATCATGTTGAAATCACTACACGAAAGCAGTCATGTTTCAGTACTTTCATTGTACATCTTCTGTCGAATGTAAGCAACAAGTGATTAAATGATTTTTAAGATACGAACATTATATATATATATATATATATATATATATATATATATATATATATATATATATATATAAACAACTTAAGAAAGAAAACGATTTCAAAATTGTAACGGAGAAGTCTGAAGTTGATTGCCAAAATTAGAGAGAAATAAACTGTTATATTCCGTGGTAAAGATGAAGTTTGGGACGCCTATATGTGTGATGGTTCGTCTTACCCTTGCGCATATATTGCAAAACACTAAAAAAAATTCCCGTCTAGCTAGAAGATGCTGATGAGTCCTAAAATATAAGAAATTACCATTCAATGATTTTTCAATGAGTTTTCAATGCATTTGCTGAATTATATATACTCGGCCCGTTTAGGATCAAAGTGTAGTATCTGTGCTTTGTGATCATCCGGGCTGGCTTCTGTCGAACTCCCTAATGCAGGGAGGAACTCGGAGGAAGCTTTGCCGAAGGGCAAGGTTTCCTTCGGGGAGGTAGACAGGACCTGAACCCGTCCAGGCGGGTTCAAAGGTCATATTTTTGGCCGAGCCTACGGGCTCGCGGGCTACCCACATTAAACCGGCCTTGTGCCACATTTAATCCTCGTGGGTGGGTTAATAAATACTATATATATATATATATATATATATATATATATATATATATATATATATATATTTATTTATATGTCAGAGAGGGAGAGAGAGAGAGAGAGAAACGAAATCAACTGTTCAGACACTAATGAATGAAAATGTTCTACTGAATTATTTTACAAACATGCGTAATAATAATGTCAATAAAGTATATATATATATATATATATATATATATATATAGAGAGAGAGAGAGAGAGAGAAATAGAAGTAAAACTTAATATTACGAGACGTATTAAAAACGGGCGTTTTTAATATGTCTCGTAATATTAAGTTTTATACTTTTATTTCGATCATTAAATTTTATACCTACAAAAATATGTGTGTGTGTGTGTGTGTATGTTTGTGTGTGTGTGTTTGTGTGTGTAATGATTTAGAAGTGACGGAGCGCATTTGTTTTCTTAAAAACGTTTTTCGTCCAACACATATTCAGAAACATTCGTTGCAATAAAGAAACAAACAAACATACCAAAAAATAAATAAATAAATAAATCATAGCCGAGTAAAATGAAAAAGAAAATGTCCGTGGAATCTGTAAATAAGGAAATACAACTGAAATGAATTTCTTTCTAAGACAATAAATCGATGTACATAAGCTCTTAGTATGAAATAGTAAAAAGCATTTTTACTGACGGCTCACTTATATATGTATGTGTGCGCACGCGCCTGTGTCGGACAACCTAAGTAAAATAAGGATTCAATGAATACAAATCACTTCTCGGAATATTTGGCTCTCTTATTATACAGGTAACATAGTTTCATCAGATATGGATTGAGAAAAGTGGAAAGAAATATTGAATGTAAACACGCTGTTTCATAGAACCGAGATCAAAATATACAATGTTTTCGTGTCTCGAAATTAGATTATGATTCTTAATTTTTCCGAAAAAAATATAATGTGGACACAAGTTTCAACACTGCAGGATGGCCATAATTTTCATGCCTCAAGTGATAATTTCTATATCCAAGTTATCTCTCTCTATATATATATATATGTTTAAGGATTCATTCTAAGGACGCATTCTTCACAACAAATATGGCATATTGTAAACACAAACAGACACACACACACACACACACACACACACATATATATATATATATATATATATATATAGCAGTGGTGTACCCGGAATAAATTCCAATAACCAACAAATACTATTCTTAAAAGAGCCGGAAATACAGAGAAGTGGAAATATAATTATTTCTTCGAAACTTAGAAACTAAAACAGAAACTAAAAACTTCAAATTCAATTATATAATTAAATTAAAAGTATTAGTTCTGTTTCGTCTTAAAGCGAAATTTGGATTCTGTTTTTGAAACATGGAAATTCCTGTGTAGCGATGAAACCATATTTTTAGATCAGTCAATTTATTATATTATAATAATATAATATATATATATATATATATATATATATATATATATATATATATATATGATTAAAACGAAAGGTGGCCCACGAGGAAGGAATACTATCCTGTAAGAATATTTTTACTTAGAAGAAGCTTTGAGGAATGTAATACAGAGGAAGAGTGATGGGAAAGAAAATGGCTACCTTCAATGCAAACATAATCATGGACGCCCTGGAACGAGATATTTTGTGTAGTTATCACCTAGCCAACAGACAGTATCACAGATATATAGATGAAATTTTCTTTATATGGAAACACGGACATAACTGGCCCAGAGACCTTACAATCACCTCATCAGTTTGCAGCAAACCATCAAATTCACACTCGAATATTCAACCACTTCCGATTCTGGATGTACTGGTACGTGTAAATATTAACCACGTTTCTACTACACTATGCTCCGCTGTCATTGCTACGTAAATTGTAATAGCTAGCTACCTAACTAAACTAAACAAATCAATAATCTACAGCTAATATTTACACATATAACGTATCTGTTCAAAAATGAGCATTACAAAAGCCACATTGAAGAACTATTCTGTTATATTCTCAGTAGGAATTACCAGCGTAAAACTACCAATAATTCAATTACTGAGGCTTCCAAACGAAATAGATATACTATCCTAATCTATGAAACAAAAAAAAAATTATAGATTTTCCATGTTTATTTTTTATTTTAATTACATCATTCCCAAGTTTTTTTTTAATCTTAACAAGAGATTGCCAGTCCCAACAAATGGAGAAAAAAAATCAGCGAAAACCCATTTCACGCTAGGCGTCAATTCTCAAATCTGCGCACTGCCATAACACCATCCGCTATACACCACCTCAACAAGAGAATATGACATGCAATATGCTACAAGACATATGTTGACATATCATCACTAACAGCAATTATCACATCCTGGAAATCATGTAGTATTCAAACAACAGTATGTGAATTGTGACAGTTAAAATCTTATATATTTGCTTTTCTGCCACAAATGCAAAAAAGGAAATTATGTTGGAGAAACTAGAACAGAAATCTTCGGTTAAATAACCACAAAAAATGCCATCAGAGACAATAACAGTAATTTTCCTTTCGCTTAAACTTCAACAAACCATTTTTAGCGTTGATGTCTTCAGATGTGTGATCTTGGCATCTTCATTCAGCAGCCGAGAAGAAAAACGCAGGTCGTAATTGAAATTTATTTTCAAAATAAATTCAAACATTGAGGTATTAAACACGGATTTGGATTAACTCAAAGATTATAATTTGTACGGGGAAACCTGTAACCAACAATATTTATTGAAAGAGTAAGTCCTATTTCTTTGTTTATTCCTCGTAACATTGAAAAAGAACGCAGACGTGTTCGAAAATTCCGACATTGAAAACTACTTTTTCGTGCTTCGATTCATGCAAAAGTTTAATGTTATATATAAAATACAGTATGTGTTTGCTCGTTTGTATGTCCAATCAACTCCTCCGCTCCCTCTGGTCCGATTTTAATTATTTTTAGCTCATTCAAAAGCACTAGAAAAGTTAGACGGAGGGACCGATTTTCGTTGAGCTCATTAAGGGTTGCCAGATTATGCGAGGTTAAAAATATATATGGGTATATTATACTAGCCATTATCGTTGTTTTCATAGCTCCAAGAGAGTAACACTTATTTTCCTTTTGTCTCCAAAATTGCAATGAACGTTTTATTATACGCAAAAGCAAACCTATCGAGCTGCATGTAAGCTAGCTCCTGTGGAAGATTCTTGGTTTGGTCATCATCACAAAAGCCAGAGAGGAGTAGATGCGATAAATATCAATAAACTACAGAAGAACTCAAAATTTATCTCTGAATTTAAGTATTGAATAAATGCTTAAACTTACCATCTAAAAGGTCAACAATAATTCAACGTACAAACAATTATTTGTATTTCATGGGTTAGAGAACAGGGCACAATTTATAAGATTAAATTTATAAAGTGTAAAGATGGGAAAATTGAAATTAGAATTAGTTATACATTCAACATTTGAAGATTTAGAGAAGTTGCTAATTAAGTAAAACATATACTATGGAATACTTTTACTACTCTCCTTGGACGGATCTCAGGGAAGAAATGGGAACTACTGAACACCTACTGGGGTTTATTCGGTTGATCGGTCCGCGCTCACTATTCCATAAACGAAGCGAATGTATTTTGTCGAATGACTGCGAAATCAGAGCAAAATTATCCCAAAACGTCTGTATGTAAAACCCCAAACTCTACATCATAGTAATTTATACGCCAGAAAGTTCAATATCTGTATTATATATTATCTAATACAAGCTGATATCACGCTTCAAAATTAACTAATTTGCATATTCTTATTAGAAAAAAGTATAAATCATTCATTAGTTGTCCTTCATTAGTGTTCTTTTATTCAAGGATTGTTTTGATTTTCATATTTGTTTAGGAATATTGTCATATATACTGCAGAAAAGTATTTGAGATTTGCATTTTACTCGGCCTTCAACAAGATGGCATCTATTTGTAAAACTTTCCTTAACTGTGACAAACCAATTTATGAATAAAATGTTCATTTAAAATTTTGGTTTCAAAGATTTCATGTAGTGAATATATCTTACTTTGCGAAGCGATAGCGAGAGGGCGAAGCCTGAACGTATATCATAAATATCTATTTTATTCACAATATTAGTTTATTTTGTTGGCATTTTATACTTCAAATTTTGTTAATAGGTCTTCATCCACACACACACGAAACTGAGGTAAAAAGCATTATAAAAGTGAAAAAATAGTTTTTAATACCATAAATACTTTGTAAACAAAAATTATTTCCAGAAATAAATTTTTGAAAAAAAAAAAAAAATTACCAGAAATAAATTTTTGAAAAAAAAAAAGATTTAACAGCAATACGTTTTTGTAAAAAAATAATATTACCTGCTATAACTTTGTGTGGAAAAATATATTAACAAAAATAGATTTTTGACAAAAAAAAAAAAATATTACCAAAAAAAAAAAGCTGTCCGCATTAAATGACCCTGTGATGTTGATATGCCTTAAAACAAAACAAACCATATATATATATATATATATATATATATATATATATATATATATATATATATATATATATGTATGCACCACACATACATATAGATGTGTGTATTTGTGTGTGTGTTTGTATGTGTGTACATACTACCATATATGATATTGTATATATCAGACACAGCTTACACATTCCGATCAGGACATTTTGTGAAGAATCATGATAGACCGTCTACAGTAGAAAGCAATTATGTTTTCTATTTCGACTTTTCGCTAGTATATAAGTCGTTGTATTCTTTTCTATTTCGGTAATGGATTTTTTCTTGAAAAAATATCTTAGTGTCTGCAAGAGATATTACAGAAAATTACTTGTGTTGAAAGCGGTGATTAACATGATTCGCCACGAAAATTTGGCCCGAGAATTCATTGACCGGGACGCAATAAGCTGAAAGACAAAGACAAGTGTTCTAATTCAAACAATAATGGTATAATAACAATATTAAATATCACATTCTTTGAAACTGGGGCTACGATAATATTTATTTCAAAATCGTTGGAAACATAACCTTTAATCTGGGTGAATATTCCGTAAAATTAATATGTAAGTGATGCTAGCTGATCAAAGAAATTCATAACTGAATCTGATTTAAATTGTCTGCAATTTTTGTCAGTTTCGCCCTTCGTTTGTCTGTGCTTGTTGGGGAAGCGACTATTCGTGTAATACCTCGTTACGACTTGGTAGACTTTGTTGGCGGTTGGCTATTTTCCGAACCTTTAGCGGATAGTTGTGTCCCACTAGTGGTATAGATTTTACTGTCTGAATAAAGCAAACAAAGGAGTTTCCATCACATCTCCTTGCACCCAGCTCTGGTGCAACACTAAACTCTACCAGCATTTGAAACTCAAACTGAAATCTTACTAGGTCCTGTGATGGGCGTAGATGGTGAACATTTTTTTAGAATATGTGGTCCCCGGTAACATGCGATTTGTTTGCCGACATACAAATCGTCAGCATGTTGAGAGTAGTGCATCTCTATGACCCTTCAATGTGCGACGGCGTTCTGGGCTCGGAACATTTTACCATTCACCATTCATTCATATATATATATATATATATATATATATATATATATATATATATATATATATATTATATATATATATATATATATATATATATATATGCATTATTTCATATGTACAAAACGCTCAATATGAGTAACAGAGCTAACACATTCAGTTTCTTGGATATGAGTTTCAGACTCTGGGTTTAAGGAACATGTAAAATCTACGGTATTGACACCGAAATAGAATTACAACATCGTACGTATGTATACCCGAATCCATGGATATGTTTCTACCTCTAGCCTCGGATTGTTTATATGTATGTGTTTGGTTCAACCAAAATGCGTAAATGTGTACACCTGTTTGTATGTGTCTCTATGTGTATAATAGTGTCACCCCACTAAATAACAAAGACTAGATTTCCCCTCCCACCAGCAAGCACAAACAAATGAGACACACACAAACGCACACACACAAACGCGCACACACATATACATTCACACATACACATACATTCACACACACACAGACACACATACATTCACACGCACACACACACACATATATGTATATTGTGTGTGTATTTAGGCAGAATCTTTTCATTGATACACGTTTCATTAAATATTATAGACAAGTGTTGTCTATTTATTTTATGTAAAAATTTTTCGTAACATCTGATAAATTTAATAACATTATCGTTGAACGAAGAAAGAAATTGACAATATTGATCCATGTTTTTTAATACAATCTAAGCTTTCGGCTTACATAAGCCATTATCAAAGATGTCAATTACAACATATTAAACAATATACGGACAAGACAGTGATGGTAGTCTGTCATTGTTTACATAGATGATTTTTAAGCAACTATAAACACGTACATAAAGACGCTAGAAGAGAAAATCGTACCGCATCTCATGACGTCACACATGACCACACGAGAGTGAATTGAGAAGTATAAAGTATGGTAAGCCGTTGGTATATACCAATGGCTTCTGTTACCAATTATAGACATTTAAGAATATTTGTAGAGTTGCCATAATTGATTTTGTTTAGGTTGGGTTTCAACTGTTTGATGTATAATGCTTCAAGGATTTTTAGTTTTTGTTTATTGTTTTCATGTCGAAGTATAATTGTGTTTTCGACAAGTATTTTACGGAATTGTGTGTGCGGGCAGGCATGTTGTTTTAAATGCCTAAAAATGTTAGAGTTTTCATTCAAATGTAGTGTCATATATATATATATATATATATATATATATATATATATATATATATATATATATATATATATATATATATATATATCATAATTTTTTAGGAGTACAGAGCTTTAATATGGAACTAAAAAAGGCATGGCTTTACCGTTCAAGATAATTTAAAAAAAAAAAACAACCGACCGATTTCGTCCTCGCTCAACAGAGATGAGATCGAAGAAATATATATTATAATATCAAATATAAAATATGAAATACATGCAGTGTATTACAAGCGGGACAATCAGACTGAAATAACGTCATGCCGTAACAGATATTCACCTAAGGATGGTAAGTGAGTCAATACTAAAACTGATGGCGGCTTATTGTACCCAACCAAGGCAAAAGCAAATACTCCACCACCACCATATTGACAACGTCATTTATCTATTTAGATGATTTTCGGAGTCGACTACATAGGTGAAACTACGCTACGGCTAGACACGAGAATATATCAACACGTACCTAGGGAAATTATGAATGATACATTCCAAGTTGGTGACGGGGTTTACAACACATATAGTTCTACTATCGCTTTGTATTTTATAAATAATCCAAAATGAGCCACCGATTTTAACATTGACTCTTTTACCATACTTAATCTTTCTTGTGTTTGAAGGCATTAAAAACAATCTATGTCAGGTCCAGACAGCCTTCCCTTTGTAAACAGAGGGATTGTCTGTTACGTCATGACGCTATTTCAATCTGATTGTTCTACCTTCAATACATTACATGTATTTCATTATTTATATTTTGTATTTATCATTTGTTCCCTCGATTCCAGCTCTGCTAAGTGAGGGCGAAATCGGTCGTCTGTTTTTTTTCTTTTCGTCTTGTATTCATGAACGGTAAAACTTGTCTTGACTTTTTTATTTCTATTATATATATATATATATATATATATATATATATATATATATATATATATATATGATATGTTCCAACAATGAAGAACTAAGTAAAAACATTTAAAATCTGGAGCATCAATTCCCAACACGGGGCTATAAACAACACCTGATCAGGGAACAAATAAATAATCAATTTCCACACCTAGAGAAGACACCCTAATGTACAAGATTAAAAATAAACTCAGACACACCCTTCTAGTAACCACTTTCTACCCAACTCTCCCTCCACTATCTCAAATAATGAAAGGTCGCTAGGAAATACTACATCTCAAACCAGACCTAAAAAAACTGTTTAAGGAACCTGGCTTTCTTGCATATCGTAGACCTAAGAACCTAAAAGAAATCATAGGTCGTAACCACGTTTCAGAGGACAAGGTAATCCGTAATAAACCAAGAACAAAAACAACAGGATTTTCCCAACCATGTAACAACAAAAAATTTATGCTGCAACCACATTAAACACACAAATTTATTCACTAGCTCAGTCACTAAATCTAATTTCAAAATCCACCACGATTCTAACTGTAGAAGACATAACATAATTTACCTCCTAGAATGCGCATTATTACAGAAACAATATGTAGGAAAATCTGAATGGCCCTTTCACTACAGAATTAATTATTATCGCAATCGAATTAAGTCGACTCCCCATGAAAAATTATTACCTGTAGAACAACATTTCCGCCTAGAAAAACACAATTTTAAAACGCATGCCAAATTCACTATAATTAAGAGAGTAAAATATTTAGAGCAGATAACATTAGAAAGATTTTAGAGTTCCATGAAAATAAGTGGATACAACGTTTAAAAATGCAACA
>OZ010584.1:101422624-101492624 GCA_963932145.1 Acanthosepion lycidas | reverse complement strand
ACAAAGAAAAACTACAAAACGGTTATGCAATATCAATTCTCCTTTATAACAGTGCATTCTGGACAAACTCCTAAGAGAATAAACTTTAAAAAATAGAAATGTAGTTCACATAAAGAGACTAAGAATTGCATTGAGTCAACATGTAATCAAGTTTTATAGAAAAGGAGACACAAAGGTCGCTGATATATAACATTAGGAAGAGTGTTGGAATTTCTAGGGCATATAGTGAGAAAAGTGTGTTTGTGTTGAGTGGTCCACCCATTTTTATACATATGGACTCACCCAATGTATACTCATACTACTGCCAGTGAAGACCCGAGAGAAAAGAGTCGAGTCGAGTCCAAAGTGACAGAGTAAAACGTTGTAGGTAACCGGAAGAGTGAGAGTGAGGTAACGGTGTTGTAGGAGTCACAGTGAGCGAGCACGTAGACACAGTAAGAAGTCATACAGCGATACTTCAATACCAATGACTGTATATATGTTTTGCTACTAACCTGGAACTACTAAGCTGCTTTACCAGTTTGTATTATTACGTTAATACATTATTTTCATATCTTCATTCCTGGCGTTTGTTATTTATTGGTACCGTATTTCAACCCGTAATCTACAACAGTTTGGAAAATTTGACACTCACAGAACCTACTGAACACAGAGGAAAACAGTGCATAACCTACTTAACGAGCTTGTCTAAATGAATGTCAGAACTTGGTTTAGAAGAGATTACAAAAAGATAAAGTTTACTAAGGATATGAAATTCTAGAGAGATGATAGCAAGCGTCCTCAAGGATTATGACACAAAGAAGAAGAAGAAGAGTATAGAAGAAGAAATTTCTTGCTCCCCAAGTTGTAAATTATATTTTCAACATAATAAATTGTAATTTCAAAATGTTTCAAGATAATTATGTAAAAATTCGAATAAATTCGAATGCAGCAGAATAACCCAGACTTATGCAGATGTTAACTTCCTGTATCTGACAAGTAGTAGTTGGTTGGGGCATAATTCATCAAGATCTGTCTTATAAAATCTCGACAATGGTACTATATATGACTCTTGCTGCTGTTAAAGATTCGATGTTACAATTAAAAATGCAGCATGATAAAAATGTTTTTTTCTGTATAAAACGAAGCACATAAATATACAAGAAAATTCGGGTTAAATATTGAAAATAACGGTGAAGTTTATACAAATGCCACAAAATTAGCAAGAAAATAGAAACAGGAAGCAAAAATCTTGGCCAAGAGATAATATAAAATCTCGAACCAAATCCGGCTAAATGGTTTAGAACTTAAAGGTGAAACTGAAAGTTTTATTCTTGCTTAACAGGAGTAGAATCTATTTATATGCAACGATAATATAATATCTTATACTCTAGTCAGTTATGTACCATACGTGATACACCCTTAGGCGATAATGTATCTTTCGATAAATGACTGACGAGGAAGATTTTTTTCCCGCAGTAGGTTGCCATTTATTTGTCCGGTAGACTATTTGCTATCCAAGGCTATAGAACCGGGATTGTCCTGCCATTTAACTATTGCTGGGGGGGAGAAGAGGATTTGGTACCTTTGCCAAGGGTATTAGCACATAAGTGAATTCAAAGGATTTCATTGGAATTCAAACTCCGCTCTCCGATTTCTGAATCTGAGCCGCTATCCATTACTCCACACGTACCCAAAATGTAGGTTTCTATGATCAATATATTGAAACTATTAATCATCGAATTTCAGGAAGCTCAGTTCTCGCATCTATTGGATCGAAATACCGTGATCTGTCATGCCTACGAGATAAAAACAGTTACTAAATAGTAATAGAATCTGTAGTTGAGGGAACAGATGTTACCTTCATCTGGGATATTTCAAACAACACAGATCGAACAATTAAATCAAATTACCCAGAAATTACAATCAGAGATAGAAAAGTGCAAACATTTTTCTATTCTCTCTTTGATATGAGCGTAACATGTGATAAAAACTTTTCTGCTTGTCTTTATGAATAAACTTAACAAATACAAAAATATTATAATTGGTTTTTATTAATTTAATTTTAAAAAAGACAGCTATTAGCAAAAATAAAGGAAAGAAAACTTAAATAGACAAAGCTCTTTCTTGCTGAGTCCCAACAATAATATGAAGCTTTTTAGTTTTTAAGTATACCATATATTTTTACATTCCAGCACAAGGTTTTTATAAAGTCTAAGCTTTTTCAAAAACCCTCTTAGAAATTTTTTTGTCACGTGATAAGTTATTATTAATGTCTAGATGATTACCTTGTATAATTCCATTGGTCTTGATCGAAAAAAATCGCAGATTATGGGACTTAAGTCTTCCTTCATGCCCCAACACCAACTGCTACTCTACGTTTCTGTCTACCCAATTTCCTTCTCAAGACATGGATCTACCAGTGGCATGATCTTCAAACTTTTTCCAAAATTTTCACCAACAGGGATAACGTGCTCGTACATATAATTAAAAGTCCCATTCTTAATAAATACGTGTATGTTGAGACTCGCGCCATGATCTCGTATTTGTTGAAACTAACGCAGTAACTACTCGGCCACGCATACAGCTTGGAATGTAAAGGAATAAATATAAATCTATTTGTACGTGTGCAGGAAAGTCGATTCCCTAACACAAATTCATTGTTTTGTTTATGATTACATTGTTTCGTTCTCTGTTTTTTTATCGTTCGTTTCACTTAGCAGTTTTCTCATTCAAAACTAAAACATATTTTCATTCATTTTTTCAATTAACACGGTCCATATTTTATATGATGTCCAAAAAGTGTTCGAAAGAAACAGAAAATTTCTAATTCTAAAATATTTTTTCCATTTTCGTTTTGTTTAATTTTTTTCAACGACAATGATTTTCAACGGAAACATGTTTTCATATTTCTCATTCTTTTCATAAAAAAATTGTTCCTGATGTCGTTTCATAGTTTGAATATTTTAATATTCCCTTCTGCGTTCATGTTTTCATGACTCTCTAATGTTTATGCTTGTCCAACTTATTTCATACTGGTTTTTATCTAGGCTTTTATTTAATTTCATTTCTAGTCAAATCTACTAAGGTTAATATCTGTCTGTTATATATTTATCGGAGTACATAGGTTTGCCTATCGTCCCGTTTACACTCATTCACTGTTTTTTGAAAGAGTTAATCGATTGTTTCCTGTTTAGGACTGTGCTTCCGGTTCCTTTTAAAGGCGTTTCATCCTCTTTCACTCCTGGTAGCCCCTTGCGTCTTTGTAGCATTATCACCTTGATTGAGGTAAACTGATTTTGAATAAAGTGACTACAGTGTAAATGTGTGTACTTATCAATAGCAGGTGTTATACTTACAATAAAATATACAGCTAATATCACTGATTTGTCTAAATCGTCAAAGAAATAACGATAAAAACACCTAAATTATTTCGCTTGATAGCTTATTTGGATTTTAACAGGCATGAACACGCGCATGTACACTTTCATTGAAATTGCTTGACGTGAGCGTAAATTCTCTGGTAAGTGTATATTCTTGCAAACATCTCGCTTGTGGGATTCTTTTCCAGCTCTAATCTTTCCTGCTAAAATTGATCTTCAAATCTGTACATCTAATGTCAATCATTATCGCCTGTCTTCTTAATCACGTGCTTTTATTAGTCTCAATACACGCAGTAACTCCTATGATTTGATTAGCTTTACTTCATTGTCTGAGGTAAAATGATAAAAAAATCTATTTTCAAAAGTTCCTACACGTACATTACGTGGTTTTAGTTGGCACACAAGATGTTTATGTATGAGAGAATATTTTCTAATATCATATATATATATATATATATATATATATATATATATATATATATATATATATATAATAAAAAGGCTTAAACACTAATATTCCATGGTCATAATTTATTCCATTGGAATCGTAAATACGATCCAATTCATCAGACCTACAAATTCAAAAAGAAAACAGAAAAAAAACTACTCCGGAAATAAAAATAGAATTTAGAGAGAGTGTAATTATGAGAGTGTGGGACGAATGTTAGTTCATAAGAGAGGGGTTTAACAGAGAGAGTTTTATTTAAAAACTAGGTGTGAGTGGAAGGGGGAAAAATGATTGTTGTCGGATGTCTAAAACAATAAGGATACATTTCGAGGTGACATACACACACCATGGCCGATCAAATCTTAAAGAAGGAGGGAGAGGTAAGGAAAGAAGTGGTGGGGAAGAAAGATGGGGCGGGTGAAATTAAAATTGAAAGGGACGCTGTGTAATTGAGAAAATTTGACAAAAATAATATCGACTGCAGGTTACAAATCAAATATAAACAATAAATATGACGATTATCTAATCTAGCGAGGACCTATATTTTTATGTTCAAAACGCATGCAAATCCACACATACACAATAACTTATACACGTATATACATACACATCGCCGTGTACCTACATACACACATACATATATCCGTGTACACATACACATATATCCACATATTCACACATACATACACACATACATATACATACACACACACACATATACATATATCTGATACAATATCTCACTTAACACTAAGGTTGATTGTCATCATCTGTACGTGTCCAAATTCAAAGGAAGCAGAGGATTATTTCCCCTAGAACTCTCTTACATAACACAAAAATCGGTCTTCGACGATACGTGTAAATTACAGGAAACTTGATAATGATATTTGTCAAAGAACATGAAAGAAATAAGAAACTATTTTCAGTAAGAAAATAAGCCAACCATTCAAAGGCGAATTTGAAGTGGGTGAATAATTGCAAAAAAACAAATAAAAAAAAACACAAAAAAAAACAATATACTACAGCGGGGAAAATTAAAAAGAAAGTAAATGTAAATGCAATGTTCCAAATGCAAATCCGATGGCAAGATAAGCCATTTCATGGTTTATACTCTGACCCTACCAAACAAACTGACGTAGATAAACCCCATGTCGATTAGTGGTTATGTAGTGCAGAGTTAAAAGATGAAAGTATTCTTGTTGCACAGGACAAATGCTTGCTAGCAAGAAATTAACAAGAACACACATTGAAAATTGTGTTGATCCCAAATGTCTATTCTGTTATAAATATCCAGAAACAATTGTTAATCTTATATCAGTTTGCACCTACTGAAAATAAAACTCGACATTATAGAGTGGGTCAATATGTGCACCTGAAAAATTCAATTTTTAAAAAAAGGAATCGCTAAGAAAATTTTATGACCATCGCCCAGAACCGGTTACAGACATAGGGCCTGTAACAATTTCTTTACAGTATAGTTCACATTTACAAGGCCCGGGGGCCACACGAGATAGAGGGTTATGTTAAAGGCCATTTGTGTGTTTTGGAGTGGAAGTTTACGGTTAATCGTAGCATTGAACAAGTTCAGATAGTAAAGAAATGAGAAAATAACCTGTTGGGAATGCGAAAGGGCAGTAGTTTCCAAGAAGGTGCTCGAATTGAATTTACTTTTCATCGATGGAATATGAAGGGATTTGCTACTATATAAGTGGCATGGTGTATGCTTGTCGTGAAGGGTTGACTTATCTGGACCAGGAAATGAAGTTCATCCGAGTATTTTCCGTAAAAGCAGTAGTAGAGCAGTGGAAGCTGCCCCTGCCCAAATTTAGCAAAAGTATTCCATTTCTGGTGTAATCTGGCTCTTGTAAATGTAGACGATAACAGGAAGAGTAAGATACCTACTGCACAATACAAAGAAGATAACATTTTAATTGCAACCTTAGCAATACATCGTATGTACAAGTTCCACTTGAGATTGGGTGTGAGTTTGAGGCCCAACTGTCATTCAAGAAAAGGTACTTCCCCGAGAGGACCTCCACCCCATCCTAAATATTGGTAGTTGAGGGTCAGGTCGGCAATGATGCAATGTAACCAACCAGTTTTTAACCTATTGGGTATTTGTACAATGTCTCGGAAGAGAGATCAGTCGCCAATCTCTGATTAACGACAGTTTTAGATGGGCGCCCGTATATAGTTTTATCATCGGCATAGATGTTTAAAAATGATATGAGTATATTCTTAGATAGGTTATGCACAGGAAAAATGGGTAGTCCGAGTAGTCACCTCTGGGGGTTCTCATGGGATTATGCAATACACACAGACATAACAATTAAAGAAAATCGCCCAGCCAACGTAATCAAAGTTCACAAAGTCAAAATATTCTTTCTTATTGATATGACAGATTGTAATGTATCTTTGAAGATCTTCAAAAGCTGTCAAAGTACAAGGATCTTGAAAATCTAAAAGGTGTGGTACATGAAGACAACAGTAATTCCAGTTGTAGTTGGAGCCCTCTGTTTGACGGGAAAGGTTCAGTTAGACTCACTGAATGGATTTCTGGTAGCAAATAGCTTAAAGAAATTTTAAAACAAAAATGCACTCACAATTGCCGCTCACACTTTACGAAGCGCTTTATGTGCGTGATCATAGGTTGACATTTCTTTACTGAAATGATCAGTAGAAATATCATGATGCCATTTCTTATGTCTTTGGTTGGAACCCCGACGGAAATGAGCATCTAATAGAAATCAAAGGACGTAATAATAATAATAATAACAATAATAATAATAATAATAATAATAATAAAAAATAACTATAATAATAATATTAATAATAAATTTGTACTTTAGATATCTAAGCTAATTATCATATACCAGAACGGTATCCTTGCAATGTTACAAAATTAGATAATGATAAGTATGAAAAGGACATGTCACTTTCGCCAGATAATCGCAGTATGAAGATGAAAGAATCGCATTGACCTGAGTATTTGAAACTGATATAACTGACGAATATGATGGTGAGTTATTAAGTTGGTTCAAAAATAATGACGTCATAATGTCGTTTTTTGACGTATTTTTAACGTCAAAAAACGACATTATGACGTCATTATTTTTGCACAAACCTAATACTTTCGCCGATAATATGTCTTGCTTCCAGCAGTGTGAAAACATAAATGAGGTTTGATGAACTGAAAAAACAAGAGAAAGTACTTAGGCTGTCAAAACCAGAGCGGTATTGATGTCTTCGGGTATACAGTCCTACGAATTTCTTAAGGCTCACTATAAGTCAAATTTTGTGCTAACTATTGGGACAATGATGGCAACATTCAAAAGTATTATAACATTATTATTATTTTTTATTTTCTTTGATTTCTGGCGTTTACACATTTCTTTCCGGGTCCCGCCCAGGGACCTAAGGTTAGAAATGGCATCATGACACTTTCCACTTACAAAAAAAAAAAAAAAAAAAAATTACATATAGAAAGCCCTTCGTAAAGTGTGGGCTGTACTTGTCAGAATAATTTTCTGTATCTCCTTGACGCATGGACTTCCAGGAATTCCTTCAATTAGTCTACTGCAATCTTTTCCAACCAGTCCTAAGGCTCCAATTACAACAGGGATTGTTGAGGTTCCCATATGCCACATTTTCGAGATTTCTATTATTATTATTATTATTATTATTATTATTATTATTATTATTATTATTATTATTATTATCTGTGTTTATGTCATGCGTCCTCCTTTGTATCCTGTAGAGCCGGGTCCAAACTATGGTACTTAGTCCCTATAGAAAAATTGTCATTTAATTGACAGCATTTAGTATAATTCTCAAAATGTGTGATCGGATGTTGCTTATGCATTTCCACATTTTTCATCACATTTTGATGAAATTCTTTTTGTTTAATAGATATTTCTCCAGTGCCCGTTTTGAGTCCAATTTGTTAACGATAATCGCTCTCCACTACTTCCTGTGCATTATAACTCTTAGCAACGTTTTATTTACTGTACTTGGATATATATTTTTCATAAAAATATTTGATTTTTATAAAAAAAATGTATTTTTCTTAAAAACTTTAATAAAAATAAATAGTTTAAATTATTACAATAATATTATTTAATATTATTCAGTTAAATTTATATAATTAATTATATGTATATCATACTCAGAATGTGTTTATGCATGTGCGTGATCGGATGTCGTTTATGCATTTCCACAGTTTTCATCCGATTTCGATGTAATTTTTTGTTTGATAGATAATTCTACACTGACGGTTTTGAGTCGAAGTTGTTGGCGACAATGGCCCTCCACATCTTCCTGTCCATTATATTAGGTTGGTGCCAAAATAGTGACGTAATAATGTCGTTTTTGACGTTAAAGAATACGTCAAAAAACGACATTATTACGTCATTTTTTTTTTTGCACCAAACTAATAACTCTCAGTAACGTTTTACTATTACTAATTGTTCTTGGATATATATCTTTCATAAAAACTTTAATGAAAATAGTTTAAATTATTATAATAGGATTTTTTATTATTATACAGTCCCTTTTTCAGGGACACCCACCATTCAAATTGTTAACCGCCGCATTTGGGGATGTACCCTCAGATGCTCCCAAATGTTATTAGTAATATTGATTTTCGGGTAAGCTGACTTTAAAATTAAACTGCTAATTGAACGGCAAAAATCCCCAATAGTGAAAGACCAGGTTGAAGACGAGCTATACTGCTAGTATGCAATAAAATCAAAATATTACTTAGTTATAAAAGTTTTTAATTGTTTTGATCTTAAGAGAGAAAAATGTTCGATGAATAATGAATTTTGACAATGATTTTTTTTTTTATTTTTTAATATTTTAACTGGAATAATTTATAAAGTTTTAAATGGTGTAATGTTTAAGTATTATTGTTATTCAATAAAAGTTCTAATTACAAAACAGGAAGTCGAAAAACTAATACAGAATTTATCAATTTCAGTCAGAAAAAACGCTCGAAATAGAGGTCAGGTGAGTGTGGAAAATATAATATTAGGTTGGTGCAAAAATAATGACGTAATAATGTCGTTTTTTGACGTATTTTTAACGTCAAAAAACGACATTATTACGTCATTATTTTTGCACCAACATAATAACTCCGTCCACACCGGGACATTTTTCCTTGGCTATTTTGAACGTAGCCTTGTGAAAAGGCAAATTGAAAAAGCCAAGTAAAAGTTGAACAACCTTTACAGCAACAAACAGGACATTTACAGGATATATTAGGTTGGTGCAAAAATAATGACGTAATAATGTCGTTTTTTGACGGATTTTTAACGTCAAAAAACGACATTATTACGTCATATTTATTATTATCTAACAAAATACATTAACCAACTTATTATTCCCTACCTTCCTAGTAAATATAATGTTAAGTCAACATTAGTAGTAATCCAAATGCTAAAAGGTGAAAAACGCGACAATGAAATCATGGCTTCACTTGATGTTGAAAACTTATTTACCAAAATAAGAAATATATACAGTAACTCATCTTTACACCCACTTAAAATTAATCCTAATATATTAAGTAAACTACTATTAGCTTGTACTAATGAATCCCTTTCTTCGATCATAATAATAATATATATATACAACGTGATGGTGTCTCTATGGGTTCAGTACTGGGTCCGACATTTAGCAATTTCTACATGTAGAACCTCGAAAATAAGATATTTACAGATTTTAAAAAACATCCGTCTAAGATATGTTGATGATATTCTATGTTAATTAAAAATACAGATGAAATACTTCAACTTCAAAAACGTTTCCAAAATAATTATGTCCTTAAATTCACATATGAACTCAATATTAATAATAAAAGCCCCTTCCTTGGCATATTGATAAGCATAAATAATAACAAATTTACTATTTCGCCATGAAAAAACCTACAAGCCTCAATTCATATACACTTAACTACAAGAGCGAATGCCCATATTACTACAAAATAGCAATTGTAAAGAATCTAATACATCGTGCAGAAACTAAGTCATCCACAAAACAGATTTTTTACAGTTAATTAAAGAATATAAAACAAACACTTATTAATAATAGCTTTCCAAACTATATAGTTGATGAACAAATAAGATGCTGTCTTAGAAATATCAATACTAAGCAAATATTACATAATACTGCTTCTACGAATCTCAGATTTATTAATCTCCTATATCGTGATGAAATGCATACCGATTATAAACAAGATGAAAATATACTAAAAAAAAAATTAGTAAATACTAATATATCAATAACAGATCCAAGCAAAAAAATTAAATTAATCATATACTGCACGAAATCTAGTATATCCATCTTAATTCTTCGCTATGATTCTTCTCCCCCTGTTAGCGATTTCCAAAAAAACAACATAGTTTATAAATTCAAGTACCCTTTGAGAGATTGTATCTCCAACGAATTAAATAATATTTCTGTTGGTCACACCACAAACTCGCTTTCACGACGCTTGACACTACATTTGAATGAAAACTCTAACATTTTTAGGTATTTAAAATAAGATGCCTGGCCGCACACACAATTCCGTAAAATCCTTGTCGAAAACACAATTATACTTAAACTTAAAAACAATAAACAAAAAGTAAAGATCCTTGAAGCAATATACATCAAACAGTTGAAACATAACCTAAACAAAGTCAACTATGGAATCTCTACAAATATCCTTAACTGTCTATAATTGGTAACAGAAGCCATTGGTTTATACCAACGGCTTCCCATACTTAATACATCTCGAATTCACTCTCGCGTGGTCATGTGTGACGTCATGAGCTGCGGTGCGATTTTCGCTTCTAGCGTCTTATATGCCCGTGTTTATCGTTGCTAGGTAATCATCCATGTAAACAATCACAGACTATCATCATTGTCTTGTCCGTATATTGCTTAATATATTGTACTGTAATTGACATCTTTGATAATGGCTTACGTAAGCTGAAAGCTTAGATTGGATTAAAAAATATGTATCAATATTGTGATTTTCTTTCTTCGTTTAATGATAATGTTATTAAGCTTACCAGACGTTATGTAAAGAATTTGCATAAAATAAATAGGCAACATATGTGTATATTATTTAATGAAACACACATAATATATATATATATATATATATATATATATATATATATATATATATATATATCGAGAGAGAGAGAGAGAGAAAGAGAGTGAGAGATTTATGTGTGTATAATTTAAAATAATAACAATTATGATGATGGCGGTGATAAAATATATTCCCTCACCTAAAATCCTTCAATACCAAGCGGCTGTGATATAGATAAAACAAATAAGCTCCAAAAGCAGACGGAATCTTTTCAAATCAGAAGGTGATAAACTTGGTGAATTACTTTCATCTGTGACGCCTACTTTTCCTTAGAAATCCCAATATGTTTGCCCCACACTGTTTTGTCTTTTATTTTCAATTTGAAGACTCCAAAGAGAACACACACATTTTCCCCGATACGCGTTTTTGATTAAAAAAAATTCTATTTCATCTGATCAACTTCACACACACGAACACACACACTTACGCGCGCGCACACACACACACACACACACACACAGCCACACACACACACACACACACACACACATGTGACGCCCCCTGGTGTCGCTGCGCCAAATGTGACGTCTGCCTGGCCGCGTCCGTCGTGCTATCCTGGTCTCGGCACCAATTGTGACGTCCCCCGGTGTCGCTGTGCCAAATGTGACGTCTTCCTGGCCGCGTCCGTCGTGCTATCTTGTCCTGTGACGACCAACTGGCTTGGTATTGGTCGCGGGACCAAATGTGACGTTCTAACCTTTTGCTGATTCGGATCGGAATCTGGTTAGATTCGGTATCAGCCTTGTCGTTCCTAGCTCGCCTCCAACGTCTGGTTACCGAAGTAACTGTTTTGATTTCTAGTCTAACCTACCCACGTTGTGATTCGATCTTATCTAGACGAAATCAGGCAGTCGCCAGGCCGTAATGCATGTCGAGTTCGAACAAGGGTAATACCACACAATTATATGCAAAAGAAAATAAAGTAATAACTCGAAAAGTTCAAATGTGTTAAAAAAAGGATAACAATATTTTATATCTGGTTGCTGAATACAGGATTGCGTCTTTCTACCAACCCACTTATATGGATTCGTGACGCTTTGTGTTTGTTAGGCGAGTCTTCACATCCTAAATTGTTCTTTTAAGAAACTGGTGTTGGTGTATCTTCAGGCGATATTCGTAAAACTTGTTTTGGTGGTGTGTGTTTAAGTCGTTCTTCAAAAATAAATTCTTCTTGGTTAGAAGTTGAGGTCGATAATGCGCGAATCTCAAGTCAGCTTCTGCGAGGCGGGCCCAACTCAATTCAACTCAGCTGCGAACTTCGAACTTAACTGCTTTTCACTCGCTGCGACTCTGCTTATATGGACGCCGACCAAAACCGGGTTGGGCTTTTCGGGGTTTGAGGTTCCTTGACAATTCTAAATCCACAATCCACTTCTTTGTTTTCGGTCAGGAAAATTTATTATTTTCCATTTTTGAAAGTCTTTCGTCCTCCTACCTTCTTCTGTTCTCATATTGATATCTCACCATGCTCTCGGAGGGTGTCAACGGGTTTCCCCTTTCTCTCACAGTGGCATCTCATACCGATCCCTTCAGGGTGTCAACAGGCCTCCCCTCCTACTTCACATGATTACCTTCGCCTAACGCTCACGGCAGCATTCAGCCAATGGGCGCCCAGCAGTGTGGCTGCGGACAGACGAGCCTTGGTTTAAAAAATCTTGCTCAAAGAAATAAAAATGATCTTCCTTTTTCTTTTCTTTCTTACTTTCCTTTCTTCTGCCCGAAAACAAGTCCATAGGCTCTTATCTTAACCGAATTCCGAATTCGTCAACGAGATTTTCGCCAATTATCAAGTGGGTGGTCATCTGGCTATCTGGACGCTAAAGCCATATATTCGTTTATATAAAATAATTTTCTTATCATAGCCAGCTCCGACACAAAACAGATGCTCCTCTCAATGATATTCTGCAGATAGTCAAAGGCTTAATTTTTCCTTCATGGTGGTCCAGCGGACATTTTTTCCCGCGACCCACTGCATGACCTAATTAATATTAACTCTCGTTTCGTAGGTCATTTGGCCAACCTTAAATTTTCACCATTGCCATAATCGGTGCGCCGTCATCAATCAAATTAAATCCGACACATCCGCGACCTTACTTTTTTCGCTAATGAGGATACAATATTTACCACTTTCCTTTGTTTGAAAAAAAAAATAACATCGTTCAGTGTCCATTTCGTGATGGCTTCTTATCACCTAAATTTAATTCTCGCCTTTTTCTTTCTTTTTTTCTTCTTCTTTCTTTCTAGTAACCTAAATAGTGTCACACACACACGTTCGCACACATTCACACACACATATACTTTGAGATCAACAGCCAGCGGCGAGAATGAACGCAATCAACAGACCAGGTTTGCTGGTTCAACTATACGCTCGTAAATATCTGTGTTTGTCTGTGTTATATTGTATTCAACCAAAGATGCATGGCTATTCAGTGTCATGAAAGACAGTGGATTAAATTCATTCAGATATTTTTCGAAACTTTTAAAAATTTTTACTCATTAGTACAGCTTTCAAATATCAGTGACTTGCGTTGATAACTGTTTATATTTGTAAGAAATGCATATGTTATCATTTAAAAAAAATATCCTTTCAGTTAAAAGTAGCATGAGAGCACTTGAAAATCGAGATATGCATGTTTTTAATTAAAAGAAAAAAAAAGTATATGTTTTCTTACGCTGAAGATGTGACATTTAATGTGGGTTGTCTTGTTTTTAGTATACGAGCATTTGAGTCGCAACTGAGAAAAATTATATTGTGAGGTCCCCAGCCCTGGGAAACAGATGCCCGAGGCTGAGCACTCTCATTGCACCAGAAAAAGGAATCGGTGCTCGCTCTGATACCAGCGTAACCGACGGTTACGGGGGCTGCGGGTGATTTTTGTTCCTTGCCCGGGTGTACGCACTCGGGTGTCCCACCTTAAAAATGTGTCACAGCTCGTCTTAGTGGGGAGATAGAGTAAATACCTAGCATACGAGCATTTACAAATATAGAATCTAGTATTTTGTATTAATACTTACCTTGTGCTTATAGCCATGTAGTGGCTTACCCCATTTTTAAGATATTAAAATGGTAGTGATCATCGATGTATTATGTCAGGTCTCTCTTCAATAAAGTTAAATTTCTTGCGTAGAAACTGTGTCAGTTAACTTCTTCCATTCTAAATGAATAGGAAATGAATGGGAATGGATCGACCCTATGTGTCTGTCATGGCGAAACCTACATATGAAGATCTTAACTGGTGCAGCGAAGGAATGTAGCCCGGTTGAACATTAGCCATACGGGTGTAATTTCTGGGGCGGATTGTAGTGATATATTCAGACTTGTTGTCATCAGGACTGATATAAATTGAAAATATTAATGGGATATTCCGGGAATTGGACTGCGGGATGCGAAGAGTCGATCCTCGTAGACTGAACATAAACATTGAATTTTAAATTCTCTGGGGGTTAGAGGGATTGGCCGACACCTGAAGAATGCCGTAGGTCAGAACGTCTATAACATTATGATCAGAAGAGCAAAGATGCGGCCATTAATCTGACAGTAAGTCAATAATGAAAATAATGATAAGTCCTCATCCCAGAAAATCAAAAGGTTATATATCTTGCATATCTATCTATCTCTCACGGTACACACAGACGCACACACACACGTACATACAGGCACTCAAACACACACGCGCATATAGGCACTCAAACACACAAACATACATACATACACACACACATATATATATATATATATATATATATATATATATATATATATATATATATATATATAAGCGTGTATGTATGTGTTTGTGCTTATTTGAATACCCACTTCACAAAAACTAATCAAACATCGGATTTTAATATAATTAGTACTCGATCATCGATTTCAGAACTTTGTAGCACACTCATGAATATATATGTTTTATTTGTCAAAATAAATTATATATATCTATTTCAGTTTCTTATGTTTCACTCTCATCATTACTCAAAGTCTGTTTCTTTCTTTCTTTCTATTACAATCTATTCATTATATATATATATGTCTGTTTATGAATCTATGTCAGGGTGTTTTTCTATCTATCTATCTCAGTTTATTTTTTATCTGTCTCTCTATCACTCTAGGTCTGTTCCTATCTATCTATCTATCTATCTATCTATCTATTCATTATATATATGTCTATCTATCAATCTCTCTATCTCAGTCTGTTTATCTATCTATCTATCTATCTATCTATATATATATATATATATATATATATATATATATATATTATTATTATTATTATTATACACTACTAATGCCAGTCTATACTTCACAGGAAACAATCCTGATAATTAAGCTTAAACTTCTCAAATGAGTTTTACCAATGTAACCATCACTTATTTCCTTTCTTTCAAAAGGGACATGGATGTTTGCGTCCATTTACATCGTCTTTCCTTGCTTTGACCCAACGTACATAAAAAAATGCTTTCATTTTGTGCCAAGGTTTGCAGCAGATATTTTGGCTTAAAACTGACTGTTTCATTAGACAAACCCTGGTGTCTCCGTATGGCAAAATCAAAAGATAAAAAAGAAGAGGTCATCTGGTATGCAACTTGCGTTGTCTACGTGTTAGACATGCTTGCAACGATTAACAGGTCGAGTAGATAATCCAGTTACATTTCCGCAGCGTCAGTTTTGGGGAGAATATTAATGATGTATTCATCAGGATGGATGTGCAAAATTTGGCTTGTTCCTCTTTATGAGACAGAAATATTTCGCCAAGAATATCTGGGAGCTAAATGATAAAAAGTAAGGGAAAAGAGGAACCTACACTTCGCTTACTAATTTTTCCCTCGCAACGAAATATTAATTTACGCGCAAACGATTTACTCTTTGCTTAAAAAAAGTTAATAATATGAAAAAATATGATTACTTATTTTTCGGACATGGGAATAAAAGGAAGGATTTGTACAGAGTTGGCAAAACCAAGTAATCCCATGCCTGGAAGTATAATAATTTTAATAAACGAGATTTATTATTGTTAAATGACTTATAATTCGCCTTGATTCTACCTTCTATAAAATATTATCTCATAGTCAAATGATCCCAGTATGAGGCTCGGATGACAACAAAAAAATAAGGATAATAATATGGTCGGGTGCCCCTGCTATATTCCTTGTGCTCCTTCATAAACTCCAAAGTAGAATCAGCAATATTATTGGTCCAGATATGTCGGCTCCTGTTCAGTCACTTACTCAATTTAAGCGCACTGCTATGCTAACAGTTCATTGAAATGCTAAGATTGAAATTTTTGAAAATTTAATAATATGGTAATAATTATTCATGCCACAATGACTGATAAACTCCTACAACAAAAATTCTCAAATTACCATATTAGTAACAAACGCACTCCCCTAAAATTTTCAAAAATTTCAACCTTAGCGTTGCGACCGCACGCTCCAAATGTTTTTGTCTGTTAACAATAACACATTTCTAAAAAAAACATATTTCGATTCGCATTTAATCTTTCGTCTCAAATGCTACCTGGATTTACTAAAAACAAAATAATTTTCATGCCTAAGGATGACTGTATGTACAGTTGAATGTACTAGGAGATTAAAAATTTTAAAAATACAGCTTGGACTTATTATAAATAAGGATCATAACATTCATCGAGTGGTTTGTAGGTTAATGCAACTTTAAAATTTTGTTTGTGAAGAGATTTCGCCATTTTATATCATTAACTTTACTAATCTTCTTTTTTAGCACTGTATTGTAAAAATAAAAATATCAATTAAGAACACCGGATTATATATTTCATTGTTCTTTTTATAATATATATATATATATATATATATATATATATATATATATATATATATATATATGTGTGTGTGTGTGTGTGTGTGTGTGTGACAAAGTGGAAAATGTTTATTTGTGACGCGTTTCATCCTTCAGAATTTCATTCGACTAAATTTGTTATGTTGTTAAGACTACGCATGAACACGAAAGAGGTGTGCTGGGAATTTTATTATCTATCCTAATTCATTTACAGACTTTTTCTTTTCTTTCCATCATCGTGGAGCTGAATAAGCCTGCAAAGATGAGTGAAATACTTATGTCATGTCAGCTTTACAACCTGCTGTAACCGTAGACAGCGTTTGCTTTTAGTGTCCATTACAAGTAGAGTATTAATTATGTGTGAGACTAGATTACCAATCATTACGTCTCGGTGTAGCAGCCTTTGTTCAAATATCTAATCGTCAATCTTCCGCCAAAGAAAATTTTAATCTATTATTCCAAAGATAATAAGGGCCAAGTTTAAATTTAGGAAATATTGATTTCTAAAATTAGCTACATAAAAATCTTACTCCGTTTTTAACCAAAATGGATATTTATTTCTTTTAATTTGTCCTGGAATCCTATAAGCTTGGGAAACAAATAAAATGAACTGCCCAAGTGGGATTATCTTTTTTACTAAATCAAAAACAGACGCATCGTGACGATTTGGATTCAGCCACTATTTAACCGGTTCATTTTCCATCCAGGACGATTAATTAACGTTGCAACACCTTGACCAAGCTCAGAAAATGACGATCACCGGTGGGAAGTGGCTTAAATTTTTTCCAAAAATTGATTCAAACCTTGTGAATGGAATAAGGTAGGGGAAACTGTTTATTTGTTTTATTTTGTTTTACGGCATATCAACACCTCAATGGGTTATTTAATTCCGACAAGATTTTTTAGGATAGATTGGTATGAATAGAATATGTATTCTTTGTAAGAAATCAGCTTACAGATCAGGTCTCATTGACATTTTTTGTAAAGAGGGTTTTTCTCGCGATTCACAAATGTATTGCTAGCAATAATTTAAAAAAAAAGTGAATTGGTTGTGTTTTTTACTGTAAAGTCTAATATCCATACTTTCATAGTGTTTTAATCACAGTTTTGGGTTTAACTATTTGCCCATAGCTGGGACCCTAACAGTTGCTAGCACCCCGAGTCCAAAACTCCCGACTAGAAGTGTTGCTGCTGGATAGAGCTTAAAGACATACACAGGACAGGAAATTGTTACAAATCCATTGACGGTAATCCTCGCCTCATGGTCAGATACAATCTCTTTATCATTAATTGGCAATCTAGCTGCAGATGGTGGTCTCGATAAAAGAAAACCCATCCCAAGAAGCCTACACATTCGCGGGAAGGCATCAGTGTGAAAAAAAAACAAAACAAAAAAAAAAAAAACAAAGGATAAATTCAGAATGACATAAATTCTTTAAAAAAGGAAATCACGTGAGGTAGGGATATTTCATCCTCGTTTAATAACTGAAAGACAACTATACTATACTAATACTTTGTTCGATTTTATCTTGTCCACGTTCTCATAGACCCGCAAAAAGAGATATGAAATATTAGAAAGTGATCACTGTCTGGTTTTTCGCGTATAGAAAAAGGTGTCAAGCAGGTTACCACGCGAAGACAGTCAGACGGGCAACCAAGCAATCTTTTCTTCTTATACGAGACAGATAAAGTGTCGGCTTAAAAGCTCCACAAATCAAATAAAACTCACATACATAGACAGTGACAGTAGTATAAAAACGAAATTAGGGTTATGAAGGCAGACTACCAAGACAACGGGCAAATATTCGCATTGTTGATAGAGATTCTTTATCACATGAAATGTTTAATAATTTATAAAAGTCTTTAGTATTTATCTCTTTGATTCGTCTCATAGACAGAAGAATTAGTCAATTGATGAAATAAAGATAATGTATGAATGCGAGCGTAGGTGTGTATAAAATGGAGTTTACGCACATTTGTCATGTAAAAGACGTTGCTCAGGTGAATATTCTCCATATTTTGAGAAAAGAAGCATCTTCAAAAATTTCTGCCGCGATAACATTAAAGGTATTTTAGTTATCTGATTTGACTGGAGTTGGTTAAGGACTCTCGGAATTCCAGTGACGATTGACTGGCGTAATGGCGGTTAATAACACACTATGACGTTTAAGTCCCTATTTCATGGGAGTGCGATGCGAGAAAAGGATAATCCTATTTTGCATTTTTCTCATTTTGTGTATTCATTACATAACACTTTAATACACGTATTGAACGGAATGGCTGAAAGAAAGGAATAAAAAAGATACCTTGTTCTCAGAGAGATTCTTATACTTAAAAGTCAATCACAAACATTTACACTTGTCCCATGCAGAGAAAGTACAACATGTATACAACAACAAGCAGTGAAAAAATGCAGAATATATATAGGGTCTTACTTGTGATAATTACCAACGGTAATTCTAGCTATAGAAGTCATATTTATGTTTCCCAATGGGAAATTCGAGGGGCCTGGATTTATCTTCTAAGTCACTAGCGTGTACATATTTCTCAAAAAGGAAACAGGGAGTCATGGGTATTTCTATACATGAACAACGAGCCGGAGATAGTTTCTGCAGCTCGGAAGAATATAGTCCCAAAGTGAGAGTGCGCTATAGGCTTGTGGGATGATCCTTTTGGCAACTCTCAGTAACGAGGTGGTAGATTTAACCTCAGGCCGTTCGGGGGAAATTTAAACTTGGCCTGTAAGAAAAAACAAATAAACACTAAGTTTGACAATAGGACGCTAACTGAGGCACTAATCACTTTCTTAAATTTATGAAGTGAAGTTACTAAGGGGCATGGTCAAGTGAGTCATGTGACTGCATCTCAGTCAAATAGATATAATAACTTTTGTTTCTATACAGTCGATAACGTTACTTTTTATATATGATGAAATGTTTAGACTTTCAATGATTTTTTTTCGTTTTTAATAGATGTATAAGATTTACAAAATATATAGCTAGTATATATCGTTGGTACAGATATCTACAAAAAGATCTAAAATGAAAAATAAAATTAGAGAGAAGTGAAAATAATCAGAAAAAGAAAATGATAAATAAACCTGAGAAATGTGTAAAGGCCTACTCTCCTAATATGGAAAAGAAAGCCGTTTGATGTTATGAAAGTTTATCTTTGCTAATTAGCCCAGAAAATCATCGGTGTGGTAATGCCTTAGATTTACCCCCTAAAAATAACATTAATAAACAAATATTTCATAAAACCCGTAAAATATATTATTTTATGACGGATAAATGGTTTAATGTTTCATTTTTTTTTTTTTTTTTTTGCTGTTGTTCACTGATTACAAGCCTCATAACTCCGCAAGGTAGGGAATAACTGTAATAATGTTCTTTATTCTGTTTCCTCCGACCTTCAAATAGCTTAATTCAAACAAACCAACAACATATGCCTCCTTTTCGCTACCACAGTCGCACTCTCTCTGTCGCCTCCTGAAGCATTTTTTATGGATTGAGTAACAGTTCAAATATGCATAGGTGGAAAGATTTTCATGCTAAAGGATCCGACTTCAAAATCTATCTCTTTATTTTAATATACAGCTTGTAAAATCGCCATTGTATTTTGAGAATATTTTAGACGCCAGACATGTCCGAATACATTTTCGTCCAGGAAGTAAGATATTTTCTCTAGTGCCTCTGAGAATCTTGAAAGGAGGCAGAGGTTAACTATTTACATTATTCGGAGAATTCTCCTCATCTTTGGCGCCATATTTATTACAACGTTTCGGCTGTTGTACGGTCCAGCCTTCTTCAGGTGGTTGAAATGTCGAAAGGAATCATAAATTTCGCTCACTGGGGTAGACTGTTCTAGTTCCACGTGCCATGTTTAATGGATGTCAGTTGTCAGTTATCTTCTGTTAATTCCCCTCTCCAAGTTCTCCACTGCCTTATCCGGGTATTGAACTCACACGCTTTGGGTACTGTCACTGGATCTAACCGACGCCTTTATCCACTGTGTCATGTGTCCTTCGACATTCCAACCAGCTAAAAAAGAACGGAGAGTACAACGGCCGAAACGTAATAAATATGGCGATAAAGATTTAGGGTTGACTTGATGCATCACTATTGTAGTGACCTGGGAATAATTCTCTCTGTAGTCTGTTCCACGAAGTAGAGGCTCCTGGGTAAGAAAATATCTGAATGAGTTTCTTTATTAACAATTAGATCATGACGATGAGTTTTAGCTCTAAAGGTCTAAACTGGTGAAACTAAGGAATATAATGCGATAAGATTTTCCATGGATATTACTGATTGATTAGTAACAGGATTGCGATCTTTCGTTTATAGAAAATGGATTTAAAGTGAAAATACTTTGTCACCAACAAGGACAGTTAGAATCTTTTAAACTGTCAAATTAGATAACAATGCTCAGTTTTTGGTCTGGACTGACTAGTTAAAAAAACAAACAGACGAGATACCCCTAGACATGGAAAGTAAAACAAGAAGTCTGGCGTAGTATATTAAATAAAGGATTCAATTCGTAATCCCTTGTAGGTTACTCGGATCGACATACACTTACTGATAGCCACAACGCTCAACAACCGAAACGTTGTGATAGCAAGGACAAAGCTAATGACAATAGCGTTGAGTGGTTCTCCCATTTTTACACAAATGGACACACCCAATATATACATATACTACGGCTACGTGAAGACCCGACAGAGCGAGACCGAAGAGTCGAGTCGAGTCGAGTCGAGAGTGACAGAGTAAAAGGTTGTAGGAAACTGGAAGAGTGAGGGTGAGGTAACAGCGTTGTAGGAGTCACAGTGAGCGAGCACGTAGACTCAGTAAGAAGTCATACTGCGAGAATTCAATACCAAAGACTGTATATATATATTTTGCTACTAACCCGCATTCCTGGAACTACTAACCTGTTTTACCAGTTTGTATTATTACGTTAATAGATTATTTTCATATATTCATTCTTGGCGTTTGTTATTTATTGGTACCGGATTTCAACCCAGAATCCACAACAAATAGTTTACATCTAAATACTATAAATAAAATTAGCGAGATCAAATGTAGAATAATTAAGTGCAATTATCTTTCAAACCAAATGACGTCCAAAACGTATAATTGTGTTATGAGTGCCAAGCAGAATATTAAAAACCCAAATATGGAAATCCTGAAATTGAAAAACCCAGTATTTGAAAACCCGAATTTATAAAATCCCGAAAGTTCAGAATCCCGAAATTTAAAATCGTGAACGATCAGTTATTCATTAAATTTAACTTTGAAATATTTACTTTTTATTACGTTGACAAGATTTGGTTACCAGATGTTGAATCGAAACATTTGTATTATCAATGGCTGAATGTGATAATTACACTGTGATGTTATTTAATGTTATATTGTTATAACAGACATTTATAAGCCAGTGTCTTAGGTATATTCTTTTAGTACAAGGTTGAAATAACTGTTGCTTTGACGGCCGCTAAACTCCAACTAGTATCGTTTCTCACCATTTACCAAATTTTATTCATATCATATTTCTATTAAATTGCCTAAAAATGCAGGTGTGACAGCAAAATTGTCAAAAATTGTGGGATAATTGTTCATCCTACAAAATGTTTAATGTCTAAATAAACACTAAACTAACTGAGTTTCTTTTTTCCAGGTTTTTACATAAGGCATTAAGACATCTTGAGACCATTGATCGTAAAAATCACTGAAAGACTCTTTGAGATATTAATCTAGAAAGAACAGGTTAAAGACATTTTGTGTCTGTGCCACTATGTCTTCTCCACTGGGCGATGGTGAGACGAAAAAGATCATTGAGGCCTTCCGTAATGATGGTTACATTCATACTCTGGATTCCATCTTCAAAGTCTGTTAAAGAACCATCAAGAGAACGGCAAATAAGTTTAAAATAGACGGAACAGTAGAGGGGAATCTGATGAAAGTCTGTATTTTCAATGAGTCTCATTCCCTTGAACGTGTACTGGGAGCGATATTCAAGTGGAATACGAACATATGAAAAATCGCTAAAGAGTCGGTTCGTTGCACCATTCCAGAAATTACCTGGCTTCATGCTCTACATTTCCAAGAGTCGCATCAGACCAAAAATGGAGGTTATCTCGGATGGGGCTCACCATGGTATTGTTTCCTGCTTTTATCTGACAAAAGTAGTACATGGTGTGGTTTTATGCTACTGTAGCACGTCTGCTTCAAGGTTAGACGTGTTGTGTATTCGGTGATGGTCTTCATTGTAATGATTGTTTATTTAATCTTCTGATTAATTTCTATCAGATTGAGCAAGCCTAGTCAATGTCCTACAAGCTCATTCATCAACAAGGAGATTCTGGCCATAAAATTGCCAAACACATGATTGTTTTTGTGTCCATTCATTAGAGTGCTTTTCAAGAAAATGTTAATGTCTATTGTAACACGAAATGGAACAAATATATTTGTACTGTTAAGTCATACACAAAATTACATCCATATTTTTGCACTTACCCCATATACAGAGATTATAGCATAAGGGTTTCGGTTATAATCAATAAATACTATTTAAACGCTATTTTATAAATGCTTAGAAAAACCTTTTTTCCAAAACTTTTTAAAAATTTCTCCCGAAGTCTATTTTTTGCGATACTGATCTTTTACGATTTTAAATTTCGGGATTCTGAACTTTCGGGATTTTATAAATTCGGGTTTTCAAATACTGGGTTTTTCAGTTTCAGGATTTCCATATTCGGGTTTTTAATATTCTTCTTAGCACTCATAACACAGTTATACAATAAAATCAGTCTGCAAATGGAACAAAGTCAGATAAAACAGGTAAGGTAAACCTTTCTCCACGTAAGCAGTGAGGCCCATGTCGTTTACTTTGTAAGCCCTGGTGGTTTCCCGCCTTGCTTGGGGTGAAACGCTTAAAAAAAGAAAAGAAAAAAAAGCCCTACTGCTGTTGATTTGCGAGGTTCTTCTCCAAACATTATATCGCAACTGTCCTTAGTCACTTTATAAACTGACGTCACTCGATAGTGCTGAACACTTGAGACTTCGTCTCAACCAAAGAGAGATAGTCAGCTTTTTTTATCCCTATACGAACCACCTAGCTAATGATGCTCTAGAAAATGCCACAAGTGGTTAATTTGTTCCGCTTGTGGAAATAGAGGGAAATAGGTGAAAATATCGTTTCTGAAACTACAATCTAAAAATGTATATGCATGCAAACAGTATACATTAACAAGTACTAGAATGTTTTGACAATGTCCATTCACTAAAAACGTTCGTATATTAATTATACCTTAATTCCCTGAAATCTTCTTATATAAGTATCATGCAAAAAATAAATTAACATAAGATGTTATGGTACCCCAGCAATGTAATATGACGCCCGTTCCTGGTCATTTTTTGTCTTGGTAAATCTGGTGCTGCAAGAAATGGTGTAGTTAATGGCGTCTCCCTATTTAGACATGTAGCATCTATAAAGGCTGGCTTAAGTTTGTTCAAACAAACGTTTTGATTTGCGTTTTTAATGCGCACAGTATAACAAAATTTAGGAGGTCTTTTCAGAATCTTAAATAACTCATTGTAATGTGACTGTAACACATGTGACATTTGACGAAATATTGACCGATTTCAAGATCAGTTTTCGTATCATTGAAAATTTAAAGATGTTGAGCCGTCTTAAAGAAGCTTCTGGAGCTGTTGGTGCTTTGATTATTCTTCCACAGAAGAATGGTATTGCGTGCATGTGTCATTACAAAGAAAGCATTAGTGCCACAGGACATGGAGGCACAAGGGAAATTTTCTAGAAATAAAAATAAATTGGTTTCAATTGGTCGTCGATTTTCTACTATAAGTTAGCATCTACGACATTAAAAAAAGCCATGAACTGCTAAACAACTTGATTGAAATATTATCAAGCAATTTAGGTGCATGGGGCAATGCTGATTTAATTTGGTGAAATGCTGCCGTAGAATTCTCCTCACAGACGTTGGTTTAATTAAATATCTTGCAATGCAGAAAAATATCTCTGGGCAACGTGTCTGAGGAAACAGTGAATACACATGAGAAAAAAAATTTTGAATTAAATATCACTCTAATCTAAGCCTGCCTAATGCTACTAAGTAGCTATCCCAGAGGCGCTGAAGAGGCGGAGCTTACTACCACGTGTTACACGTTATGGTGCAAAGAGCAAATGTACTACTAGTGTAGGAAGCAGCATGGTCTCCTTAGAAGCGCGCCCCCCCCCCCAAAAAAAAAAAATCAGGTCTAATATTAGAAAGAAAGCAGCCATATTAAAAAAAAATCCCAGCAAAACTCAACACCATGAAAAATATGAAAATCGTATTCTGTCATGAAATAAATGTATAATAACCTAAATACCGTTAATGTCCGATGTTCCTTTAACTACAAAAAACGGATTGCTGAAATTCGTCACAACCAAATCGCATAGCAGCAAATTCAAATAAGTGCGCGAGACATTTAAACTATTTCATAATAGAAAGTGTACACGTGAAGAAAAATACCCACCTGGTTCCTAAATTATGAGAAATGTGACAAAATAATAAAAAGCAACCCGTAAAATCCGTTATTCAATTAAGAAATGTTTTTTTTTTTTTTGTTGTTGTTTCGTTTTTTTCAACACTGCCATCTTTATTTCCAACTAAAAAAGACAAACGTAGAAAGAAACCAGCAGGGTTGATCGAATTTGTCCTTTTTCATGACCTCTGGGTCAATATATGGAGAAATTAAAAACCAATAAATATTACTATTATTGCAACTAAGATGTTTTTAATACATGCGTCGTGATGTTTCCAGGTTAATCTCTAAGAAATAGCAACTATTTACCATAGACAAATATGCGGTTTTTGATTTGCAGAACCTATTTCCGATAATAATATTCTCCTTTTCATTAAGACATTTGCCGTGTTAGGAAATACTTGTTAAAATTTTATTTCGTTTATAGAGAGCGTCGGGAAAGTCACTGGTTATGGTATACTATGCAAGAAAGAAATGTAACCTATCCACATTATTGTATCAATGATATATTAACATCTTAATACACGGACCGAACAAAATAGCTGGAAGAAAGGGTAACAAACTGTCAGAAATTTAAAAAAACCTTACGTCCAACTCGCCACAAATCATCACTGCCACCCGACGGCTTCCTCACTTCTCTTGTTCACTGCCGCTGATTCTATTTCCGCTCGAAGGTATATACACTCATCTCAAGCCGGTACATCCGCGTTATTGCGTCAACCATTTTCTGTTATAAACGGCGAAATGTCTTCCCCAGTTTTTCTTTGAATCATGGAGGCAATGACATCGGCAGGCGAACGCCCTCAGCCCTTTTCATGGTAAATGGATTTGTTCTCCAAAGATGGCAGCCAGGTTCTAGCCTTTTTGTCGTAGCTGGAGGCAGACTGCGATTCTTTCGTAGAAGACTGTTTTACTCTTGGTCTCATTTGGCGCGTGCTTCGCCATAGAGAGCTGATATAATTCTCTTCAGATGATTCGTCAGACGTGTTAGTATTAGTGAGTAGATTGTTAGGATGGAGGATATTGGGTGAACAAGGCTTGCACTGCAGCAGCATCTCGTTGTCCGAAGACTCATCGCTGTTCTGCCTGTTCATCACCTAAGTCACTCCGAAAGCGAGACACTGATAGTTTATGTAGTTCGGAATCACATAGACCAGTCCTGAGTGTTTACTGATTGCATACGTGACGTGCTCCTTTCTGAAATTGGTAGTGCAATGGTTATTGTGAAGCCTCCCTCAAACGGGTTCTCCAAAGTTTTATGTCCCGTGTACCTACACTTGAACAGGTGTGGGTGTGTTGTCAACACCCTTTCTTCGGACCCGGTGCATGTAGATAGCGCTGGCTAGTGTGACTGCGTTTGAGAAGTCGCTATCTGACGCTACATTGTACCAGTACACTGCTTCCATTACGGAACATTGCTTCTTGTCCTCTTCAAACAGCAGTGAAACCATCCTGCTATGCGGAAAAGAAGGGTATGTACGCATATCGCAGCCGAAGTTGAAATCCCCGCTCGTCTAAAAACTGTTTAACTAGACTACTACATGTGCTCTTGCCTGTGAAAATCTACCCTGGTTATCCTAGCTCGACAAATATCGCCCCCAGTTGGCAAATGATGCCTGAAGAGTATTGTCGAAGCAGCGATCGATAGAGTTCAAATAGAACGGGGCCACACTCAATAAGAATGAAGACATATTTGTCGCTGTAATGGGAGGCTCTACGTCTCTACTCCACGTGTTGCTCACGTCTAAACGACCACGTCCCTCTCGTACAGAGGAATGATCTATATACTGATACGCTTCGAATTTTTTTTATTATGGATTTAACATCTCTTTTTTTTAAACAGATTACGAACTACCCCGTCTGCCTCACTCCATTTTCAAGAATGAAATACTTTTTGTTCTACAAATCGTCTTGTGACCTACAGTTTTTTCACCTCTACGATTTATTCCACACACATATCTGCCAGTTGAAGTCGATGTTAAAAGCAGGATTGTCACATTTAAGTAACGCTCATATAGATACATTTCTGCTTTTGGATTAATGCAGACTCCGCCCAAAGATTAGATGGCGCCGATCCCAAGCAGAAGGCTGGAATCAAGTATTTTCCCTACACGGAGTATACTCTGCCAACTTCGCAACATCTCTCTCTCTCTCTTTCTGCTTTTCCGTCCGCTTTGAGCACAGTAACCTCCTCTTCCTCCAAAGACGAAAGCTGACCTGTTCATATGCGTGCGAAAGCAGCCCACATCCCCATATCCAGCAACTCTTCGCACTCTCTTCTATCAAGGAGCAAGTCTATTTCCAGCAGCGCCATAACTAGATTTTTTTCACGGGCGGCGTAAGAATGGTGCTGATGTTTTGTCCCCTAAACCGTTTCCCGAGCAATTTTGGGCCAAGTGACCTAACTGCAATTGTCCGAGTTTTCTCCGACCGAGGTACCTGCATGTACCTTCTCGCTGACTCACGTATTCTCTCGCAGGTGATACTGTCTATCACACTCTGAATCATCTAATTTTTTTCAAGGCGATTTTTTGTGTGGTACGATTCTCCATCGTATGCTAGCTAGCTACGTGGTAACTGAAACTGGTTCATCTTTGATGAGCGCCCTTGCGCAAACGAATATTTGGTCTACAAACATTGTTTCCATATGGAAAGATGCGCGAAAGGGATGCTTAATGTTACTTGGCAATCCAGAGCTTGCTCCGGAAAACCGCTGAATAACTGCGACAGCTTGTACAAATCTGCCAGGTAAACATCTGCCGTACCGCCTTCGCGCACGCATAGCATATTAAACTGTTCCATTGCAAATGCCTCAACGGCAACGCGTTTTATCTGATGCACATCATGTCTCGGTACAAAGCTCTGGGTATACCGCAAATGAATCATCAGTAAGCCCTCAGCCTTTTTGAAGGTAAGTGGATTTCTGTGGCATCAAAAGTAATGACAAACATAATAATTTATAGAGAATTTCCATACTGCTGAATCATACACAAAATGATATACACATTTTTACACTTGTTCCACACAAACAAAGATTATAACACATGTATACAACAAGAATTAATGTAACAAAGAGACGAAAAGTGAGAGAGTCGAATTTGTAATATTTCGCGACGGGAAAACTCACAGCACTGCGTTTACATATGCACCTTGTGTGACTATGTGGTTTTCTCTGTAAGCCTTGCTGCTGTGGGTTTGTGACTTTATTTTGAGGCCCTTATATTGCAACGGGCCAACGACAATCTACGGCCATAACATTGCTCTCAAGAGTCCATTTCAATCAAAGGGAGACAATAATCGTTTGCATTCCTACGACATTTTCTGTAAAGCCAGATGTTTGTTTGAGAAGCATAGCATTTTTGGAAATACTCAGAAAGGTCCGTTTGTCACCGAGGATTACCCTGCATTCAAAGATACTTAACAAAATATTTTTACCTATACAAATTAATGAATTAAAATTTAGTATTTCACTATATTATAATGCAGCTATCTATTAAATGTCTTTTACGTCTTGCCTGACTAGAAAGTGCGAGAAATATTCTTCGTTCACGTGTAGTTAATTAGGTGAACCGAGAGTGTTGCTACTTTCAGCGATAGTATTTGTTGAGGTTCCAAGTCACTATTAACAGAAAATCCCTTTCTGTTCTACCAAAGATAGATGTTGACAAGAAAACTTTCTAATATCACGCAAGACCCATAATTCGGAACGTAACCAAAAAGCCTGAAGGATACTCGTGACAATAGAATCCTACATTATTTATACAAGTGTAACAATAATGAAAGTGGAAGGAAACTTCATTTTAAATAGTCATTGTAAATAATATTAACCCAATTATCCAACAATTTCGGAATTATCCATGAGCCAAAATTTTCAGGAAAATTATCAATGGAAATGAGTTCCTGTCCGTTAAAATATTATTCATGCATGTCTTGTTCATGCCTCTCAAGGATATGCATTTTATGCACATTTACGCACGGGTTATGTGGGCGCGTAAACGAATGCTTAGTCTGTTCGCGTTCCAATGATGAAACCCGATTTCAAATCTCATTGTCGATTTGTCAAGGATGTATGCTTGATTATATCGGCCTGGGCAGTTAATCCCGGCGTGCAGTACTGTTAGCAAAGTTCCTGCCAAACAGACTATGTTGTGATATAATCCGTTTTGAATGAGATTCGGTGGAAGGAATTGTTCAGAAGCCGTCGATAGTTGTCCTATCAAGTCATCGTCATCGACAATTTAAATATCCTGGCTGTAGTCAAACTGTTGATCACGCTATAATATGAGGTCTTTTTTGAGAAGGATTAGTTAGCCAGCCAGGCAGATGGATATGCACAAAACCGAGGAGGCGGTCATTATTCACAATTCGATTGTGAGTAAATATTGACTTTCGAAAAACTCCAAGATCACTACAACTGTGAGTTTCAAAATCAAGTGTTTTCCTAAATTCCACAAGGTTGCCTTTCACCTTTTTTTTTAATACTGGAGGGATCGGCAACGTTATGGATCCAGACCTGACATCTAGCACAGTACTGTATTGGCGGATAGGTCTCACAATTTTACTAGTGAACTTTCGAGTTAAAAGCATGTTGTTTCTTACAAAGATCACTTGTGAAACTCTTTCCGGTTAGTCAGTTTCATGTTCTATCCTCTTGAAATTTGTTCTGTAATTGTTCTGTTTCATTTACTCACTATAACTCCTCTGTATTCTAGGGTTTTTTTTATTTCTTTTTACCCTGTGGAATAATTAAGAAAAAAAAAAACTATAGTTAAATGCATGCATTCTAAAAATACTGAATATTGTTAAAAACTAACAGAGACGAACAGTTATATAATTCTCCGGCATGGCAGTACATGCTTGACGATTTGATCACAGATGAACTAGAGGAGAAAGAACGGTTTGGTTTGCTTTACGGGGTATCAACACCTCAATGGTTTATTTAATGCCGAAAAGATTTTTATTGATGGTAATATATTTTATCAAAATGTATTGCTGGTACTATTTCTTTTTTCAAAAATGTATTGTTTATATTTTTATCCAAAAATGTATTGAACCTGTGAAAACCGGCAATTAAGAGGGGGTTCCACGATCATCAAAACCTCCTGCTGAGAAGCCTTGCTCTCGGATGTAGTTTATCGTCTTACCCAGGATACGGATATAGTTTATCGTTTCACCCAGGACGCATATGTAGCTTACGTCTTACCCAAGACGCGGATGCAAATTATCGTCTTACCCAGGATGTGGATGTAATTTACGTCTTACCCAAGACGCGGATGCAGTTTATCATCTTACCCAGGACGCAGATATAGTTTACGTCTTACCTAGGATGCAGTTTATCGTCATACCCAGGACGGCGAAAATAAGGGGATTCCAAGGAATGATGCTATCATGGACGGAATACATCATCAGCGAGGACGTTTTAACGAAACTGATAATTATATATATAAACACTTGTATTAGCAATAGAAATAAACAGTTTAGATTTCTCAGGCAGATAATGAGTAAATTGTACTTTGTAAATTTGTCAATCACTAGATATCTTGAAGTCAAGAATGGCAGTGAGAAACATCGAATAAGCTACAGGACAAGCTATGGCAGATCATGGACTCATAGGGATAGTAAGTTGACAAAAATTGCTTAGAGATACAAAATAGGAATTCACTCCGTCTCCCTACTAAGACGAGTTGTGACACAATGTCCTTTTTAATGTAGGGACCCGAGCGCGTACACCCGGGCAAGGAACAAAAAACGCCCACAGCTCCAGTAACCGTCAGTTGCGCTGGCCTCGGTGCGAGTACCGATCCCTCTCTTTGAAGCAATGAGAGATCGCAGCATCTGGCAGGTGTTCCCCAGGGCTGTGCACCTCTCAGGATAATCTTCCTGAGAGATGCAAACTATAGGAAAGTGTGGAGAGACACAATCGTTCTCGTACGTGTACATCACAGGACATAAAGAAGAAGATGATGAACGATAAACGAATCAAACTTATTAGTGTAAGGCGATTAAAACTAGTCGGACATTAAACACCGAAGCACTTTCAAACACTCAGAGAATTAAAGATGATCGATGCTTTTAAAATATCTGAAACATTGGAAACACCTCGCCATAGTCGATTATCCTGTCAAACACTTCAACAAGGATTTATAGAGTGAAAAAGTGTTATTGTGAAGAAGCAATTAGTAACAATAGCAGTGAAGTAATTAGTGGTGTAATAAGAAATTTGATTGCAGAGACGTCCCTTGTCGTTTCAGTTGACAGGGAGGTATTAATCAACGTCGATGCTCAATAGCAGAAAGCCTCGGGTCAAAAGAAATGATATTCCTGATTTTTTAATCAACTTAAAGATACTTTTCCGTCTAACAAGGAAACATTATAATGTATTGGAAAAGTAGACAAAAGAAGTGCGTACTAATGTAACCTCATGTGAATTAAGTATCAAATATTGAAAGGTATTTATATAAAGATGGACAGCGGGTCGTTGAGATAATAGGGTTGCCCAATGACTGATAAGCAAAAAATTGACCCGGTTATTGTTTAATAAATCGGTTTTCTCATTCATCAAATTCTTTCAAGAGATTTATTGATTAAAAAAAGTGTCTGTATTGTTTGAGGTGTGTATGCCTTGCCCTCTACTCATTTGGCAAAGTTATGGGATTATAAAAGCCTCTGTAAGGCCATCATTCAAGACGCTGTAGAAGGCGAGATGGAAGCGGGACGACAGCGAAAACGTTGGTCAGACAACATCAAAGAGGGAACGGACATGACAATGCCGGAACTAAAGAGAGACACCACCAACAGATCATCCTGGAGGAGGAAGCTGCATTTTCTTCACTTATTTTACCCCAGTAATTGAAGCTGTCAAGATGCTGCTGCTTCTTATAATATAGATGATGTTGATATTATTAATTTGTTTCTAATGTTTTCAAATATTATACCAGTATCGTAGATTCGTCAATAATTCCCCCCTTTTCTGTATGCATCGCGGTGAATTTTAGTTGCATATTTTTGTTTCCGAGTGGATCTTAAAAATCTTTTAACTCACAAGTAAGTCAATACAGTCACTAAGACGCAAGGGGTTAATGAGTTTGACAGGATATAACAAAAAAAGAAAAAAAAAGAAACAGAAATTAAGACAAAATAACGATTGATATTTCGTTTATTTATTTTTTTTTTTAGATCAAATTTGACGGGAAAGACAAAGGACGGAACAGAAACAAGCGGGAAAAGCGAGCGATGAAACTGTTAGCATAGAACGTACGGTTATATTTAGCCATTTTAACAGTAAAATGACGAAACCTAACCGCCAATAAAATATTGCGTTTAAATTTATTATACATTGAACCAAGCTTATCTTACGATTATATCTTATTATTATATTAAAGCTTACTATTAGTACTTGTAGAAAAGGCAAAAGGAATCTACGTTACGCTGCTGGGAATGACTGAGACCAAGTTTCCAGGCCAGGACGAATAAAATTGCAGATACTTTTTTGTATTTGACAGGAATATTTAAATACATAGAAGAGGCATCAAATCAGATGTGGCAGCAATATTCGATGCATAGATGAATGATTGACTTATATTGATGTAAGATACATCATGGCGAGAGAAATCATCCTGCACAACACTCAAAACCAACTTTCCTGTCAGTAAATTTCATTTCCACCATGCTAGAAAACCTATGCAAAGTTCAAGAAGCACCTGATCGTTGCCATTAATTTAATTTCAGTTACGTACTTTTTTTGTCATAGTCTGATCGGAGGAGCATAAACGATTACTTTCATCAGTCCGATACATACACTATGAGTTTATACAGCTATTGTAATTTTCTTATGGTCTGTCCAATATTGCATCTCTATGACTAAGACAGACCACCATCACACGCAGTCTATGTTGAGCACTGACCTTTGCTTATTTGAATTTCATTTCTAGCTCTTGTTGGTTGGTCTAGGGACTCGTTTTCGTAGTAGACGTTCTATTATTTTGTCCTTATTTGAGAGAATATCTATAACGACTTGGTCTTTTGTATCCAAGTAGTCACGACTGATACTCAACCCATTGTTTCTTTGCCGTATTGTAGATCTACAAAATAACTTCTTCTCAGGAAGTTGAATTAAACTGTGTTTAAAATCGAGTTTGCAGAGCTTGTCGATTGCCTTGTGGCTTCAGTATTACAACATCCAAGTTCTTTGGTAACTTCACAGTAATGCGATTTCAAGCAGATGACTCAGTGAACAAACGTGTTTTGGCAAGTATAGATGCATGATCGATTCAACAGGTCCCCACCTTACACCGCAAACATTGCAAACTCTAATGTAGTCAATTTTCTGCTTATGACGGGGCGTTGGGTGCACCCAGGACCTCATATTGTCAGCTGTTTGTGTACTAGTGAAGCTGAAAAAGCTATACAAAGTTTAAGAAGCACCTGACTGTTGCTATTAATTTAACTCCTGTTACGTACCTACGGAAGAAATTATAATTATCCAAATCACGTTCAACCCCAGCAGTAAAATCATCTAACAATATGATTTTATTATTCCATGGAACAGACTGAATAAGATTTTCTAACGCCTCGTAGAATGAGTACTTTTCAATTTACACTCAGACAATTGTAGGTGCATATGCACTAAGTAACTTCGCATTCTCACTGCTGGCAAGGTGCAAACCCTATCGCTTATAGTACGTGGTAGCTCGCTCATGCGAACACTAAGTATGTTCGTGCAGCAACCTCTACACCAGCTACTCTTCGTTTTCTCAACTTCTTTAACTCTCAGTAACACCTTAAGTCTCATTGGCATTACCGGCTTGCTCTTAGCGAAACGATTTTAAAACATCCGCCTGTCTTTCTTTCCATCTTTCCTTCTTTTTACGTGATTCAATATCCACTGCATACTTGACGCCTAGTTACCAACATCCCTTTAAGAAATATTTTGTTTATTTACAGCAAAAAACAGCCTCATTTCTCAGTAGGCTAGGTCATTATGTAATCCGATAAACATCACGGAAAGAACTTAACATATATTTAAATCAAGACACGTATACAGATATGAAAATAGAGAGAAATATGTTATTATGTAGATATTACTTTTTAAATCATTTGGTCCCTAGCAAGGCGATAATGATATTAAGACGAAGTTGATAAAACATTAAAGAGGGCGAAAAGACAAGGAAAGCCGGGAATTTCGGAAGACAAGAGATGGCGATTGATATCGCATTGAAATATATAAAAACCCTACCTGGCAGGGAATCCAGATAGCAAAAGATACTTCCACTGGCGTGAAGTGCGAGAAAATAAACAGTTAGAAAATAACGTTTGGTTATATATTGCTATTTCAACAATAAAACAAAGAGACCTAAATTCCAATCTAGTAGTACGTTTAAATATATACAATCGAATTATCAAAGGGGAAATCTAATTAGAAAACTTACCATGAAAATAATTTCAGAAATACCACCAGGAGTGATACTGGCACAAGGCCCGATGACAAAAAACACCAATTAATTTGGTTATAATAGAATAAGTTAATGGTGTGTTTATTCTTGTTTGGCGTCATTTTTATTTAAATTTCGTTAAGGCTATTTTTAATTTTATTTGTTCGTCGACGATATGCTTATGGAAATTATTGTTGATTAGCGTTTTTTTTAATGTTACTAAGTTCCTTATAGAATAATATATCCGAAGAATTGCTTACATTGGCCCTGTACATCATGTTATTTTACATCAGAGAGGGATTTCATTTTTATATTTAATTAAACAAGATTTTCTGCTCGTATTTTTTTTTCTTTTGTAAAGAAAGGTCGCAAAACTATGGCTATTATTTATTGTTAATATTGAGTCCGTAAGTAAAGCGTATGGTAGAGTTATACACAAATGTTTATATCAGTTTTATTTTATCTCTTCTAATCTGTTTGCTAATATTAACATGTTGTCAATATAGCGTGCGTATATAAGGTACTTGGGGGAAATACTGAAGACTTCGTTTTCATTATGAAATATGTGGAAATTAAATACCCAGCCCAAGTGCCGAACCCATTGCTATGCCGTTAAAATTGTATTTGTGTTGTGCAGGATAGAATAAGTTTTCGTTGAATACTTCATCAAAATTAAAGAGGCGGAAACGAGGGATAATTATATACATTTTGTAGAACGAGGTCTATAGATTTTTTGACTGGGACATTAGTTGGTTCAGGGTGTTTGCTAATTGATATACAGGAAATGAGATTTGTGAGAATGTTAGGTTTGCTACATATATAATTTTGTCTCAAGCTCAAGTTAATATCACCAGTTCTCCTGTAATCACTGAAGTTAGGCAAAGTCGGGCCCGGTCAATACGTATGTGGAGGAGTGATTGAGAATACTAGATACTTTTAGCTTAAATGTGTATGTGTTGCAATGGATATTGGTTCTGATCTGGGACGCAAAAAGCTGAGTTCTATTTCAAGTCGGATACTATTTATTTACTTACGCGGATTACAAAAATATGACTCAGTATTGTGATTTTCTTTCTTCGTTTAATGATAATGCTATTAGGCTTATCATACGATGTGAAAAAAAATTTACATAAAATAAATAGACAAAACTTGTCTATATTATTTAATGAAAAATGCATCAATATATATATATATATTATATATATATATGTCTGTATATATGTATATATGTGTGTGTATATATATATTTATATATATATATATATATATATATATATATATATATATATATATATATATATATATATGGGTAAATATCCGGACAGACAGTATTCTATAGCCTTCGATGCAACCGATGTAGGAGAAGGAAAACTCTGAATTCAAATTCTGCGGAGGTACGTTTGGGGACCTTGTGGCACACGGTGCTACAAGTTTCTGTATTTGGATCTTCAAAAATTTGGTTCGTTCTGATCAACCCCTTCTCCAATGTAATCACGGCATATGTCAGCTGTCTGGCTGTCGGTTTCTAGGAACCAAGTTGCTTGACATTCATACGTCGCAAACGACGGGAAAACCGAACACACACACACACACACACACACACACACACACACACACACACACACACATATATATATATATATATATATATAAAGAAAGACATCGAGAGAGACAGCGAGATAGACAAAGAGAGAGACAAAGAGAGAGTGATTCTGCTTTTATTACTTAAAAGATTCCCAATGAATAAACTTTCGCCTGATAATCTAGCCTTACGTGAAATAAAGTAAATTTTAGAAAATTTATATATTCTGTTTTATTGACTGAAAAAAAAATTCCTGTAAATCGTGTAAAGAAAATGAATGATACGAGAAAGGACGCCTTATTTAAATAATTTCTAAATTGTGAAGAAGTTGCTGAAAATGTGGTTTCAGGAGATAAGATGATATATTGTTTGAGGGATTAGAACTAGGGCGAAACGAAGGGTAATAAAAAGAATAATGAATCAGGAGTTTGAATAAACGCACAAGCACGGCTGAGCGTAATAAAAAATCGTCGATATATTTGTTAAGCAGCGTTGTAATCATTGCGTAGCAAGAAAGAAAAACAAAACAAAACATTGAAACCACTGGATTTGGAAGAATTATCTACGTTTCGATCCACAGGAGCGAACACTGTTTACAGAACACAGAATAAACTAACACAAAATTATTTGTTAGAATCTCCGACTGAGAATCAAATACAATATTACTATTGATCAACAAGGCGGGATACATGCAGAGAGAAGCCTTCTATAAAAGAAAAATTAACTACACGTGAAATTGCGTAAATGATACGGTGGGGCATCGGATAGTGGCTCGAATTGGGGAATCAGAGTGCTGAGTTCGAATGACAATCAAAATAACCTCGCGAAATGCATGAATCCAAATCTTCTCCATCCCGGCTATGGATTGAATAGCAAGACACACTGGGCTCCATCACTTTCCCCCTAACTATTCATAATTGGCAGTACAGATAATCCTATAGCTATGGATGGTATCGGTCTATGAAGGAATACTCTGAAATGAATATAATGGGAGAGACGTTTGGGGAGCTTGTGACACACTACGCGTACCAATTCGTTATAATCGACTCTTCCAAAGTGTGGTTGGTTCTACAGAAATCTTCAGCACTATAATCAAAACCTATGTTTGGCTGTAGGGATTTAAGAACTGCATTTGTCGAAACTCTATAAATCGAAATCGACCGCTGTTCATTAATGAATTGAGCCTTCTGAAGTTTGTATACATCAAATTATAATTAAATTACTACAGTTATATAATTTTTCTTTACTATTATTTATACTTATTTCTTGATCACTAATTTTTTTTTTATTCTGGTTTTAGTATTTATTTAAAATTTTATTGTTGTTTCCTTATTATTATGCTTATATTTGTTTTTTTTTAATTTTATTAGTGTTTTAAAAAACAATAATAAATTTTCAAAATAAATGTCATTTCTGCTTACATAAAAAGTTATATATTATTAAGTTACTGAAAATAAAGATTGATTTCATCAAAGAAAGAAAATAAGTGTTTTTGTAGACACTGCATTATATTTCCTTTAAAACATAATGAATTTTAAAACATCATAATTATATGATCACAAATAGGAAGGGTAATTAAATTTCTAAATTTTACAACTAAATTTTAACAATTAGTATACTAGATATAGTATACTAATAAATATAATAAATATATCATTTTATATTTTCCTTATAAAAAATATGTAACTATAAACAATATGAATTAATCATGTTTGAAAAAATAAAAAAAATAAATAAAAAATGGCAAGGTATTGTGGTGTATCTTATGTATACACCTAAAAAAACAAAACAAAAACAGACAGGAAGACAAGTTCTCATATAATGAGGCCAGTATCGACAGGTAGAATACATAAACCACACCTAAACCTTAACCTATATTTACACTTTGTCCTGATTCGTCATTATTTTTGCAACAAGCAAATATATATATATATATATATATATATATATATATATATATATATATATATATATACATATATATATATATAAAGAAATATAGTCTTAAGGTGTGCTATATTTATGGAATAATATCAGAGATAGAGCGTGTGTAAATATAAAAGTGAACATAGAAGTCAACACTTAGGGCGACAGTCTGTTTCATGCTATATGCAATCGTCAGGCCACATATGCTGTTATTTTTCTCGACTATTTATATATATACGGGTTAGTTGTGCATTGTGGGTATTCTATTATGGCAGTTATTTTACCGGAAGTCGTTTGTTTATTTATTTGGGTCAAATTATATTGCTTGTTTTTATTTATTTTTTTGTTTTTTTTTTCTTTCTTATTTTATTTATTTATTTATTTATTTATTAACGAAGTAAAAATTTGTTAATGTCACTTATTTAACAGTTTTGTTTTGGTTTGAGAATTTGATTGAAGCTATTTGTTCAATTTTGGGGTTGATTGTTGTTGGGACCAGTTTTTAATTGATTATCTTTATTTGGGATTGGTTTGGTTATTTATTTACTTGGATGAATTTAGGTCAATTTATTTCGGTTTTCGATTTTTAAGTAACATAGTATTTATTTGTTTTATTTCTATTTTTTTTATTGTTATTTTGTTTATTAGTATATTTATTTGTTTTTATTTTATTTTTCCAGTTTTTCATTTTTTAGGCTACGTAGTAAAAATTTATATTCATGTCTGCATTTTGAGACGAGCTCGGATCTTTTGTTTAATAATTTATTTTGGTCAGGGAAAGTAATGTTAGCTATTTTTTCCTCCAAGCAAAGTTTGCAAGTTTTTGATTGGTTGTTGTAGGCTGATGACTTTTTCCTTATCTTCCGATATATTTTTGGTGTGATGTGTGTCTTGTTTTTAATTTCCCAGATATACTTAGAAAGCATTGTACTGTTCGCATATTTACTATTTGTGAAAGATGTTTTGTGTGTATAATTTCTTTGTTTCCATTGTCTTTCAGTTATTCCTATGTATACTTTTTCATCATTATCTGGTGGTTTTATCGTGGCTTGGTATATTACGTTGTTTTGTAAACAATTTCCGTTTAAGGGACATTCGTTCTTTATTCTGCGTTGCACGTGGGTTTAATTATATATATATATATATATATATATATATATATATATATATATATATATACTACCCAATTTCCCTTTTAGAACTGAGGCCCTGTTGAGCGACTTGCACATAACACCCTCATTGGTATTGGGCATTATCTCTAATTTAGACCCCCACAAGGCTAGTGGTGGAGATGGGATACCAGCCATTGGCATGAAGAAATGTGCACCCGAACTGGCACCTGCCCTCTCCAAATTATACAACTACTGTTTCAGGGAGTCTTGTTTTCCAGACTGCTGTAAGTCCTCATCGATTGTTTCTGTCTTTAAGTACCCCGGTGACCCATCTAACCCTTTCAATTACCGTCCTATCAGTCTCCTACCCTTCTTCGGCAAAATCTTCGAAGCTTTAATCAACGCCGAAATAGTTAACCGCCTTCCATCCCATAATCTGCTCACAGACAGGCAATATAGCTTCCGCTTTGCCCAATCTACAGCTGATGTGTTTACGGCCATCACTGAAATTGTCTGCCAAGCTTTTCAGAATAATACAAAAGCTGGTGCCATGGCTCTAGATATCTCCAAAGCGTTTGATGGCGTTTGGCATGCAGGCCTTCTTCGCAAGCTTCAGGGTATGGAATTTCAGGTCGATTGTTTGTCTTAATGGAATCATTCCTGTCAAATTGAAGGTCGTTCTATACGGATTCTCCTCCAGCTTCTATCCCAAGGAAGCAGGTGTTCCCCAAGGCTCCATCATTGGCCCTACTCTGTTCCTTATCTTCATCAACGATATTCCTGACGCCATTGATTACCAAGTAGGCATCTACGCGGACGACACTACAACTTACTCCTGCCTCAAAAAAAAAAAAAAAAAACTAGTGTCGCTTACAAAACTAACCTGGCCGTTCGTCTCTAAAAAGACCTCCAATCGGTTGTGAACTGGGGCAGTAATTGGCTGGTTAACTTTAACGCCTTCAAAACAAAACTACTCTCTATTAATCACCACAGAGATCCTTTCCTGTCCCCCATTAGAATGTCTGACGCACAACTTCCCGAGAGCACCTCTCTGCGGCTGCTCCGTCTCACCTTGTCTACTGACCTGAAATGGAACAAATACATTGAGTCAATAGCTTCATCCATCGCAAGGAAAGTTGGCTCCTTCTGCCGCGCCAGGAAATTTTTCTCCCCAGAATCGATCGTTCAAATCTACAAATCAACCATTCGCCCTTGCATGGAGTATTGCTGCCATATATAGTTTGGAGCCCCTACTGTTTGCCTCGGGGTTCTTGATAAGATCCAGAGACTGATATGCAATATAATTGGCTTCGATCTGTCATCTCGTCTGCAGTCGCTCTCTCACAGATGTGCTGTGCCTTCCTCTGTCTTTTTTTACAAATACTTTCATGCTAATTGCTCCATGGAGCTGCTTTGCCTGGTTCCAAAACTTCGCGAATTCAAGCGTCCTACGAGGCTGGCATCCCGCTCTCACACTTTCACTGTTGAAACTGTTAAATGTAGTCGTCCCTTCTACTCCAATAGCTTCATATCTCGCACCTCTCGCTTGTGGAACTCCCTTCCATTTTCCTGTTTCCCTGATATCTATAATATCCAACTGTTCAAATGTAATGTCAATCGACATCTCCAGTTGATTGACTTATCTACTAACCTCCTCTTCATTCTTTCCTCTAACATTCCTACCTGCTGTCGCTGTAAAATCCTCCTTGCGTGCTAGTGGCTTCCCGCCTTGATAGGGGTGAAATGCTTAATATATATATATATATATATATATATATATATATATATATATATATATATATATAGATATATATATATATATTTTCAGATACCAGGATGCATTCGTGATGGGATTATTTACACTTGAAGATGCTACTTTAATTAAAACAGAAACCAATGTTTTGAGTACTTTAATCATTGGATCTTCCTCAGTAAATTTGCATCAAATGAATATACCAGATTTATCCTTCCTTGGCAGATATTCTATTAACACAATGTTGTATGCTTAACTGAGACGGTCTGATTTTTATAGAAGTACTCGAAGTCATTTTTTAGCCATTGATTTTAGCGTAATGGTCTTATGCCTACATTGAGCACAACATAGCTGAAGTATAAACTATAGATTGACTCTGTGGGTGCTGAAGAAACAAAAAAAAAGAGGACCAGAGTCTAGAATAAATATTAGCGAGGCAGGCTAGCAGATGAGCAGTCACCTTTAATAGACACACACACACACATGCACACAACGTTCAACACAAATGAACACGAGCGAACACGCGCTCACACACTGAAACACATACACAGCACGCGCACACGCACGCATATATATATATATATATATATATATATATATATATATATATATATATATATATATATATATATATATATATACGCACACACTATGTCTGATTATCGCCAAAGCGTGGAACCCATGGTCACAAACTCATAGCCATACACCTAAATATGTTTGCTCTATCACTGATATTGAGCAATTTCAAATAAGCACGATGCATATATAAAAATCAGCAAAAAATCTTTTGTAATGAAAGCCGAAAACTCTCAGAATACAGTGATAAATTAACGTTACAATTCTATACGAAAACTAGAAAAAATGGTCTGAATTGTACAGATATGTGATAATAAAGAGACAAACAAATTATTTTCGTTTTTATCAAATAATCAAATTGCATAAATGAAATATTGTAATCCAAATCAACCGAGTAGACACACAGCACAGGCACATACACATACACACATACAATATATATATATATATATATATATATATATATATATATATATATATATATATATATATATATATATATATATATTCTATATGTGTGTGTATATATATACATATATATATATATATATATATATATATATATATAAATTGGCGGGAAAACAAATATTGGAAAAAGATATAATTTTTTTTATTTTATTTACAACTAATGAATAAAGATACTTTTCATATAATTAACTGGTCACAGATGCATAATAACTAAATATTCATAGAAAACAGAAGAAAAATCATTTAAAAGTAATAAATCCCATTTATCCATTTTAATAGGTGAAAAATAATTCGTACATTGCAAATACTCTAGAATATTGAAGTGAAATATTCAAAAATGTTCCACTAATGTTATCCGTAGTTATTTTTAGCCTAAAAATGCAGACAGAACACTATGTAATTGATATTCGTGCAAGAATGTTTTCGTCGTGGCAAGAAATAATTAACTGACAAATTCCCCAAAAGAACTGGGTGTTAAGCTCTGGAAAGAAGTTCAAATTTACAGGAAAATCTCAGGTAAACTGAATATTCCATTTACTGCCATTGCAAGGGATAAAACACAACATTTTTTTAAAAGCAATAACGAAGAGGAAGATTTCTTCAAGATCTTCAAGGAAATTAATGCATCAAAATAAAGAAAATCCAATGGTTACCCCTCAAGCTTTACATGATGATTTGCTTTCATCATGAATCTATGTTACTAAACGGACAATAAGCAACGAAATTCATATGACCAACGCTCCCCTCGGAAAAGTCAACTGCTATTGAAAAGACACAGTGATGCCAGGTTGAAATTTGTTCATAATCATAAGGATAAGGAAAAGTCCTATTGGGAAATAGTATAATGGACAGACGAAACTAAATTTGAGTTAATTGGACGTAATTCTAGATGTCATGCATGGAGGAAACATGGCGATGCCTTTAAACAAAAGAAAATAGTTCCAACAGTGAAATTTGGTGGTGGTTTTGGGATGATTTGTGCAGAAGGTACTAGTATTCTATCAGTGATAGATGTTAGAATGGATGCCGGAACGTATCAAAATATTTGGGAAGCAAATTTAATGATTTCTGTTGATAATATCGGACTTACTCCTGACTGGATCTTCCAACAAGATAATGATCCTAAGCACACTGTAAGTCTAGGAAGCAATTGCATGCTGAAAATAGTGTAAATGCCCTAAGATGGAAAAGTTAATCCCCAGTTTTAAACCTAACCCAGAATCTTTGGCGTTATTTGAAAATTAAAATCCAACCCAGACCTCCAACAAACATATTGGATCTGAAGTCCATATGCGAAGAAGAATGGAACAAAATACCAAATAAATTTTGCAAATCATTAATTGAAAACTACAAGAAAATATTGGTTACAGTAGAAGTGAATAATGTCTATTCTACAAACTATTAAATGAAGATTATATATTGTTTTTGTAGTATACGGAATCTTTATTCACTCATTAAAAGGGAAACATGAGACTTGTTTCTATCATTTGTGTTCATTTAATTATATGAGAAGAAAGTTTATTCATTAGTTGGAAATATAATAGATTAAAAGTTATGTGTACGAATATTTCTTTCCACCACTGTGTATGTGTGTACATAGATGTATATATATATATATATATATATATATATATATATATATATATATATATATATATATATATATATATATATATACATACATACATATATATATATATATATATATATATATATATATATATATATATATATGTATATATATTCATAGATAGATAGATAATATTAGTCGTAAGTATACATATACATATGCAAAATATATAAATATATATACATACATGCATAAACATTATATATACATATTATATACATACATACACATTATTTATACATAGATATAAGGTTGGTGCAAAAATAATGACGTAATAATGTCGTTTTTTGACGTTAAAAATACGTCAAATAACGACATTATCACGTCATTATTTTTGCATCAACCTAATATATACATACATGCATAGACATTATTTCATTATATATATATATATATATATATATATATATATGTATATATACATACATAGAGAGAGAGAGAGCGAGTCTCTTTATATAAAGTGAATTCTGTTAATATACTCGTTACTACTTCTTTTCTACACAAACGGCCTTCAATATTTTTGTCATTTTTCTTTTCATCGTTCACTAATGCTGTCCCATTCTATTCTAAATGCCTTCTCCATTATTCGATCCTCTATTGACTGAGTAAGGCAGAAGTAAATTTACGCTTGTCCCTCTCCTCGACTATGCAAAGTGGTTAGGGACATGAAGGCATACAAACAAATAAGCATGGGGAAGAAAAAAATACGTGTAAAAAAATGAGCTGAAAAATCTGCATAACATCGAACAGATCTTTTATAGATTATGCTAGTTGTCGAAATTTCCCTCCATTCATTCACAACTTCCGAATGAAGATGGCGCGCTTCCCTTACTTTCTTGCTTCATCTCCTTTATTCAGATATATCGATATCTGTTTTTTAATCTTTCAAAAGTTTGTTTTTGTTTTGCATTACATTTTTCGTTTGCGAGGCGGGGCTTTGGCCTTTTGCAATTTACGACTTGCTCTTCATTTTCTCTTCTTTTTATTGGTTGTGTATGGAGGGTTTGTCTTGTTATTCCCCGTCCATTTTCTGTGAAGATTTCTTCGAAATCTTTTTCATCTTTTTAGTAATCGGATCGTTTTGTCCAGCATATCTTTATATGTTTTGACATGTTTTTCGTCAGATTTCCATGCCGCATTTTACATTTATTTACATTTAGACTCATTTATCGCTGTTAAAATTATCACAACGCTTCGCCCGATCTGGGAATATTTCGTCTCATTCCGACATCGTGATAACCTTGTAGATTGATGCAACGGTTTGTGAATTTGGTGATATATTAGTTGTGAATCTCTGGGCCGTCTTAGTAAAGACACGATGGAAACAGGGCAATCAATAACTAAGCACTAGTAACTTCGAACGTGATATTTTTAATCTGAAGAGAGGAACGAGAATATTTCAGCCACGTAGATTAAATAAATGGTTCCATTCGAATTTTATAAAGGATACCCGTATCAATTGACACGTGAAGACGGTCGCGAGGGAGGTGCGAAAAACAGGCGAAATATTGTGAAAATATCAACAAATTTGAAGACATTTCCTGGATATAAATAATGCTAAATTATACAGAAATTTAGACTATTTGTTTCTCATATTTTTCTTTTTTGTCTACTTTGTAATTTTCTCATATTTATATTTTATTCTTCTTTTCTTTCTTCTGAGATTTGTATTCTTTTTCAAATAATATTTTCATAAACGTTTTGGATTTTCTGTTTTCCTAATAATCTCCCTTTCTTTGTCAGTCAATTTTCGTTTGCTCACAATTTTTTTCTCTTTCTTTTTCATTGAATTTCCTTTTTTCCATTATTTTTTTTTCTGTTTCTTTTTTATTGATTTTTTTTTCCATCAGCTCTCTTCTTTTTTATTGGTATCTTTCTCCCCATTTTTCGCTTCTTTTTCACTGAAAATTTTTTCTTTCCCCTTTTTTATTTTTTTTCTCATTGAAATCTAGTTTTTTCCGATTTCTTTTATTAGGTTGGTGCAAAAATAATGACGTAATAATGTCGTTTATTGACGTATTTTTTAACGTCAAAAAACGGCATTATTACGTCATTATTTTTGCACCAACCTAATAATTTTCCAATTCCCATTGTAGATTTTTTTTTTAAGTTTTTTTTTTCATGGTTTCATATTCAAATTATTTACGTTTGATAAATATCACATTGATTCGTTTTATTTTCATATTTTCTTCTACATATTCTACTTTCTTTCAGTTTTTTCTTCTTGAATGTTCTCTTTCCTCCCTTAACATTCATTTTTGTTTCGTCTTCACTTCGTTCTCTATCTTTTTCTGTTAGTTTTCCAATTCATTCCCATTCGGCTTGATCAGCTTTTTCCTTAGTATTTCCAAATTTTCTTTTTATTGCATCTTTCATTTTTTTAAATCTGATTTTAGTTCTAAATTCAGTGCTTAATTTTCTTTTTCCCTCGTCCATTAATATCTGTTATATTTCGTGCTAATAGGAATATATACTTGAAAGACAACGTCGGTAAAATAAGTAAAAGATTATTGTAAAATGAAAACAGTACAATTAGAATAAACTCTCTAGATAGTCTCTGTAGTCCGTTGATTTACAGATATTTATAGGTGGGATCTGTTAACTACGACTCAGCCTTACGCGAGAACTACCAACCTTCCAATAGTAGCACTCACTACTGAATTGACTTGCGACAACCTTGTGCATAACTGTTACCTTTATTCTTATTGTATTGGTTTTTTACAATAAACCTTTACTTATTTTAACCACCTCGTTTTTCAAGTATATATTCCTATTAGCACAGAATATACCATCTTATAACCTACTTTCCAAATTCTTCTACTATAAAGGTTAGGAAAGTATACAGTAATGCTGGTTTTGACTTTGGGCCGAATGAGCACACATCCAAATCTTAAAGTAGTTTCATATTCATTGAGAGTCATCTTTTTGTGTGCCATTGATTTGATTTTATTTTCTCTTTGAGTGAAATGGTATAAGTACAACTTGAAAGATATATAAATACCTATAAGTATCCGTAAGAGAACGAACTAAATGAGTCCAGCTGGGATCCGTTGAGTACGTTCTAGATTACGTAAGAACTAACGACTTTCCAATAGTAGCACTCACTACTGGATTTACTTGCGAGGACCTTGTGCATAACTGTTACCTTTATTCTTAATAAACTGGTTTTTACAACAAACATTTACTTAATTTAACCACCTTGTTTTTCAAGTATATATTCCTATTAGCACGGAATATAGCAGTGGCGACGAGGATTGTTGAATCGAATTCATATACAAAAAATCCAAATATAGTGATGTTACTCATGGGCGTGACAGGTTATTCTATTAAATCATTATCTAACATGATTTTCTCCCTTTTTATGACTGCCCCTGTTTACTTTCCGTCAATTTTTACTATATTTATTTTTACGGGAAATGTATTTACTTGTTTATTAAGCACTTGTCCAGGATGACGTGATCTTCACTGTCACAATAAGATAACACTGTCACTAAACGTCGACGAGAGACCATGTGACAAATGCAAGGTGAAATATTACGAAGCTCACAAATTGTGTGGAATTAAATGTGTGTCAATCTGCTGTAGAAAACGTTGAAAAACTAGATTCTTAACAAGAAACAACAAGAATCACTTTAGGTCAGTATGACATAATGCCAAAACTGTGCATTCCCAAAGAATACTGTAAATACAGGGTGCGTCAGTAATTGGAATCGATTTCTTATATAGAGAAAACATAGATAACACTATTTGGTATAGTCTTAGACGCTTCTATCAGAAGAAAAAAAACAATAACACTCACGCTTTACTAGGACAACTGCTGATGTGTTAACGGTTTATTATGGCTGAAAGAGATTGTCTAGCTTTAGATAAGAAGGGTGAAGCTTGAGCTGTTTTTTTTTTGCTTTCTTTTTAGATATAGCGAAGACATTTGACAGGATATGTCATGCTGGTCTTCTTCACAAATTGACAGTTCAATGGCATTTCTGGACGATATTTTTTATGTATTGCACGGTTTCTTTGAAAGCTGTTTTGTTGGGCATTCTTCTAGATATCTTTCCATTAATGCGGGTGTTCCCGCAGTTCTCTATCCTAGGACCTAATATGTTCTTAATTTACATCAATCATCTTCTTGATGTGATCGGTTCTCGACCTAATCTACAGTAGACTATGACAAATTTTTGCCCAACCTTAATTACAGCAGTTTTGGCTTGTGTAATACCGAATCTTTTTTTCAGAAAATACCGTATTCGTATCGAGCTACTCTCATCTATGAACGATACTTGACTTTCAATGAAAGTTCGCTGAAGTAAGTAAATTGGTGAATTTCAAAGAGGGCAAATAATAAGATGGTATCAATGTGGCATTTCAAATAGAGAAATTGCTAGGTTTTTCCAGGTTAATCATCAAAGAATTAATAATATTGTCAGGAAAATTAACGAAGAATGTCATTGTCGTGTGGAACAAAGTTCAGGAAGACCAGGCATCGTGACTGAGCAAACGAAAAGTGCGCTGAAGAGCGAAATCATCAGAAACCATACTCAGTGCGTCAAAAACCTCATTAACAGCATAGAAACATCGAAATATGCACTGAGAAAGAGCCTGGAATAATTTCAAGAAAGAAACCCTTGATTTCAGGGGTTAACAAAAACATGCGTATGGACTGGGCGAGATAATTCGAGAGCAAATATTATAAATTTTGAAAGTCTGTAATTTGGACAGATGAGAGTAAATTCTAACAATATTCGAATTCGAGACAGGTTTATGTTTGAGAAAATCAGAATGAGATTTGGAAACGAAATGTCTGCAGGCGACCGTAAAACATGGAGGGATTGAAGTAATGGTGTGGGGCGCAGTCTGTTTTGGAGAGAAATCTGAGCTGATTCTTGTTGACGAGCGGTTGAATGGCCCAAATTACTGTCAAATATTAGAGAAAGAACTACTCACACAATTGGAAACAAATTAGATTGGGAGCGAAATAAACGGTTAAGTTCGACATTGCAACTACCTGAAGAAGGCCGGATCGTGTAATGGCCGAAACGTTGTAATAAATATGGCGACAAAGATGAGGGCAATAGTCCGAATAATGTAAATAATGTATATAATACCTCATCACATCTCACACACACACACACACACACACACACACACACACACATATATATATATATATATATATATATATATATATATATAAGGTTGGTGCAGAAATAATGTCGTTTTCTCACATAGCAACATATGTGAGAAAACGACATTATTTTTTGGAAAAGAGTAAGAAAAATACCAACATTTTCTTTGGAATAGTTCTTTATTTTCCATGTACTTTCAATCTCTTTTCAACTTCCTGAAGATGCACTCAATTTTCTAAGTCTACCAATAAATTAAACAGCTAAATAGAATTGATCACTACGAAAACTAATCTAAAGGATTTGTCTAAATTATTTAACAAACCTGTGTGAATATATATATATATATATATATATATATATATATATATATATATATATATATATATATATATATATATAATTTTACTTAATAATTTACTCGAAGATATACAATTTATGAAACTCTTTCAAAATTATTTTCGTAAAAGTAGCTATGAGGTAAGATTTTTTTAAATTTGTTTTCCTTAGAAAAAAAAAATCTTATTTCTAAGTTACATATTGATTAATACCTAAAGCTAATCACTTGCCTTTCGGAAAGGTTTGTACAGTGTTAAGTATAAGTTACCTTTTTGATTGCATTTTCTCAAAATCTTCGTCGTTAATCACATATTGGACCCAATGTATCCTTCTGTAGTATAGCATTTTTGTTGCTTCTAGTTTTTTCTTCATCTTTGAAGAGATTTCCAGAATTCAGTGCCACATATGAGGATAGATATCACGTAACAGTTCAGTGCTTATTTCTAAAGATGATTTCTGTTTCTTAACTTCCTTCTTAGATTTTGGTATACATCTGTGGCTATTCAAATGCGTCTTCGAATTTCAATGTTGCACTTTCTGTTCCCTGTTAAAACATTTCCCAGATATTTAAATTGTTTAATTGCTTGCTATTGGCATCTCCGATTTGTAATTTGCATTCTTTTTTTTGCTAACAACCATCCATTTTGTCTTCTTTCATTTGGTGTTTAATCCTTTCTCCCTGTTTTCCTTGACTTATTTCTGTATGAGTTTTTTTTTAGTTTTCTTTCTGTGTCTGCTATGAACACTGTGTCATCGGCATATCTTATATCGTTAAGATTTTGCCGACCAATATTTCATCATGGTATGACTTCTAATTCTCTCAGAATCGTCTCGATGTAATGGTTGAATAAATCCAGTGACAAAACACATCGTTGTATTACAGGTGTTTCTATTTTTGTATATCTTATGAACAGACTTTCTATCCGTATGCAGACAGTTCTTGATTATTATATTATCCTTCCCAAATATGTCAAAGTTGCTGAGAAGTTCCAACAGATCTTTGTATCCTTCGTTATCGAAAGCCTTTGCGCAATCTATAAACAGAAGGGAGTATCCTTCTGCATTTATATTGTTCTCTCTCGCGTAAATATCGCATTCCATGTTCCAGTGCCTTTAAAAAACACGCTGTTTTTGTCTTATTCTCGGTTTGAGTTTGCTGTGTCCCCTATACATCAAAATTAGGATAAGTTTTTTTATAAGGTTCATTGTGTTGATTTTCCGATGGAGTTCACATTTTCGACAGTGCTATGTAAATAGATGTACTTAGGTCTTCCGGTATATACCCACTGTTGTAGCTTTCATTTTATATTTCTATAATGTTTCCTTTGCAGAAATCATCTAAGGCTCCCAGTATCTTTATTAAAATCCATCTGGACATGCTGCTTAAATTCTGTTCAATTTGGACAGTACGTTGTTGGATTTTATATAGCCTGTTGATGGGCATGTCTTTTGTCCTATTAATTTTCATATTATTAGTTCCCTATATTCTGTTCCGTGACTTGTCATTGAATTGTTTGTCTCCTTTTAATCATGTCAAAATATTCATCTTCTAACCATTCATCTATTTCTTCGTTTTTTTTTTCCTTTGTGGTGATTCCGATTGCTTATGTCGAATAGTGACACGATTTTAAATTCATCCATGTGCTGAATTCATTTACTTTGGAAGTTTTCACATCGCATTTTCAAGGAGCACCTCACTCTGACTGATCAACTCAGATTAAACATGTTTATTTATTTTTTAAGTGTTTCACCCCAAGCAATTCGGGAAGCCACTAGCACGCAAGGGATTACAGAGAATTGGAGTGAGACCAAATAGGAGTGATAGAGTAAGCACGAAGAGAAGAATAGGGGATAGATCATGGCATCTGGAGACGTTGATTGCCATTACATATGAATAGTTGGATATTATAGCTATCAGGGAAACAGGAAAAGGGGAGGGAGTTCGACAGGCGAGAAGTGCAAGACATGAAGATATTGGAGTAGAAGAGACGGTTGCATTTAGCAGTTTCGACAGTGAAAGAATGTGAGCGATATGCCAGCTTAGTAGAACGCTTAAATTCATGAAGTTTGGGAACCAGCGAAAGCAGCTATTCGGAGCAGTTACCATGAAAGTATTTGTAAAAAGGGCAGAGGAAGGCGACGGTACCACTGTGAGAGAGCGACTGCAGACGAGTCCAGATCAGGGCCAATTACATTGTATATCCGTCTCTGGATCTTATCAAGAAGCTTGAGACAAACAGAAGGGGCTCCAGACCATATATGGCAGCAATACTTCATCCAAGGGCGAATGGTTGATTTGTAGATTTGAAGGATCGACTCCGGCAAGAAAAATTTTCTGGCGCGACACAAGGAGCCAAAATTCCTTGCGGTGGACGAAGCTATTGACTCATGGTATTTGTTCCATCTCAGGTCAGTAGTCGATGTGAGGCCGTGTAGTCGTAAAGAGAAACTCTCGAGAAGTTGAGCGTCAGACATTCTACTGGTGGGCAGGGATGGTTCTCTGTGATGAGTAATAGAGAGCAGTTTCGTTTTTGAAGGCTTTAAAGTTAACCAACCAATTTCTGTCCAGATCACAACCGACTGGATGTCCTTTTCGAGACGAACGGCCAGGAGTTATGCGACCCGCATGATAGCAAATATTCATACATAAAATCAATCATATATAATGCTTCTGGAAATGAGAATGGTCTGTGCAAACTAAAGGGATTAGCATTTTTTCTGTCCTCTGTTAAAACAACACGCAGATATTAAATTTGTTTACTTGCTTGATATTGGTTTTACGAGCCTACAGAAATAGAGTAATTCTAATTTGATATTACAGTAAATAATATTATCTAATGTGCATGTATTCTGTCTTTCTGGTTTACTCACAGTAAAAATGTAAATAGAAAATACGACTAAGTTTCTTTCTAGTATTTTCTAAATATTCCTTCAGTTTTACTGCGCTTTCTGTTAATTTTAATCTCTTCTTAATAGTGTTTTTTGTCATATATATATATATATATATATATATATATATATATATATATATATATATATATATGTATATATATATATATACACTCAGTAACCATTTGCGTCTTCCTGGGTGAAATGATTAAAAAATTGGACAATTATGGCTCGCTGAAAATTTTATTTTTCCTTCAATTAACATGGGTTCTATTACTATCTCTCTTGTCTTTGTTCTGACATCCATGAATTCAAATGTCTAAAGCAGTTTACTTGTGGATTCCGCCTGTTCCTCCTGAATTCACTATATGCAGTGAGTGTTAACTTTCCAAGTCGTGTTTACTTATATCTCTTTATTTAATATTCGCGTCAGCTTCCACAGGCAGTCACAAGAACAAGATAAATATGAAAAATATCTAATAAATGTTTCGAATGAGAAGTACAGATTTCCATTCAGTTTTTGAAATATCTGTTTAATATCCAGCCTCTTTCTTTAGCCACATCCTGAAGTCTTCTTCAATTTTTATAATCTGTACAGAAATGATGCATTTGTGTATGTGTTTCCAGGGCAGATCAGATCGCTGCTGCCATTTATAAAGACGACATCATATTTTTGGTTGGTTAATTCTGTATACAATCATTACAAAATATTAATACTGGGCAGAAGTAATTTCGAGGTTCAATGATTCTGTAGATGCCATCAAAATGAGTTGTTGTATTATAAGGTGAAGGACAGCTTCATGTCGCTCTAGAGAGCAAATGAAACGTGTGAGCGTGCACATGTCTGCATGTTGATAACATTCTCTTTAAATGGAAGATATTTTCTTCGGAGTATTTCTAAGTAGTCAAGCAGGAACAATGTAAATTTTTGGAACACATTGCGTGAAACATAGCAAGACCATAACATGAAGAAGCCTCATTTATTATGTCTTATGAAAGAATTATGTTTTACGGAGACGAATAATCTATTAATTTTTTTTTTTTTTTTTTGTAAATGAGATCATGAATATAATCGATAATTAATTTAACGAGATCAAACATAATGACTATTTACAATGTATTTGTCAGAAATAAAGTGAAATACATAATTTTAATTAATCTAGGATTTGATACAAAGGTAAATGAATAGACAAAATGTAGTTCCCCCTCCCAAAAATGTTCGGGGAGAAAACGTGATTTATTTACGTTATACTCATGTTTTTTTACAATGTTCTGCTTTTTTACTAAATCAGTTGCGATGTCCTTTCCGTGACGGTGATCCGTCCCATGAGTTACATTTTCTTTTTTATCAATGTACTGGTAGAACTCATTGGAAAAAAATAAGGGAATACTTTTCGGTTGTTATCTCAACTTGTTTTCAATTCAGTTTACACCTCATGGACAGCTTTCCACCGAGGCTATAGAGCTCAGTGAAGCCTATTATTTAATACTGTTTAAGATGCCTTAAATATCTCCAACATCACATTTGGTTAATTTGAACGACCGAGAATATTTAATATAAATATGCACAGGTATAATTTTGAATCGGGTCTTTTTAAAATACGATGTATGTCAAGCCACCTTTTGAATTTTGGTGTTACTATAATTGAAACAAGAAAAATATATAATATATAAGAAATATGAAAATAGGTATATGATACCGTAATGCCTATTGCAATTGTCGAATTAGAATAGACATTGAGTCTCAGTATATTTTTCACAAGTGATATGTACTGATGACTAAATTTTTTCCCTGGTTAAGCATTTCAATTCGTTCTGGGTGAACATTTAATTTTTTGTCTGTTTTGCTATGTTTTGTTATGTGACATATCAGGTTGAATTATTTGATGAGCTGTACATTAGTTTTCTTACTCAAAGTTAGAAAAGCGTCTTTATGTAGAGTTGATTATATTTCCCCAATGTTATATATTTGATTTTTCATTTACGTGAGATTTTCAATCTGCCAAATTATCTACAGATGTTTAGATCTCTATTTAATCTTTTATTGTTAAGCTATTTTGTTCCTTTTAATCTTTTTTCAGTGCTATTTTTACCACATTACTATCATCAGGCTATTTTTGTTTTTTTATCGATGTTAGGTTATCATTTATTTTTTTTTTGTTTTCCGTGGGAGATTTTTCCTGTGTATCCATTCGACTCTTAACTATCTTTCATATACCATTATGATCCTCTTTTTTAACTTGATACATGCGACCGAAGACCATTATTTCTGTACAATTGTTTATTTGATCATTTCGCCTTCTATACATTTTCGTTCTCTACAATTTTCAGTATGCGCTTACTATGCACATTCGAATTTTTCAAGGCATCTAGAAGTTTCAATCCGAATCTAAGGACAAAACAAAAGGAATAACTCTATTAAATTTCCTAAATAAACTACAATTCACAGTTTATAATTATTAAAGGAAAGATCATTTTGGAAAGTTGCGTCCTGGAAGGGTCATGACATTTAGCTACACGTGCATACATACATGAATACACTCATGATGACTGTCGACCCGTTAAACGACCATGACCATCGCTGACAAGTTTGATCAATGTGTTTAGTTCTAATGAAAACGAAAATGACTCTAGAAACCACCAAGAGACTTGCAATGATTAGAAATGGCACCTTAACTTGTTTTGTACAGTGCCTGTCCTGTTTGGAAAATTCTGTTCACAGTGCTCTTGCATTTTCATATGATGGCTGAGACCGAATCGGAATCTGTAGGCTTTAAGTTAGACTGCCCATATTAAGTTATTTCCAACACAGTACTGATCGTAATCTGCGAAAAATTTAACAACGACACGGTTCCTGTTGTCCACGAATCCTCATTTGGAGAGTAATACTCACTTATAAAAATTAAATTGCTAAACTATTGGATCAATGATTTCCTTTTTCCTAACTGCACGTTAGACAGTTTCCAAACTCACTGGGTATTCTTGGAATATCTTAGTTCCTTCATGAATTTTACGCGCCCACTTATTTCCATCAGAGGAAGTAATGTCCCTCTCAGGATCATCTCTAAGGCAAGCTTTATGAGACCCATTTAAAACGCTCTTATTTAATGTTAGGATAAGGTGCCGTATAACATAAAGTCGAAGAGCATTTGCTTTAGTATTCTACTGTCATCAAGATGAATAATATGGTCTCCCAAGTGACGTCGGACCAAAGTTAACGGCACCGCCCTTTCCCAGAAACACTGTTTCCGGTCTGTTGATATTCAGTGCATACAAAGAATTTATATTAAACCGGCATTTTGGAATCTCTTCAGAGTGTGTAAATGTTTGCGGTATACATCCGATGTTTCACAGGAGTATAGTAGACACAAAGTCATTGCATATTGTCATATTTTTGCACTTCTTATGTTCTATTTGTGATTAAACACGATCTATTAGAGCTGCAAAAGCATCAGTTGCCTTCATACGATATTTTCATCTAGAATGAAGTGACTATTTATAGTGCTCCCAAGGTATGTGAATTTAACAACAAACTATGATGTTGGTGCAAAAATAATGACATAATAATGTCGTTTTTTGACGTTAAAAATACGTCAAAAAACGACATTATTACGTCATTATTTTTGCACCAACCTAATAATTTATGCGGTTCGGTGTGAACTGTATGCAGGTCTACTTTTATGTCCAGCCTAAGAGTAAGTCTAAAGGATTGCAGAAACTGCAATGATTAATGATTGTACATCAAATCTTGAATTTCCAAGTTTGTATTATTGAGTAAGTCCGACATACATGCACACACACACACACACACATGTATATATATATATATATATATATATATATATATATATATATATATAGTGTACTCTCCAGTCGCATTCGATATGAGAGTCAAGCACTTAAGTTTCTATGAACCAGCAGAACACCTTTTGAAGGGCCGAATGCAGAGGCCTGGTGCACTACGTGACACAAAGCCCCCAAAAAACTCTCTACAGGAATTTAATTCAGAGTTCTTCCTAGACCAGCTGATAGCCAAACGTCATACCAGCTATTCCAATGGGCCTCGCTGACGAAGAGGTAGCAAATCAGACTGAATATAACGCCGCTCGCTCATATATTCTGTGGTAGTACTCAACTGAGTTTCTCTATAACCATATAGAAGCCACGACTACTATCAACAAGCCACTCAAACTTGAGCATCAGAAGCCGGTTCAAGCAATGATATGCAAGTGAAATTATTAGGAAGATTTGATAATTATAAGTAAGTAATCCAGCGAGTCTGAAAGAAACCTCAACAGCATGCAGAAATTCATTTGGAACAGATGGTATGTCGTTTGCATGATGACCTAACTGTCAGGGTTTCAATTCTCCGTAGTGGATGCACACTGCTAATGAGTGCCAAATATAGGACAAAATGTATGTCAGGAACACAGCAGCATAATGGACATAGAAATTTGTAAATAATGTTGGTCTCTGTAATATTACATCGTGCAGATATTAATTAATTTTAATGAATAGGTTAGCGGTTTTAATTTTTTCTAATAAGTTTTTTTGATTTTCTATTTTTGTCCACTGGAGTTTTGTATTTCTTGATTATGTTTCTAACTGGAGATTACCATATAAGACATTTTCTTTCTAAGTAACTAATAGCAACGCTAAACACATAGTAAAAATAGCATTAACATTTTCTACAAAATTCAAATGCATAGTAACGCTAAGAAGACGAATCTGCATATAGAAACTCCATAAAGAGATACACAAGAAAAAAATTAAATTATAAATAATTATATTAGATATACTACGACATGGATGACTCACGTTATATCTCTCTCATCATAGCTCAATTTGGTCACATTTAAATATGCATGGAAACCTACCAAACTCAATCCGTAATATAGGCGTTGATAAGACAAATACTGTAGCATCATCCATATGTACGAAAAGTCTAGACATAATGGAATCATTATTAATAAAAAAGAAAATGCCAATACTCAGTAATATCAACTATCAACACGGCCAGAATGCATTATTTGTAAAATAAAAACATTCTTATAACTCTAGATACATATATAAAACAATTCTTGTATTCAGTTAAATGTAAAATAAAATTTAGCCTTGATAATGGTTAAAAGTATACCCAAAAGCGCTGGTAAAAAATTTATAGAAATGTTCTATCATTTATATCCTGAAAAGACAAACAATATAAAAACAAATAAGGAATATATATATATATATATATATATATATATATATATATATATATATATATATATATATATATATATATATATATATAATCAACCACCACACCATTTTGGTCGTTTTCAACGAAACTTTCATAAAAGAGAGTTTGCCCAAAGACACTATATATATATATATATATATATATATATATATATATATATAGCTATCTGGTTTGCTATATTATGGGTAAAATTGTTCATTATCAGAGAAAGAACGTGAGTGTGTGTGTGTATGCGAGCAATATATATATATATATATATATATATATATATATATATATATATATTGTTCGAAAATAAATAAATATGTTATAAAATCACTACAAAAGTAACCATTTTGTTTCAACACTTCTGCTGGCTTAACAAGTGATGTTGAATAAATCAATGAAAAACCTCTCGCTAGGGTAAACGCTGTTACACAAGCAGCAATAATATATATTTAAGATTATATCTATTTGAGTATATAAGTTTATAAATATATATGTATATACGTTTTGTATATATATATATATATATATATATATATATATATATATATATATATATATATATATATATATATATATATGTACAATTCTTGTACACACAAACACACACACACACTCACACACACACACATATATATATATATATATATATATATATATATATATATATATATATATATATATATATATATATATATATATATATATGCGTATAATAGTTTTGTCGGACCAACTTTTTGTTTAGTTTTTGTTAATTCCGAGTTAGTATTTTTATATTAAATTTATATTTACAGAGTTCATTTATTGTATTCAGACTTCGAAATGTCATGTATTGTATCCATCCTAGTGCTGTCGACAGTAACTGCAGTTGTTATAATGTATTGCGTGTTAGCAGAATTGCGTGTTTAGCAAATTCCGGCGATTCTTAGACTGTTGGAACCAATTTCAAGTCTCATTAATGTGTCGCCATCTGCAGCGGTCAAACTGAGTGTTCATCATTCTTTGAGAGAACGCCGAAATTGTGTTGTCTTAATCTTCTTGTTTGCTGCAGGTTCATATAATTTAAAGAATGCCACTTTAGCTTATATAATTTAAATAACGTGTGTGTTATAAAACTTGTTTAAAATAATTACTGCTGCCTAAATAAACCTTATTTAAAGTATATCATATTGCGGCAAACAAGGTCAAACACGCAACAAAATATCGGCTTTCTCATTGGCTCCACTTCATCTTAAAAATAGGCTGTTTTATTTTTCCATTGTAAATAGTTTATCTTTTGTTCATTGAGAATATTAAACATGTATTGCAATTGAAGACTTGTTAATTTAATTTTTTTTTTTTTTTTTTTTTTGCTCTTCAACGAGATTGTAAAAAAGACAGAGAATGTTATTCTGCATATCGAATTATGGGAAAAAATCGGCTGGAGATGTAAAGGCTCGCGTCTCGGAACGTGAAATCCGTGAGCAGAGTTCGAACCTGGCCATGGTCGTTACATTAATTTTCGCGTAAATAGCTTTCTTTATGCATCTCTTCTACCCTAATCAGACATCGTACTTTAAACTTGGTTCTTTTGCGTTGGTTAGCGGAGAAGGACAACTCTGAATTCAAAACGATTTTAGCATGGTCCTAGCAAACTAATGCCGTAAAAAGAAAAAAAATAGTAATTACTATTGATTTCGCGGCATCAACGCCTTACTTGTTGAAGCTTTGGCCCTATATATTGAAATATGATAGTACGCGAACTGAGAGAGAGAGAGAGAGAGAGAGAGAGAGAGAGAGAGAGAGAGAAAGATTTACGAAACGCTTTGTCAAATGTAATGACAGTCATATCTCACCGATTGAGATCTATAGTCATGCTTAATTGAGGATTGGCTCAAATATATATTTTATTACTTTCTATATCATAACGCATTTCTAAGAGATCACAACTCCAAAAACTACTTTTCTTTCTCACATTCAGAAAAAAAAAATATTATTCATTATTTTGCAAAGGTTTTATATTCTGTTGTCATGATATGAATCTCCTGGGGAGAGGGAACATGAAAAAGAGTTTGTTCGATTATCATTTCCTTTAAATTGTCTAAATTTAATTTTCTTGTGTGCATTAGTAATTTCTTTAAAAAAAAATTATTGCCGCGAATTATTTTTTCCAAAATGCATTGCTGGTATTTTTACAGTTAAAATGTAGTTTTATACTTTTACTGTGTTTTGATCACAGCTTCGAGGTTAACTATATACCATAGTTAGTATCGTATCAGGTGCCACTATCCCACGTCAGATTGAACCTGAACCTGGGAAAAACAGCAATTAAGAGGTGGTTCCATGCTCCTCAAAGCCTCCCTATCCAAATAAATTTTATCCTTCGTAAGGTTTCAACCTTTCGGTCGTTATATATATATATATATATATATATATATATATATATATATATATATATATATATATATACTGAGTACTGTTGAATGACAAGCTAATTCTACGACAGCCACCTGCATTAATGCGAAACTCTTCAGTAAACTGAATGGAGCACTCCGCTTGATTCACTTTGTTTACATTTGTAAAAACAGTACGTTAGATTTAGCTGCATTATTCTGTCGAATGAAGATAGCTCAGTCGTAGAAATTCTGACAGATGCCAAATAGGTTGTGTTTCAATCCTGGGTTGACGCAATAGTTTGTCTAGTTGCATTGAAGGGCTGCGATACAGCGAAACATTATTGTCTGCGAATTATATATATATATATATATATATATATATATATACAAATTTGTAGGTCTGATGAATTGGATCGTTATTACAATCCCAATGTAATAAATTCTAACCATGGAATATTAGCGTTTAACCCTTTTTATTATATTCTTACTCTTTCTTGGACATTGACTTCTACCGTGGATTCTATCCTCTTGGAAATTTATATATATATATATATATATATATATATATATATATATATATATATATATATATATATATATATATATATATATATATATATGTGTGTGTGTGTGTGTGTGTATGTGTGTATATATAAATATACGTACACGTGTATATGTATTTCATACATGTTTCATTAAATAATATAGACAAGTGCTGTCTATTTATTTTATGTAAATACTTTTCATAACGTCTGATAAGCTTAATAACATTATCATTAAACGAAGAAAGAAAATCACAATAGTAATCCACGTTTTTTAATCCAATCTAAGCTTTCGGCTTACATAAGCCATTATCAAAGATGTCAATTACTGTACAATATATAAAGCAAGTCTGTTCCTGCTTACATGAATCATTTCCAAGCAACGATAAACACGTCCATATAAGACGCTGGAAGCGAAATTCTTACTGCAGCTTATGACGTCACACATGACCACGCGAGAGTGAATTAGAGAAGTATGAAGTATGGGAAACCGAGGTATAAACCATTGGCTTCTGTTACCAATTATAGACATTTAAGGATATTTGTGGAGATTTTATATTGCCGTTATCAAGCATAAATTTTATTTGGTCCCTTGCTGACAGATGGAGTTTATCGTCAAACCCATGACTAATGATTAAGAGACCATGGCTTTCTTTAATTCGGCTTAAAACATGGCGGGGGGAGATTTGTTATTATTTGTTCCTTACCAATTATAAATGTTTGCACCGACGGCATCCAACAAAAGCATTTCGATACGGATGGACGCAGAAAAGCACAAATATAAACCTGAAAATATTTATATATTGACTTAAGTATAATATTGTTCGATATTCAACTGTAAACTTTAGTATGAACCAGACAAATGAAAACGTATAATATATTTATTTCTCATATTACAAAAAATTTTGGCACAAGGCCGAAGGGGAATTGAGGAAAGGCTGATCGTTAGTAACTATCCTAGACCTAGTTAATCATAATCACGAACCATCCATTCAATACAATATGTCTCAATCTTCACAAGAAACTGTCCATCACCACTCACTCCTACATGTACCACAATACCACATATTCACAAAGAACCGTAAAATGAAAACTTATAGACTTATGCATAAAAGAAAACAGACATTAATTAACCCAGTATGTGTCAATATTATGTAAAAGTTATCGAATCAATCCAAACATTTGAACTGAACCCTTTAAACATGACACGTGGAACTAGAACTGTCTACCCCAGTGAGAAAAATAAAGGGTTCAGTTCAATATTCGAACCACCTGAAGAAGGCCCGAACGTACAACGTTTCAAACGTTGTAATAAATATGGTCACAAATAGGAGAACAATAGTCCGAATAATGAAATAATGTACATAATACCTCATCTCAGAAATATAGACAGATACTGAAGAACCGAAACGTAGTAATAAATATGGCGACAAAGATGAGGACAATAGTCCGAATGATATAAATGATTCGTCGGCGACTGTCGAACTCTCTGCATTGGCGGAGAGGAACCTGGACGAGGATTTGCCGAAGGGCAAGGTTTCGTCCGTGTAGGTTGACACGGCCTGAACCCGTCTAGACGGGTTCAGAAAGGCCATATTTTTGGCCGAGCCTACAGGCTCGGGGATACCCACATTAAAACGGCCTTGTGCCACATTCGATCCTCGTGGGTGGATTGATAAATACCGTCCGAATGATATAAATAATGTACATAATACCTCATCTCAGAAATATAGACAAAAACAAACGTTCTAATAACTCGGCTATGCTACATGAATTATTCGTATGAGATCATACTTTTTTATCGTTTAGGCCAATTTCATGTGCAAAATGATGATTAGAGGGAAATATTATTCTTTCAATATGTGTACAAATAACTAAAGATTAACGATCATTTATAAAAATAGAATCGTCTTGATATTAACGCCACATGAATGTCATACTCACCAATTACCTATTCGTTATTTCCAAATAAACAGACTACAACAATTATCTCCACCGGAACAAAATCAGTTCGAAGCATAGCCGGCCTTGAAATTCACGGTGAGTTCGTCAAGGAATTAACAAGTAACACTAAGGAAAGTGGCCTTAAAACTTCTATTTGGTGCTTTGCTTTGGCGTGAAAGGTGGTCTAATTACCCAGAGATAACAACCTGCCATTTAAACGACCATCTAATCATCGACCGAGTCAAAAGTCGACTAACACGACAGATTTATTGGCTAACTTTGCCGCCATACATAAGGGACTTGACAGACTGATTAAACGGTAATGCCATGTGTTTGACGGCATTAACTCACACTGTCACACATGTAGATTTGAACGCTAATAGTTAGTCGTAGATCTTGAATATGGGGCCAGTGGTCAGTAAAGGTGATTTGCCGATTCTAATCGCTGAGTAGCGAGCTGGGCCTGACAGTTGTTTACTGTGTGAGGCAAATGGCGTCGCTAATTTCAGAGCAGATGCGGCAGACGGTGAAGCGGATTCTTTTGAGTTACGGTTTAAGAATTTTCTTCAGATTGTTTCACTGGGAATTCTTCTTTTCTATTACAATTTTCTTTTTCTGTTATGTTTTTCTTTCTTTTGTCTTTTACAAAGTTTTTTTTTCTTTTCTTTATTGCGTCCTTTAAATCACATTTTCTTATTTCTCTATCGAATACGTCTGTTAAACATTTTGTATTTTGTAGTTTTATCTCACGAGTTTCCAAATTTTCTTCATTTTCATCACACTTATTCAATATTTTCCTCATCCTATCCAACTGTTTTTCTTTATTGCCGCTTCGTCCACTTTTTTCATTTTTTCATTTGAATCCTTATCCCTTTGCATTTCTTTCTAGGGTTCAATATATTTTTTGGTTCTTGCTTTAATTTTGACTTTTTTTTTTTTTTTTGCTTTTGGTATTCCCTATTCTTGGCTTAATACGACAAAATACCGAATGGTGGTGTGCCAAATTTCTAGCAAAAGATAAACCGATTGCCTTGAAAATCAGATTTCTGAACCCTGGATTTCATCTGAGTTCAAAAACAGCTGTCGCCTGTAGCAACTGTCTAATATTAGGTTGGTGCAAAAATAATGTCGTTTTATCACATACTAACATATGTGAGAAAACGACATTATTGTTGCACCAACCTAATACAACGTGTTGTTAGCATGAACACCGTATCTTTCTTTCTGTTATTAATATCCAACAGTTATTTCTCTAAATCGTACCGAATTTATATCAAGAAAAATGAGGAAAATGTAAAACGGCTAAACGGATAATACAAATGGGACAGCGAGTAAGGTGTTATGTTTTTTTTTTCTATTTCGAAAAGATCTGCTTCCTTTGAAAATCCGCTTTACGAAACAGGTCTTTTATATCATCCAAAACACTGACCACTGATAGCGGTATCAAATACGATGCTATATAATGCAAGCAACATATCACATAAGCCACGGGATTTTGGGTTGCATTTCTCAGTTTTTGCAGCCATTATTTCCTCCTTAGTCCAATGTATATATATTTTTTATTTTTGTCGATTCATTTTTTTTTATTTTGTCCAGTTTAGAACAGCGAAAATCTGAAATGAGGTTAATTTAAGCCGAAATCTTGTTGCCAGAACATTGCAACTTATGTTCCTCTTCCAATCCTGCCTGGTATTATCAATTTCAACGTTATTTGGACTAGACCGGTATCAAATATCCAACCGAAGCTTGGGAAAACTTTTCAGACCAGTGACAATGAGAGATGACACATCATAAGTCAAGCCTTTGTACTAAAACTTACAAAGTAAGTTTGTGTTGAAGGTGTCTCACCTATTTCAACTACTGAAGACCATACTAGTAGCCGTCTGGGTTCGATAAGATGTTTTCTTTTTCTTTTGGGAATATTTTTTTATCTACAATAAAAAAAGAAGTGATGGCTATAATATGTATGATGGCTGCTTGATTAACTCATGACGCTACGTGTGATATATTTCTAATTTATTCATTTGAAAATAGAAAAGATAATTATTTTAGATAAAAAATATATTTCTTTTAAAAAGAAAAAAAATATTATGAACATTTCCGTTACTGAAGCAAAATTCAAGAGATATTTTATTGATCAGTGTTTACTTATATGGTTATATATGAAAAATAGTGAGTGAACAATTAAGAAAGAAACGAAATAAACAAAAAATTAATAAACTTTATGTTCCATATAAAATTAGGTATGTATTTCGAATATCGAAATTGGCTGCATGGAGAAACAGTTTGCACAAATTCATATGAGCTAACTGCAATTGATTCTGTTTATTTCTCGCATCTTTTAAATTTCATATTGTATACGAACACGAGAATAGTGACAGCTATAAGAGCACAAAGTTGAATCGGCCAAGCGAATTCAAATTTAAGACAATTGTGACAGCAAGGGGAAAAACGGAAATTATTTTTCTCCTCTCACAGATGTAAATTGTAGCAAAACTGGAGCTCTGTAAACTTGTGTGGCGTACAATATAATAGAAGGACAATGCTGACTTCAAAAATGTGAGAAAAAGGCAAAGGGCATTCACCCCGCTATATTTATCGAAGAATTATGGCAATTCACATAGTTTAAAAGGATGGTTAAGAGAACTATTATCGCCTACATATATTTTATGTTTGTGTTATAGCTTATAATATAATGCCGGTGAAATTCTGCATCGTTTTTTTTATATTTGTTTATATTCTCTGCTTACTCTGGAATTACTTCTGATTATTTCAAGTGTAACCCCAGGGCATTATGACATGCACCTGAAAAACGTACGTCTTTAACTTCAGATTACTCCAAGAAACAGTATTTCAGATAAGAATTTATGAGATGTGACGACACCTTATTAGTGTCTATAATTCTCATTGTTGTGAAGCATCGAGTTAAAGAAAAAGAAGGTAAAAGCTGTCTTTTTCCCCTTTTTTACAAACACTATCAATTTTTAAGAAATTTCACATTTGGTCATTGTTCACTCTCTTTTATTCTTTTACCAGTCCATTCTCTCATTTGATTTGATGAAACGCCAAATGGACATAACGTTGAAGAGTGTGTTATCATTTAAACCCGAAAACAACAAGATTATTATGCTATTTAGATTCGAAATATTGCCTTTATCTTTGTTGTTGTTGTCATAACGTTTCGGTCGTAATCACATTCAAATAGTATGTAATTGTTCACAAATCTAATAATCAAACAAAAACAGAGATGAAGCGTCAGAGATTGATTCAGCTGCAAGTAGAAACGCAGGAACATCTCTTTCTATGCACGTTTCCTGTAAAGTTGGGGTTGATACGAGGTTCTTCGGAAATATTTTATCCCTTTTAAACCTACAATAATACTTGTCAAAGTATCTTTGCATCAAAGGTTGTTCGAATGCCAATTTAATTTGGAATCATATCACGAATCAATTTGTTAAATGGCAAAAGCCGATTTGGGACCAAGTTTATCGCAGATTCCGTCCACTTAAATGAAAATTCTAAACCAAACATTCATGCAAGATAATTTATGTGTCATGTAATTTACATAGAAAATTTGGGAAGCATCGAATGAAAAAAACAGTGTGTTATGGCGATAAAAACGGGCTTTTCGAAAAAAAAATTACAGGCTTTTCTTTATACGCGGGTAAGCGAGCAGGATAGAAAATACACTATCTTATTGCGTGCATGATGGTAAATGCTTTGCGACATGTTTGAAGAAGATCGGATAAAAAATGAGGAAGTTATTCAAGTTTTTATTTTAAGTCGTAAGAAAAACCCGACTTTTTTCCAATTTTTGTGTGAAACTAATGTCAGGAAAACTATCAAGCCGACTACATAAGCCACGTAACATGAGCTGATGTTTTGCATTAAGTGTAAAGCATATCAGCTCATCCAATAAAAGTATTGTTCGCGTGAATATTTACCTGCGGTTTTGCAAAAAGTCGTACCCACCTTCAGTTTCATCAATTTTTCTGCCAAACAACCAGGGCCTGGTTATTGAAAAGTTGTTTTTGACATTGATAAATTTGCAACATGTGTGTTAAATTTCATCGAAATCGGTCACGAAGTATGGACGTACATAAATAGCATACACACACAAATCTGCTTTATTACAGATATTTAGCAATCGTACCCAGCTGGTACTTTAGAAAAGGCGTTCAATTAATGTTTTACCGTAATTATAGACTATATTGGGTATGTGCCAATCCTTATATCAATACAGCTGAATATTCTGTATGATAGATTTACTGTGGTCTTCTACTGTGTGCTTTTCCAACTCTCTGCCTCCGGGCAGAGAGGAACCCAGAGGAGGCCATAACGAAGGTCATAGTCTCGTCCAGATATTGTAGACAGCTACCATAGAAAACTTATGGAGTATGTTGCTCAACTGCTTTCTCGAGAGCCTGTACTTTATAATGCTCCATGAGTTTTCTATGGGGTTGAGGCCAGGAGATTGAGGCGGCCATGTCATAACACTGACCTGCTTCTCATCAAAGTATTCATTCATCAATTTTGATTTGTGACAGGGAACATTATCCTGCATAAAAAGGAGCTTGGCGGGGTCGATTTGGACCCTTTCAGCAGAAGGGAGCAGACCAGACTCTAAAATTCTCTTGTACTACTCGCTCCTGAGGGTCTTTTCAATAGGTCTTAAGAAACCAGTTCCATGAAAAGAAAAGCATCCCCAGAACATTATACTGAACGGATGCTTGACAGTAACTACTGCTAACTTCAAAGAGCTTTCAAAGCTTCTTCTTTAGATTTTAGATCGCTTATCCTTTGAATTTAGCTCAACTTTCGTTTCATCGGAGAAGAGGATATTTAGTAAAAACATCAGGTGAGCCACTTTTATCAAACAGCACGGTGTGTGTGTATACATACATACACACACACACACACACACACACATATATATATATATATATATATATATATATATATATTAGGTTGGTGCAAAAATAATATCGTTTTTTGACGTTAAAAAATACGTCATAAAACGATATTATTTTTATACCAACCTAATATATATATATATATATATATATATATATATATATATAACAATTTTGTATATTTTTAAACACTATCTTCATAAACTTTTATGCTATTATTACCTCATCTTTTTTTCTCATTAGTATATCCTTTTTGTCGCCACAAGTGTGTTACGACATTATTGACCTTCCCTATTTATAATTACTCTCGGAAGGCAACTAAATAAAAGACATCATTATCAGTCGGGAAATGATGATCTACACTGGGGGTCCTGAGTTCGAATCTTCCTGGCTATTCTACATTCACAGTTGTGTATCGGAATTAGCTAAGCTAATTAAATATCTAACAGTGACTCCTGCTGAGTGAAGAGATGTAAAATTTGCTTCGTATGTTTATTTGATCTTTTATTAGATTCGATGCGAGCAGAATAACCAAAGTGTACAGCACTGCATCAGATTAAACTACGCATAATAAAAACGAAAGCAAGAAATACCTTTTTGCAAAATAATGCCATCATTGAAATAGGTTCGGTAATCGAATGCGAACGGAAGTTAGTTGGGGCCGATGAGGATATTTTTTTATTAATATATGTATAAGAGTTTAAGTTTTGTTGAGTAATATTATTTTATTTCTGTTTTTGTTCGTTTTATTTTCGTTTCTTAATGAATTTCCAGTATATTTTTTTCTTAAAATAGTTACTTAATTTTTATTTTTTTATACTTAATTTGACTATTTTTTTTTTATTTTGGTTTGTAACCCTTATATTTACCCGTGGTGTCATTATCAGGGACCATTCTTAGAAACCAAATCGAAATGTGAGACCTAGCAAGTTATTTCTGTAACTGTTCAATGCATTTATATAGTAAAACCATTACAATTGGGACAATTTTGCTGTTACACGTGATATATATATATATATATATATATATATATATATATATATATATATATATATGTATATATATATATATATATATATATATATATATATATATATCTGTGTGTGTGTGTGTGTGTGAGCAAATATATAGAAAAATAGGAAAGAATATGTAGGTAAATAATCCGAAGATCTTTAGTATTTTTGTTTCTTATTTTTAAAAAGAGTGCTCGATAAAAAGTATAGCCTAAATTATAATAATATTTCTTTTAAAAAAAATATGATTCCTTCGCTACATAAGAGTTCTCATGTTTCCAACACAAGAGCCAAAAGCTCTGTTTCATCCTCAAGCGAAATTTTTGAAATAATTAATCTTGAAGTTTATGTATCTTTATAAGCATATACATTCGTAGAATTAATTACTATGGAAACGGGAGAAGCGACCACTCCAATAGGGGTCGTAAGTGTTAACAATTTGTATCAACATAGTAATTAGTTCTATGAATGAATATGCTTATAAAGATACGTAAACTTCAAGATTAGTTATTCCGAAAATTTCGCTTGAGGATGAAACAGATATTGGCTCTTGTTTTTGAAACATGATAACTCTTATGTAGCGAAGGAATCATATTTAAAAAAAATATATAATTATAATTTATATATATATATATATATATATATATATATATATATATATATATATATATATATATATTCCGATACATTATTTATATTGTTATATAGGTTTAAAGTGTCGTCGCTGCCGACAATTGAATTTGAACATAGAGCGCGGGAGAGCAAACATAGGCAAACCCCTTATTGAATTACGTAGACCACGTTACCACAGAGGAAACGCATTCATGGATGGCGGCGTTAGGTTAATTGATCTCATTTCTAATCTATTCTGTAAACTATATACATTTGCTATTCTACCCTATAATCTGTTATTATACGGGCCGCTATTCTCTACTCTATTCACAATACGCATTACTATTCGAGCGACTTATCGAGCAAGTACTATTAGTGCGAGTGATATTCGAAGGCGACTGACACCAGTATTGTTCGACGACGTACTAGTTGTAACTGTGATTACAATGTCTGTACTAAAACTGTTTATAATAAGCCGTATTAACAATATTTACAGTCGTTCACATCGGAGAAATTTCATAGAAAATATGCGTCCTCCGACAGAAATCGAATCTGCACCGAATACGGAACCGTCATATAGCCTATTTAGATGCGATGAAGTGTCTGGTTATGAAGGTCCATTTTACTGCTTTAAAGCTAAATACTTCCTATGCTTCCGTATAGCATACAGGTTCGTGTCAGGGGACGTTTGGGTTTCAGTAGTAAGATGAAGTTAAAAAGGAGGAAACGCGGGATAAAATATTTTCCAGTAATCACTTAACTAAGATTGTCTAGATACATAGTTTTTATATGTCATATATTTATATATATATATATATATATATATATATATATATATATATATATATATATATATATATATACATATATATATATATATATATATATATATATATATATATATATATATATATATATATATAAATACATACATATATATATATATATATATATATATATATATATATATATATATATTGAACAAGAAAAAATATTCATAAATTAAAATCTTCAGACACACTGTGTTGTAGATTAATATTGTCTCGTTTTTTTTATTATTATTTCATTTAGGTTCCTCGACTAGTTTCAGCCAATACACACACACACACACACACACACACATACATATATATATATATATATATATATATATATATATATATATATTTATATATATATATATATATATATATATATATATATATATATATATATATATGAATTGAGATCAAATAC
>OZ010584.1:101405124-101417624 GCA_963932145.1 Acanthosepion lycidas | reverse complement strand
TAAGAGGGTGGCTGTTGTAAGACACTATATCTTGCATTAGACCTATGCACCATGCCACCAAAGCAGGGCGACCCATTCATGGCTATCTGTCAATTTCTGCGAACACACCACACCTTACATCTGGTCACCTAACTTTCTAGACTTCTACCTCCTTAATTATTATGTGTAGGGCAGAGTTGGGCGAGAGATAAACAAAACTCCTTGTAACACCACAGATGAAATGAAAGCAAGGTTTATGGCTGCATTCAACAAGTTAAACAATGAGACCGTCCAGAAAAGACGCAGGAGATTCTGAAGTCATCTGGAGACCGTAGTTGAGGTCTCTGGCGATTTTATCGAATACATTTACTCTTTCTTATTTCAAGCTATTTTTGTGTAATTATGATAATAATATCTTTTAAATGAGATGGTCAGTGTTACTTTAATATCTGTGTAATTGTGACTTTGATTCATATTTCGGGATAGAAGTCGTTGCTACTGATGTCAAAGTCCTATGCGTAAGGGCAACACGGATGATTTACCCCACGGAATATGTGAGCGAGCGGCACTTTATCTAGTTTAATTCGTTACTTCTGAGTCATCGAGACAAGTTGGTACAATTGATATGACGTCTGCCTCATAACTGTCCGGGTTTCAATTCTTGGTAGTGGATGCGCACTGCTGATGAGTTCCAAATAAAGGACGAAACGGCCGTCCAGTGCTTTCTGCATTCTGATGAGGTTTCTTAAAGACTCGATGAATTAATTAATTATGATTATCTCAAATCCTCCTAACAATTTCTATCACACACACACACGCGCACACACACACACACATATATATATATGTATATGTGTGTGTGTGTGTAACAAAGATTGTTCAGCAGATAAAAATTAATCGGTTGTTGTATAACAGTTCTGTGGCAACATCAATTTTTAATTAAATGTTACGTATCAAGATATTGGGCTTTAGTACCTATATCTGTATATCCCCCTCTCCGTCTCTCTCTCTCTCTTATATATATATATATATATATATATATATATATATATATATATATATATATATATATATATATATATACTATGATGAATACCATAAATTATATTAAATTGAAAAGAACTGAATTTATATACACGATGATAGAAAAGTAACACCCTATTTCATGCATGATGTACCTATAACTATATTTTTTACAAGATGGGGATGCCCATAATATATAAAATAGGAGGTTAATTTTCAATCACCCTCTATATGTGCATGTGCATGTGTAAGCCAGTAAGAGCGCATGTGCATGTTATTTGCGGGTAGGTGTGTATGTGTGTGTGCGTGTTTTCGGTGTATATGCGTTGTGCAAAGAGGATGTTGAAACTTTGACCGCGTAAGAAATGATGAAGAATTCCTACATGCGTAACTCTGATATTTAATCCTACTGTCAAATATTAATAACTGTGCCATGCAGAGACAGCATTCGAGTGGACATTCACAATCACAAACGTACAGCCTAGCCCCACCTACGCCGACACCTGCTCTCTGACACATATGGAAACTAATTTTCCATAGAACTGGCATTTCTGTTTTGTAAATTCTATCGGAAAGTCACGAAACGTCAACAATTAAAAAATATATATATCAGTATCCAACTTGTTTTGACATATTCCATCTTTAAATACTTTGTCGGAGATTTCATCGCCGCCATTTATTTTGGTCAGATTTTGGCAAATGTCTTTTTTTTTTTGTTTTTTTTTGTTATAGTTTTTAGCTTAGATTATTTTTTATAATTTTTTTTTTTTTACATTTTACATTTAAATATTTCATTTTACTTTATTTTCTCCATTTTCATTACATTCATTCGATATGTTCTTCCATTTTATCCATCTTTTTATTTGTATGTAGCTGATTCTGTCTTTTTTTTTTTTTTGTCTATTCAGAGGAATTCATTGCTAATCCTTCTTCTTTCTGGTAGTTAATGTTTACTTCTTTAAATTAAGTCTTTTTGCAATTGGTATTTTTTATTCTTAATGTAATGCAACAAAACGGCTAAGCCAAATTTCTAGTAAACAGTAAACTGTTTGCTTTAAAATGCTACTTTCGGAATCCTTTATATCATTGAGTTTACAGAATATCTTTCGCCGCTGACAAATCGGCAACGATTTAGCCCAACAAAGAGTTAACATGAACGTTTTAAATTTCATTGTTATTAATGATTAACGGTAATCACTTTTGTATCTATCTATATATCTCTCTCTTTATCTATCTATCTATCTATCTATCTATCTATCTATCTATCTATCTATCTATATATATATATATATATATATATGTACACACACATACATATATATGCGTGTGTGTATAATTTTCAAAGAGTATGCAAAGTGTTGGGCAAACATCAACATACAGGAACGGAAGGGGAATTAATTGATACAGCAATCTAGCTACAAACTTGTTATGCATGCATCATTTCCATCTGGGTTTCGTTATCCACAAGATTGATATTTGTAAACCATTCATAAATTACCGGGTGGTTCGACAGTCTTGTCATCTTACCAAAACTTAATGACCCTAAAAGCATGATATTACGTATGTGTAAAAATAATGACGTAATAATGTCGTTTTTTGACGTATTTTTAACGTCAAAAAACGACAATATTACGTCATTATTTTTGCACCAACCTAATACTAGTAGCCCGCTAGCGGGCCACGAATGGTGACGCTAGCGGTTCTCTGGTGGCCACAACCGGCGGACGACCCGTGGGTCTCTAGCGGTCCGAGTATGCACACCATCATTTTCGTGTAGGAGGTCGTGTCAGCCACCTAAAATAGAAAATTATATTATAAAGCTGTCCACACTGTACAACCTATACAACGGTGGAAATAACACATGTTATATGGAAACTTCGCAGTCTGATACGTTACATTAAAACCCAAAGGAAAACTGAACAGACTTTATAAAATAAGCTAGTCCCTGTACTGAATGACTTCTTGTACTATATCTGCAATAAGCTTTGCAAGTCACATGCTAGCTTCAAGGATACTTGTCACTTTTACCTGAATTAAAACAATGATCAAACCTGTAAAATATGGTCAGTATTTATATGTGGGGATTATATGTGTTTCAATGTGTCTTTACATGTATAAATATAAGAATGGCTACTGGGTCAAATTCGTGTTTCGATAGCCCATTTCATACATGAACGCAAACTTCAGGCCATTTGAATCATGAAGAAACAGAGTTGCCTCTCGGTCTTGATCGTTTCGTTTATTTAATATTTTTTTTTTCTTTTTTCACCATCGGCCTGGATTTTCGAGAAATATTTTATAAAGAAGAATTTGTGCTCCCCGGCAGGAATCCATCAGGGTCGAACGATCTGCCGTTTTTCGCGTCACACCTTACCGATTTCGCCACAGAGAAAAATCGGTCAAACTAGGACAATTTTCTTACTTGAAAGCGATAGTTCATCATTTCAAGCGACATTTCTCCTGTTATAAATCACTCCATGTTTTTCATATCTGCAAAGATTTGTATCCAAACGTATACAACGAGAATTTTTAGAATGGATTTTTTATTAATCCGAGAGATTTTTAGACGTTACTTTTTCTATACTCGTATTTGAGTAGGCACTAAGTTTATCTTTGAAACAACACATTTATTTTCACGCAAACACGCACACACAGACACACCCACATCCACACATAGACACACAGACACACAGACACACACACACACACACATATATATATATATATATATATATATATATATATATATATATATAATTATTTTTCTTAAAAATATGAATCCATCGTGACACAGAAATTAATATATTTCGAAACAAGTCAGCAGTATTTAAGTGTTATTCCACTATTAAACCTTAACTGCTAGGTTGCAGTGACAAAACCAAATATCAGGTCATCCCATAAGTTCTGTCCGAATTTTGAATAAAGAAAACAAGTGACCAAATGTTACATTTAATTACAGATTCAATCAACAATGAATTTTCCCTGATTATCTATGACATCTTTCCATGTATTAAAAAGCTTACTAATTCTATTACTGTAAAATTCTTTTGGCTTTGATTCGAAGAACTCACAAATGTCAGTTTTAACCTCTTCATGTGTTACAAAAGCTGTTTCTTCCAAATTTTTCTGTAAGCTTCGAAACAAATGGTAGTCTGAAGGAGCAAGATCAGGAGAATAAGGTGGATGAGGAATTTTCTCCCAACCAAGTTCTTCGATCTTTGTGACTTGATTCTTGCTGTGTTGGGTCGCGCATTGTCCTGATGAAACATCACCTGTTTTCGATTCCCTAGAGAAGGTCATTTTCTTCTCAAAGCTTGGTTCAAAAGCTCTAATTGATGACAGTATATTTAAGCATTAATTGTTGCATTAGGTGGTAAGAATTCAAAGTGTATTATTCCTTGGAGATCCCATTAGATTGAAAGAATAACATTTTGCCCATGAAGTTCCCTTCTCGGCTGTGGCTGGGGCCCTTGCCCTTTACAAAACCACTGTTTACGACGCTTAACATTTCAATAAAAGATCCATTTTTCGTCGCCAGTCACAAGTCTATACAAAAAAGGTGAAACAAGTTAGCGAAAATGGAGAGAAGAGCAGATAGGATTTGAAGTTGTTTTCAAACAATTCATGAGGCACCCATTTTCCAAGTTTCGGAACTTTTCCAAGTTGTTGAAGATGACGATGAACAGTTGTTTGGTTTGAACTTAGAACCACTGACAATTCCTCAACTAACAAAGCAGGATTTTCTTCAAGAGCTGCTTCAAGAAGCTTTTCATCAAAATCAACTGCACGTCCAGTTCAATCTTCATCTTCAAGGGTGAAATCTCCACCTCTGAATTTTGCAAACCATCTTCTTTCAATCACACATTCCTCTCCATAAACTGAGTGAATGTTTCTAGCCGCTTCGGCTGCTGGGTTTCCTTTCTTGAACTCATAAAGCATTATGCGTCTCAAATGATTCTTAGGTACTTCCATGTTAGCAGGGTTTTAATCAAATAAAATTTTATTTTATTGTTCTCTGAAATAAAATTTGATCAGTTTAAATGCATCTAAACATAAAAATAATGTTCAGCTCCATTAGACATTATAACATACTCTTTAAATTACGTTCATTTTAACAAAAAGTTAAAATTCGGTCAGAAATTATGGGATGACCTTATATATATATATATATATATATATATATATATATATATATATATATATATATATATATATATATATATATAATGTTGTTTATCCTGTACTAAGCTAAATAGCCACTCGCAATAGAGGGTTATAGGGTAATACAGATAGTTTATTGGGATCTGATATAGGCTGGCCGTATACTTGAACAAGTTAATATTGTAATGAACAGCGAGGCAACCACTTGGGTGTCGTTTCAACAAAGCAGCCCTACGCGGAAATATAATGGTGCGATATTCAGAAACATAAAGTTTTGAGATCCAATCTCATTAGCAATGTGTGTGTGTAAAACTCTGGTAATTTGTTACCAATACAATGATGACAGCTGTGATCAGAAATCATAGTCACTGAAAGAACAAAGAAAAATCCTAGGCTCCTGATGAACTGATTCTCTGCCATTTGTGCTGAATTCTGAAAACTGATCAATCTGAAAAATTACATTAGACTTACATAGTTCATAGAAAGATTTATAAAACACTATTCATTTACGTCAAGGTAAAAAAGTAGGGAAACTTTCGTTACATTTGGCAATACTTCATCTAGATTTAACAACTTTGATTAGGAAGTCGCCCACAGGCATTAGAATATAGTTGACGAATATGACTTGCATAAACAGATAACACTGAAACTTTTGAAGTCACTATCTACCAAACATGACTTCTCTCATCTGTCTAGTATGGTTAGGAACCTAGCAAAATATACGAAACCTAATCAAAAATATTTTGGGGGCTACTATGATAGCTATGTTAAAGTCCGAAGAGTAAAGTCGCTTGTTACAGAGACTTTGCATTCTCTCACGCACTCTCATCCGTTGTTTATAGCATTTCGTGTAAGGGGATCTGTGAAGAATTGTGTCGATTCACCACATCACAGATTTTCCATCAGTGACTATGATTTCTGCAGCAGTTTTTGGCCAAGAACATTCCGCAGGTTCGATAACTACCATATTGAATAGAACTCGCCACTTGTGTCCTGTTTCTCTTTCATACATCGGAGACATTCTAGAGATTGCGGCTAAGCATGCTGTCTCCTCTACAACAAATTTCAGGAATGCTTCCATCAACAGAAACGGCTCTAGATAAAGTGTATAGGTTCTGAAGGTAACTACTACAAAGGAGATGATTATGCGAACATTGTTAAAAAATAATTCATCGAAGACAATTATTTGAAAAGAGTTATTTGAAAAACATTTATACGAATTGTAAATTGTTTGAATTAAAATTAATCGAAGGGACAATTATATTAAAAGATAATTATTCGGAATATAGATTTCTTTATTTATTTTTTTTTTAAGCATTGACCCCAAGCAAGAAACTCTGATTTAAACTTTCTTAAGAAGGAAAAGCGAAAGAGACTTGGAAATAATTTAACATAAGGCTAAAGTTATATGCTCGTTCAGCTTCTTACATAAAATATTGTAGCTGAGAAATAGAAGGTCCCTTTAAGAATCTGGCAAATAAATTAAACATTAAAAAAAAATGTTGCATATTAATTTGCCAAAGTAGTTCTGTATTTTTATCCGGCATTTTTTTATTTTTTTTGAAAGGCTAAATTACTTACCACGGCAGGAGTATCACTAGTATGCAAGGTACACTATTTACATTATTCAGATAATTGTACTCGTCGTTATCGCCATATTTATTACAACGTTTCGGACATATGTCACAGTGGATAAAGGCGTTGGTTAGATCCAGTGACAGGACCCAAAGACTGTGAGTTCAATACCCGGTTAAGGCAGTGGAGAACTTTCAGAGGGAAAATTAACAGGAGATAACTGATAACTGATATCCATTAAGCATGGCACGTGGAACTAGAACAGTCTACCCCAGTGAACGAAATAAAGGGTTCAGTTCGACATTCCAACCACCTGAAGAAGGCCGGAGCGTAAAACGGACAAAACTTTTTAATAATTATGGCGACAAAGATGAGGACAATAGTTCGAATAATGTAAACAATGTACATAATATTAGGTTGGTTCAAAAATAATATCGTTTTTTGACGTATTTTTAATGTATTTTTTAACGTCAAAAAACGATATTATTTTTGCACCAACCTAATACATCATCTTAGAAATATAGACAGATGCGCATGTTGCTACAGATAGTGTTAGTCAGGGAAAAGATAGGGTATACTTGGGGTTGAAGAGGCGGTTACATTTAACTATTTCGACTGTAAAAGGGGGGAATCGAGATACCAAACTAGTCGCACGCTTAAATACTGGAAGTCGGGGCACCAGGGAATACATCTTATCAGAGCAGATGCCATAAAAATATTTATAGAAAAGGCAGAGGGAAATCACATCATGCCGATGAGAAAGTGAATGGAGTCGAGACCCCAAGTCAGGATTGATCACATTGCATATCCGTCTTTGGATTTTGTGGAGAACCTCGGGATAAACATCGAGGGAACCAGACCATATATAGCAACACTGTTCCATGTATGGACGAATGGTAGATTTTTCGATGTGAAGATTGGACTCAGACGAGAAAAACCTTCTGGCACGATACAGAGTACCAAATTTTCTTTGCGGTCAACGCAACTATTGATTCAATATAGTTGTTTCACATTAGGTCAGTGGAGAACGTCAGACCAAGAAGGTGCAGTGAGGCGCTCCCGTGGAGTATAAGCATCAACCATGCTGGTAAGAGGCAGGGACGTCCCTCTATGGTGGGTAAATGACAGCAGTTTCGTTTTGGATGCATTCAAATTCAAAAGCCATTTTCTGCACCTGTCAATCACAGGCTGGATGCCGTTTTCTTGACCAATGGCCAGATTGATTTTGTCAGCAATGCCAGATTTACTATTGAGACAGAAGTAAATGGGAGTGTCCTCAGCGTAGATGACGTCTTGAGAACGGGCGAGGTCAGTAAGATCATTCATGAAGATTAGAAACAGTGTAGGACCTAGGATAGCGCGTTGAGGAACATCAGCGTTCGTATGGGCAATTTTCATGACGTCCAGGACAATTTTCATTTCATGGTTAGAGAGGAATGATTGGATTAAATCAAATAATTGTCCAGTCATACCGTATCCCATATGCCAAAGGCTGTCAAAACTCGTTCGATGTATCTAGAGGAACAGCTTGAGCTTCGCCGTTATTATCAAGAGTTTGATAAATATTCAGCGGTAGACCAGGCAAAGGGGAAACCATATTGATCGTCAGAGAGCAGATCGTGGGAGGTGAGAGGCTTAAGTATTAGGTTGGTGCAAAAATAATATCGTTTTTGACGTATTTTTTAACGTCAAAAAACGATATTATTTTTGCACCAACCTAATACTTCGGCATTGATTGAAGCCTCAAAAACTTTACTGAAGAATGCTAGGAAACTGATGGGAGAAGTTAGATGGGTCAGAAGGTTCTCCAGAAGAAGAGACTGAGATAGATAGATAGATAGATAGATAGATAGATAGATAAATTGGAACGACAGATGAGGACCCCTAACAGTCTGGAAAGCAAGAATCGGCGCGGGAAATGTTGTAGAATTTGAAGAGAACTAGAGCCAGCTCAGGGGCAGATTTCTTAGGACTGGGGCAACTATTCCGTACCCACCATTTGCTTTATAAGAGTCTAATTTAGAGATTATATCTAATACTATCGACGGGGATATGCACATATCACTCAGTATAGCCTCATTTCTAGGGGGAAATTAGGTGTGGGTACCCCGAATGTGTGTTGAGCTGGATGAGAATTTCTGAGCAAAGCATTCTGCTTTATCAGCCGAGAATGTCAGGAATTCAAATTGATTGAAGAGAGGAGGGATTGAGGATTTGCTGTAGTTCAGCACACTCTTACAGAACCACCAATATTCTTTAGAACCAAGCTTGCGAGATACAAAAGCTCGTTTCATCCTATAAGCAAACAATAGCTTTGCGTCATTGAGGACACGCTTGCACCTATTACGAACAGAGGAGACGACTGTTGCAATCAGACATGTCACTCAGGTACAGACAGAAGAAGTAATTCCATTGTGCCATGGCGGCAGGGCAAGCAGATGAAAACCAAAGAGATGAACGCGATTTAACTTGGTATTTTGTTGCTGGGATGAAAAACTCGATGGCGTCTTTTACACAGGAAGAGACATTGCCAAAGAAATCACGTAACGAGTCCCAGTGTGCGCTTTAGTAACAGAAAGATATTCTGTTAATAGGAGGCTCAGGACTACAGAGTAGAAGGAGATGTTAACAGAAACTATTTAGTGATCAGAGTTGTCAATAGGGCAGTGCACCGTAGCGCAACGAAAATCAAGAATGGAGATAAAACAAAGATTTCGATGAAAAGCGTTACCGTTCAGGTGAGTGAGGAAACGCATAGGAAAGTCAATCGCTTGTGTGAGTTTATTGAAAAGTTAAGGGTTTGGATACCAGCCAAGTCAGTCACAGACTATTTAAGCCACTTGGTATGATGGGCTTTAATGTCACCGAATACAAATATGTTTGCAAACGGATATAGAGAGATGGATTTGTTTTTATTATCAAGGGAATGATAGAGAAAGAAAAGATACCTTATTGAATTGCGGAGAGATAGACAGAGACACATATACGAATGTTCTGGAGATTCCAAAGTGAGTTCTCTAGCCAAGGAGAGATAATCGCGGACATAAAAACCCAGGCTATGCATGCATGCATGTCGATTTTAGCGCCATTTCTAAAGTTAGGAAGGTTGTTAGGAATCTAGAAATCAAAAGAAAGTTTAGGCGATTTTGTAGTTGGCTGAGATTTATATTTGTAGTTGCTTTTAGTCATCTTGAGTTACGTTGTTAAGGAAAAGGCCCAAAATAACATAAGCACTAGGTCATCAAAAATAGCATGAGCAGAAAGGAACTAGCGCAGACTACAACATAATGAGGCCTCAGGGTTGCCCACCGGGTGTTAATTCAGGGACACCCATCTATGCGCGACATGGCAATGCAGGAACCGCGATATTATACAACTGTTGATCAGACCAGCCTCTCAAGATGTTACGCAATTCTTCGCGATCCTAACTACCAGTCGGGAATAGCAACGAAAAAACTTCCAACCCGGTAACCTCAGTATGAAGAGACGTGGACACAAAGCGCTTGCATCACAAGGGATTAACGTGAACTTGGGAATAACAAGCAATTTAACTGCGAACATTTGCTCCTGAAAAAATCCTAATCAAATTCCTTGCTATCGGATGTATTTTAGCATTTAACTCTGGACGCGGATGTAGTTTACCCAGAATGGGTAAGCTGGTTCACTATTCATCCATACTTTGAATATTGCTGCCACACCTCGTTTACTTCTGCTATATATTTAAAGATTCGTGATAGAATAAAAAGAATATGCAATGTTATTAGTCCTCACCTGACATCTAGGCTCGTGTAAACTTTCCTTCTGCCGTGATATAGGTTCCCTGTAGCTTTTATATGAATAATTTCATTGCACTTGTTCTCATGAACTTTCCCCTATGTTACTTTATAAATTTAAGCGTAGTAGTAGAGCGGCGTCTATTTCTTATCTTTTTATTTAAAAAATGGCTAGATGTAACTTCTATATTAATAACTCCTTCTCTCTTGTGGTTCAGTCCTTCCGGCTTCTTGCTTCCCAGTCAATTTTCATCTTCAAAAATATAAATGCAATGCCAATCTTTATCTTCTGTCTTCTTAATCCATGTTTATGTATTTATCAAACTCTTTAAGTGTTTTCTCATATAAAATTACACTCAGTAATTCTTGCATCTTAGTTGATTCATTATCATTTTGATGGTGAAATGATTAAGAAAGATTTGTTTTATGTCAGTATTAAATTTCCTTAGTCTGATGGAAGCAAATCTTTTTTTAAAAAAATAATAAAATGGTGATTCACCTACAAATTCAGTCCGACCGTTAAGGAGACGTTACTTTTTTAAGTGGCATAAAATTGGTGACGGCAGGTTAAGGAAAGTTAATTCCGACATAAAACTAATTAGAAGTTAGAAAAAACGAAATAAAAATGTTGTCATACAGATATTCTTGATATTGCTTATAAGTCTTATTTGAAAAAAAATGTATATGATAAACGTTGTTTTAAGGTATGTTATATTTATGAGATCAAGTGATCGATATCAATGATAGACCGTATGAAAATATATAATTGGACATCGAGATCAACACCCAGTTGCGAGAGTCTGTTTCATGCTGATACGCAATAGCCATATCAACAAATATTTATGTAACTTTATATATATATATATATATATATATATATATATATATATATATAAAAGAAAGAGGTCGTAGTGGTTCCAACGAGAGAAAAGTATGTATATTAAAAAGAAGAGAAGAAAGGTGCCGTAAACGTTTTTGGTTGTAATGTGGATTTATTTAGAAAAAATATTATACTTTGTTTTACATAATTTTACTACACGTGTTTCTGGTCTCGTGACCGTCTTCAGGTAAAAGCGGAGATTTCCACATATTATTAAAAATAATTAATTTTTCCTTTTGTTTTTCAATGTTAAATATTCTCGATATGAGACATTTTCTGTTAGTAATCAGAATTTCTTTCTTGAATTGGTTGGTCCAAGCGAAATGGTGAATTACTTATCGCATTTTACCTTGACAGACAACAGAAAACTTTTTGTATCACAACACATTTTCAAATGTAACCAGGGTAAGATTAATATCATGCCGATATATCAAACAGACAATTACTCGTCATTCATCATTTCGCTTGGACCAACCTTAATGGTTTTATGTCCCTTCGCGCAGAACTCTTCATTGCCAATTCAAGAAAGAAAGTTTCGGATATGACATATGTATGTATACGGGTGGTGTTGTGTCTCTACATACGCATTTGTATGTTGAAATTTAAAGATTGGAAGTGTGGCGAAAATGTCTCGTGAATGTCTCTTGAATGTATATATGTCATATTTTTATTTTTCCGCTGAATAATATTTCCTCGCATGTATGTATATTGAGCGCTTTCTAATAAGTACCGCGCATATAATATATAAATAATTATACATATATATATTTATATACACACACACTTTTCACATACATAAATATATGTGTGTGTTTATATATATATATATATATATATATATATATATATATATATATATATATATATATATATATATATATTTGAGGAATATACGTAATGAACATTTAGGTGAATACCCAGCGGCAAGTTTCTGTTTAAAGATTAAATGCACTCAACAAACCATGTGCGTTTTTCTGCTTGAATATTGATGATGGTTGATTGGATGATGTGTGTATAGAGAAAAGTTTATCATAACATTTTCTCTATAATTGATATGTAATTTTTCTTGAAGTCTGGTAAATCTACTTTTTTTAGGTTAGTTTTATGTC
>OZ010584.1:101387624-101402624 GCA_963932145.1 Acanthosepion lycidas | reverse complement strand
AACCTGCTCATGCTTACTATGATTCTAGTTGTGTGCCGATAATAGAACCGAATTACGTATATCCGTTCACACGTCCGTCAAACAGACGTGTACGCCTCGAAGAAAACTGAGCTGATTTCTGATGCAAAGTTTAAACCCAAAGTTGAAAGTACTTTCACTTTTACAGTGACTGTCACTTAGGTATGGTAGATTCTGAAGTGAAAGGTGAGAGGTTTGGGTGTTAAACATCGATAAGTAATTTGTATAACGCCCAATATATGTGATCCTAATCAGACATTTGCATCAAGAAAACAATCAATCGTTATTTTCGTTCTGATTCATTACATTATCCAATCAAGATGTCTGATTTTTTTTTAAATATCTATCTATGTAACTAGCTACCTACCTAGCTACATATCTCTCACTTTACGACGGCTATTCATTTAACGACTGTACTCTAACCGACACTACTGCACAGTAATAAAACTGTAAAATTAACTAGATGGGCGGTAGTCGATCTTGCATTGATGCTATTTTAGTCATAAATGTGTGTAATAGGTTTGTGCCAACCGAATTAATGGAGCTTTAATATGACTTTTGTACATATATCATGTTTTAAATTTATTTGCAAAATTTTATACAGTATTGTCGTGTAATGTAAATGTATTAAACAAAATCGAAAATCAGTTTTGTATTCTGTATGTTACTTCTGTTTGTACACTAGATTGTATTAAATATAATTTCTTATTCATCTTCACTTTATTTATTCATTTAATTTATTTTGTTTCATTATGAACCAGGAAAAAAAATCCTCGGTCAGAGATTTCCTTTAACCTACACAACAAACTAGTTTGATATTTTAAAAAAAATGATATATTCCATAGCTTTTCATAAAGTTCAGGGTTGTTAGAGACTTAAGAGAGGAGTAAATATATTCCAGCGGGTCTACTGGAAACTAGATCTGTCACGAGGAGGAAATGTTCATACAACTGCTTAAAAGATCTGACACAAACTGATATTAAGAAGACAATGGTAAGAGAATTCGTTAATTACCGAAGAGATATGTAGTTTGCATATTCTCTAATGTAGACGAAGTGAGATAATTTGTAATATTTAGCATTCTTTGATTTTTGAGAGAAAATTATTTGAAGATCCAGGTTTTGATTATAGAACGATAATATAATCAGTGAGTAATTTTCGATTGGCGAGAATATCAACGCTGGTCAGGAGGAACTGAAACAAAACCTTCACATGATACAGAAACACTTCACTGATAAATTTAATTTTTCTCCTCATTTTATATTAAAATATATTTCGCGTACGCGCTCTAGTTCCTTTTTTTTTTCTTCGTCTGGTCTGACCGGTTAATTTCTGTGAAGGATTTCATTGGTCTCAAAATGATTTCGCATAGGCTCACAAATTTATTTCCTTCTTTTTCTCAGCATACTAGATAATTTTTGTGAAGGCTGGTTTTCATTGGTCCTAATACAATTTAAAATATATTCGATAAGTACTTTCCTTCTTCTCAACTCACCTTTCAATTTCTGTGAAGGCAATATTATTACTGGTCAAATATTTTCACATAGGTTCGCGAATTACATTCTTTCTTCTTCCCCAGTCCTCCGAAATTGAAGTGAATGGATGAAGGGGGATTTTATTTTTCACTCTCACTACACGGATGATGATATTCGATAAGTGCTTCCTAGAGTGAAGACAGCCAACACAGTACCCAATGGTATCAATGGACACTTACTCTTGTCTAAGTAAAGCCTTCAAGTAAATCATTGTCTGTAGTTTGACATAGCGGGATATGCCCCGAATGTAACCTGTAGTCTTTAGGGATGTTCCCCGCTAGGTATACTTTGCGAGATGTATGGAGGGAGTTGGTTAGGTAATCAACCGCGTATGGATCCCATGATACTGATGATATGTCCAACAACAGAAATCTGGAAAAATATAATTCATTAAAAAAAAACAAAAAAACTTTCAAACACGAGGAGTTTATAATGAAGCCTTGAAGACTACTGCGTGATTGGCGGTTTTCAATGTCACCCTTGTATTATAATGCCGTTAACTGATCGATATATTAGTAGTCTTGCTAATTCAAATTGTGAGATAGAGAGGAAGCTGCATATATAGGCAGGAGATGATAGGGAAAATTCCCGAAGATCAAGGGATATGAAAATATGTGCTATATTATACTGAAACACGAGCAGCTTTCTCTGGTTCAGTAATTCACTCCATGGCTTAACTAGCGTGCGAAAAAATACTCGGTATAAGCTACGTTATTTAAACTACTAGAGAAGTGTGGTTGAATTTACATTCATTGTATGAAAACCAAAATTATTCCAAGCGACTTGAACTGAATGTCTAGGTCCCTGAGTAACTCCTGTGGGACAACACAATTTGACAGTGTAACATCTCGTCCTACTTGAAGGTTTTACATTAGGAATCACCATCCCATTTACGTCTTCTGAACAGCGAATCCCTTTTTAATGTTTTGGGCACATTTGGCATGAGGACACTGGAGGCTTCTAACTAGTACAGGAACTAGAATATCAAGTACATAGTCAAGGGCAAGAAACTTGCATCCAGAATAAATGTAAATTATCAATTAAAAGGGTGATTCTTCTGTTTCTATCAATATAATATATGGCGTCGAGTGGAAAGGCTCATATATATATATATATATATATATATATAAAACAGGAAATGTCTGATCTTGCTACATTACTGCGTCATTGTTCAACATAATATAAATGAATAATTGGGCTACCTCTCGACACACATATTCTGAATATTACGTTCAAGCTGAAACGGACTGACATCACTCGGTTTTTGATATCAGTGCCCACTCAAACACACACACACACACACACACACATAAATATATATATATATATATATATATATATATATATATATATATATATATGTATGTATGAGTGGGCACTGAGGTAAACACTGATAACACTCGTTGTTAACATCACTGACTATATATATATATATATATATATATATATATATATATATATATATATATATATATGTGTGTGTGTGTGTGTGTGTGTGTGTTTGTGTGTGGGGAGGCACTCATACTGTTGTGAACACCGAGTGATATCAGTCCGTAATCTTCAGGCCGTGTGTTAAGTGGTCGCTCAACTATTTATTTATGTTGAACAATGTGGTATTCACGATTTATTGTTTATCAAGCATGAAAGAGTTGGTTGCCACTCAGTCATGACCTCCAGCTGTGATATTGGGCAATTTTAAACATGAATAGAGCATGCCATATATACATGTATGAAACTGCCCTTGTATTGATCTCAGAGTATTACATATATATATATATATATATATATATATATATATATATATATATATATATATAAATAAAAGTTTGCGGAGAAATATTTTATTACACCAAAGTTTCCTTGTAGTTCATGCCTTCCATTGAAATGTGGCCTCTTATTACCAAGGGTATGTTTCCATGTATGTGTATGCATGTGTAACGTACTGAGAAGGTAGTTATTGATTAACAGGAGTCGTTTTTCAATTTCAGATCTACTTTCTTATCCTCAGATAGGTAATATGAAAAAAAGACGACAAATTCCATATTAGTAAATTCGACTTCGTCGCCTGAATGCGAAACCGATATCCAAATTCCAATAAAGCCTTTGTTGTCAACCGATGGCTTGAGGAATCAATCTCAGCACAGTTATTGGATAACACTCTTCTCCCTGTTCACGAATTTTAGTATGTAATTACGCATGCGTGTAGAATATGAAAGTCCAACATCAATCCCAAAGGAAGGACAATTTTTCAAGATGGACTGAAAATCCGAGAAATGCAATTTATTGCCTTGGATTACAAACACATTCTTTCCGATAAAGACTTGCAATCAACCAATCAATCAATCAATGTGTAGGGACTCGATTTCCATCACCGCCGAAGGTGCGTTACATTAAAAAATATACTCCCCTCATAGATATACGTCTTTATATAACATTCTTTCTCACGCATATTTTATATATATATATATATATATATATATATATATATATATATATATATATATATATATATATATATATATATTTCACAGCAAAAAAATACCTCGCCCTATTTGCTGTAAAAATACATATGCTCTGTGAAAATAAAATAAAAAATCATCGAGCTCTCTGTCGATCAGTTTTAATAATTAATGTTACTACGATACACCGGATTATATACCAACGGATCAATTACCTGTACTCTCTCTTTCTCTTTCTCCCTCTCTCTCGCTCTCTCTCTCTCTCTCTCTCTCTCTCTATATATATATATATATATATATATATATATATATATATATATATATAGTTTATGCAAAACTAGGTAATCCGCATGGGTAGACCCAAGGAGGATTATATCCAGAGAGCTCAATGTAAGATTCAGAGCAGATATGTTTGAATAAAAACTGACCACTTTAAGGTTCCATGTAATAAGTTATTTCCCTACAACCCCTTTAACAGGGCTCTGTATCATCAGACTTTACTTCCAAAGGAGGAAATGAAAAATGAAAAGAAATTCACTCGTTTTTGATGGACCTCATCAAGCATATGTAAAATTTACGAAGTAAGGAAGTAAGGTGGGAGAGAAGATAAGATATGAGTGGGTTAGGTGTACCATTTCAAGTCCTTATTCTTAACCCCATTGTGTGTCGTCTAGACGTTGCTTAAGCCTAACGCGTCTTGTCTCTAGATATAGATGGGTAAGGGATGAAGACCGACATTAAAGGAATTGTCTCCCATCTTACTTCCTCACTTCGTTAATTTTACATATGCTTGATGAGGTCCATCAAAAACGTGTGAATTTCTTTTCCTTTTTCATTTCAACCTTTGAAAGTAAAGTCTGATGATCCAGAACCCTGTTAAAGGGGTTGTGGTGAAATAACTTATTACATGGAACCTTAAAGTGGTCTGTTTTTATTCAAACAAATATAATATATATATATATATATATATATATATATATATATATATATATATATATAAGGTAGCCGAGATGTCACGAAGGGGTGTCAATATTTTGTAACTTTTATTCAATCTTGATTTATTTACGATTTATATAAAGAAGACGCTAAAATTTAGGCATGGTATACCACTCAACAGAGAACACAAATTGTGAAATTTTGAGAAATTAATTTCTCGATTTTCCCATACGAATTGGCCATGCTGTTCTCCAGAGAAAATCGATCCTGAACTTTTTCTATGAGTTTATCTTACGGAAAAAGTATATGTCAACAAACCTCAAGAACGTGCAGATCTTACAAATGATATTAGAGAGAAATTAGGTCAATGGAGCTACAAGACATAAGGGCTTGTATGGAAAATGCCTTTGGAAAAGGATGTATATGCGAATTGGAAAATGGATGCCATTTAAAAGATATTACCTTTCGCACCTAGGAGAAATAAATCTCACATCTATATCTTACCTACTAAAATAACACTATTTTTAAACAAAAAATAAACGGTATATTAAATATTGTAAGCCCTTGGTGACTTCTAGGCCACCCTGTATATTGCACAGTTATTTTATATACAGGATATGATGCTTCTCGAGGCTAAAATAAAGATAATATTCTGTGTTGTTTGTTGTGTAAGAAAACTGATGACACATGTTGCTTTATCCAAAAAGGAGTTTACAATCATACTGTATATAAAGAACTGTATTTTCTGAAGGTCACATGAACACATTAATGTATAAATATTATAAAATATACTTCTACACATGTAAGGTCGAATGGGTAGGTATCAGAATTATATTATTCATGGGTTGTTGAAATTTACGACAAAACGAGTTCTCTTGAGCTACTTAATGTCAAAATATATTATAGCAGGGTTATATTTGAGTCAAATATGAACTGTTTTCAAGTATATACTTGAGTCAAAAAGGAAAATTCTGTTCGGTTATATACTTATGGTTTTTATACATACAAATATATGTTATATACTTATGGTTTTTATTTTTCAAGTATATACTCCAGTTAAAAATTAAATTCTGATCGGTTATATACTTGAATCAAAAGTAAATAATGGCCAGGTTTATACCTGGCAAAAACAAATATTGCTCGAATATATACATGCTTTAATACGTAGGAATAGGTCGATATGGTTTAGATACAAAACAATAATTCTTCTGGTTTGTAACTTAGCCAATAATTAAATATTGGTTGTGTTTATAGCTGAGTAATCATTTAAATATTATTCGAGTTCCCATTTCTTTTATTGCATAAGTCTTCGTCAGTTTTTATTTGATTTAAAAAATGCATATTGCTGAGACTAACTTAAAAGTAAATTTAATTTGGGTTTATACTTGAAATAAAATTAAATATTAGAAGATTTTTTCCTGAGACAAAATGTAAATATTTCTAGCGTTTATACTTGAGTTCACAATTAAATATATTGGATCTCATTTGTAAGCAACGGTCTAGTTCATATTTTAGTCAAGAGATAAACATTAGTCAATTTTTTTCCGTCATAAATCAATATTTAATCCAATTCATAACTGGCCCTCATTATGGTGGAGGGCTAGACCATCTTCAAGAGGGACAGTACGTTTATTCTAGGCCCCGATTATAATTCTGTTATGGTCCGGTTCCTTGTACCACGGTGATAGTTCAAGGTAGAACCAATAAAGAACTCGAAGGTGGATATGGAATAACACAGATATATTACAAAGAGGAATATATACAGAGAGGTAAAAAAGTGTTAGTACGAACAATCAGGTTTAGTAGTAATTGTCTGAACGCGATACTGTTTCGGACTGCCTCTGACTCGACTGACTGACTCACTCTGACTGACTGACAGACTCCTAACGGACTTCACTCCAGACTTCAGACTGAACTCCCTGCTTCCTCTTGAGGCGCAGTATTTATTACGTGGGGAATAGTTCATTATGTTATTATGGGTATGGTCCCATAACAAATTCAATATACTAATCTTGATTATTTATGAAATAGTGGTGCATTTAATGAGGACTGAATACAAAAGACAAAAATAATTTCTGTCTGTAGTGAACTAAGCGTCGTCCTGAAAAATAAAAACACACCCAATATCTGAGATGAGTTCTTGAAAAATCATACACGCTTACACGTATACTTGATATATATTTACATATATAATCATAAGAATGCTTAATGATATGTGATAAATTAGCTTAAACAACACTCAACATGTATGTATAATGTGTGTTGCATAATGTTTGTAACATTCGACCTTTGGTATTTTAATTCATGTATGTATCTATGATATTTTTCCGGAAATTGTACACACACACACACACACACAGATAGATAGATAGAGAGAGAGATAGATAGATAGATCGAGAGAGAAAGAGGGAGAGAGAGAGGCAGCGATGAAATTATTCGTACACCCATCAACTTTGAATATTTGTATCCATTTCTCTGAATCTAATCATTCTATGATTCCTGGCTTATATATGTTATTAAGCAGAAAAAAAGGATATAAAACACAATTTTCAGAACAATAATTTAAATACAAGAAATTTGATGGGTAAATTATTCAACTTAGGAAAAGGCAAAATTATTTGTACAGTAGACAATATTGTTTTACATAGATTGGTTCGTGTAAGCATAAGTAATTTACATAATTATTTTATCGGTGAAGTCTATAAAACTATTTATTTTGCAGAATATTTCTGATAATTCCAGTAAAAGCATCACGTGGTACATTGTTATTCTTAGGTTAATAGCATGTTGGTGAGGACAAAAGAGCTTAACATTGACTCGATACAGTCAATTATTAGCTTCAACAAGACGCAAAATAGTTATAGCTTTATTGCAAACCGGTTAGCTATCCCTAGATCTACACTCCTTTATAAAGAGTTTCCACAGCTTGATACGGCATAGTATTTGCTTGGGAGTGGAAGAAAACCGAAATTTTCACAAGGAACTGTGCGACAACTGTGTCGCGAGGTTATTATAATCCCAAGAATTGTTTTGAAAGACATCGACAAAAGTTTTAATGCGATGGGTATCAGTGTAAATACTCGGATAATACAAAGTTGTTTAAATAGAAATGCGTTTTATAAAAACCAGCCACGGCTAATCCTTATTTATTAATTAAAATATTCTTGCTCGGTTTAATTTTCTCTAAACCTTCTTGAAGAAAGAAAATTGCTTTTTAGAATAAGTACTATGATGTTATGAAAGAAAACTGAGTTTCCCGGATATAATCATGTAGAGAAGATTTGGTGCAAGAAAGGTGACATTTTCCTCCCAAAGTACACAGTCGAATCATTAAAATGTGGAGGCGATGTTGTTTTGGGGTTATCTCAAGGAGGAAAGAACAATTAATTTCAATAAAAGAAATAATGAAATCTGCAGACTATATCAAAATTCTGGATGAAAGTGTAAAATCTTCAGAGCAAACTCTTCATCTAAGTTGGCAAAATAATGATCCCACACATGCATCTAAATCGGTGACTACGTGGCTTTTGAAAAAGAAGATTACAGTTACGACATGGTCTTCAGTAATCATGACATTAATCCTATTGAAAATTTATGGCAAGACTTGAAAATTTGAATAACTGGTTTGTCACCAAACAAAACTTCAGGAATTAAAAAGTGTAAACATTGAAGAATGAAATGAGTTTCCAGAAAAGACTTGTTAAATCTCACCAAAAGCTTTAGAAAAAGATTGCGGCAAATTATAAAGATCTGAGGCCAGACTATTAATGTTATGAAAATTTTCATTTTTGTCTATTTTTCATACTCTAATAAGTTCAATAACTTTGTCTTTTCCTATTTTGAATAATTCGCCTGCCAAATTTGTCGCAATTAACATATTGTTCCGAAAATTTAGTTTTATATTATTTTTGTGTTCATTAGGACATTATAAAAGGTTGGCGCCATACGGGATTCTGAGGAATGGATACAGTTCTTCAAAATTGATGATCGTACAAATAATTTCGTCGTTGACTGTATATATATATAGAGACAGATAGATAGATAGATAGATAGATAGATAGATAGATAGATATAATATATATATATATATATATATGTGTGTGTGTGTGTATGTGTGTGTATCTGTATGTTTCTGTGTGTGTCTATATATATATATATATATATATATATATATATATATATATATATATATATATATATATATATATATCGATCGGAATACGGAAAAATGATAACCATATATATATTCTATTACAACTAAATTTAAAAGTGTGATCTCATTCGCGTCATATAACATTAACTTCTGCCGCACTACCTGGCATCACAAACCGGCGGATATTTATCTTCGATGTCATTATCTCGGCTAAGAGAGGTTCTGTTCTAAAAACAATATGACTCAACGACGGCTACCTCCCCAGTTCTTCAGAGTCTTATTCCATAATAAACTCCAATATAGGCAAAGTTGTTTAACCGATCCTTGAGAGAAATATATTGACCAGGTTGATGGAAGATGTCAACTGTATATCATGATTTCAAGAATGCGAGTGGGCGCTCATCCACGATGCAATATCTTCCGCTCAGCCTCTTAATTCTCATCAGAAAACACATTGTCTGTTACCAACAAGAAAATTGTCAATCGCCTCATCAGAAACAAAGCACTTGGTTCCCTGATGAGGAGGGATTGTTACGTCTGATATTTTTTTTCTCAATTAATAGTTAGATATGATATGTTGCCATTGACGGAAACGAATGTGATCAATGTAGATGTCATCAAAAAGAACCTCTCCCACCCCTTCTCTCTCTCTCTCAATTACATTCTAGTCTGCATCTCTTATATTAAAGAAGATAGATTGATAAATAGATAGATAGCTGTAAACATAGATAGATATATAGATAGATAGAGATGTAAAGATAGATAGATAGATAGATGGATAGATAGATAGATAGATAGATAGATAGATATGTAAACAAAGATAGATAGATTGATAGGTAGATGTGTACAAATAGAGATAAATAGGTGAAAAATATAGATAAATAGGTGAATAAATATATAGATATAGGTAGATAGATCTGAACACAGATATATTGATACATAGATAGACAGACAGACAGACATATGTGAATCGATAGATATATAGACAGACATATTTATTCATTCTAATTAATTTCATGCGAAACAGAATCAAGCAATGTAGGTCTTAAGCGTATATCATTTGAATTATAAATATAAATGCAGGTTACATTGCTATAAAATATATGACTTTATATAAGATATAATAATAATATAAGATAACGACGCACCTTCTAATTATAGATCTAAGTTTATGCCCACTCATTTGATTAACTGTGTTCGAGTAGCGTCGTTGAATTTTAACCCTCGCAAATTTAATATCCAACCGAGATTTAAATATATATATTTGATAATATCTATACACTTGTTTCCGAAATAGGTAACTATTGTTCATTTACACTTGAGTATATAGAAAAATATTCGTAGCTGATACTATCCGTAAAAATTATTTAGTATCCACTGTAGTCAGTAGTCATTTACTTGGCTTATTTATATGAGTCTTGATGGAATCATTTAATAGGCGACGCTTATGAAGATTACTTACATGATTGCAGAGGATTTAGGCTGTCGACATGTCATATTATCAACTGCCTCCAATGTTAAATAATCCTTCGTTGATCGCTTTTGCCCACGTTATGCTAATTAACGTCTTCAGATGGTAAGTGTTCGTATCTTAATAGAAATCTCTAAAGATTAATAGAATGAAAGAATAATCAAAACAGAATATCCGTTTTCGTTATTCCGTTTAAATATGCTGCCACTGAAAGTAATCGACCTTGTGAAGTTGTAAATGGTTTTATGACGTTAATTTAATTACTGCATTAATTTATGTAATGTTATGCAATCCTATAACGTAATTTCTTTTAAAGTCATGCCAGCCAAGACTAAGTTGATCATATTTATCCATCGATTTCTCATCGTTATTATCTGTCAATTGCCATGGTCTGTTTGTTAACAGAGTGGAACATTTTCCTGTTGCTATTTCCAACGCAAACATGACAATATGGCCACTAAGATGTAAGGGTTACTGACTGTGAAAAAAATATGAGAATAAGTAAACCTTAGAGAGAAGTAGAGAGAAAAATGAGGAAACGTGATTTTTGAAGACAGAATATTACTATTGACATTGCATTTCAATGTTTGAAGTTGGCAGGAAATTAAGAAGCTAGAGGAGAGTTCTTTAAGAAACTGTTACGAAAGATCATACGGTCAAATCTAGCCTAAGAATCCGATCCATTATTACTAACCTGTTACTACACATAAATCCGTAATGTCGACATAGAAAAGATGAAAGATTATCAAAAAATCGTCATGAAAATAGTTATAGAAAAGGCAGAGAGAATCTTTTTTAAGGTGAAGGGGTGAGGGAGAAAAAAGGCTGAAGCCGAGATGCCAGGTCAGTTGATATAACATTGCAGATTCTTCTTTGGATTTTATCAAGAATATCTAAATATATATCAAACGCACCAACAAAATGTGGCAGCAATATCGAGTGCACGGAGAAAATTATAAAGGCGTAAGATAAACTATTTTTCTTTCCCGGAATTAATCATGAATCCTCATTCCAAGCATCACACCTCGGAATTGATTCAATATAACATTTCCTCTAAACGTCAGAAAAGGCGTAATAGATCTCTATTCTGGAGATGAGCACAAGCCATGTTGATGGAAGTTAAAGAAGATTCTATAGGACGATTGAAAAAGACCAGCTCGCTTTAGATGCGTTAAAATCAACAAGCCATATCTTAACCCGGTTAAAAACAGATTGCAGTTTCTTTTTTTTCTTTTCTTTTTTTTTTCAGGTCAGAATCAAATTTGACGTTATCGACCAGACTTACGACACGAGAAAATCATTGTGTCATCAGCATAGATACAGATTAGAGAACTGATGACATCGAGAATTTTCTTTAATGAAATTTCGATGACAACGTAAGAACAAAGTGAGTGCTCTGTGGGACACCCGCATTAATTCAAAAAGATCTAGAAGAGTGGCTGTTCAAGACAACTTTCATTTCTAGATATGAGTTTTTTTTTCTTCTTTTTTTTTGTGGGGGGTTGTTTTTTTTTTAAATTCAGAGTTGTCCTTTTCCTAAACGGATTGCCAACCAAAAAATAGAGCCCCTCGATCTGGCATTTTAACTAACAGTTGTGTAAAAGAAGAAAAAGTTTCCCGCAAGAACTTTCCTTCAAAATGGTTATAAATAAAGAGACGATAACACGAATTCAGTACGACGTATCCATTTACTGCTTTTATAATAGTTAATCTATACGTATATCCTGACTTTTCTGAATACGTCCGTATGACAAACGTTATGTGGGTTCTATTTGCGCATTTATTAGAAAACACAAGTTACTACTTCATATCTTCTCTCTTATTCCATCTGACTAGCAATAAATAGCTGTTATCCATTGATAGTATGAAAGATATTTTTGCGTGACACCATTATATCTGTAGGGCATTAATTTGTTCCGGGAGATTTTGCCATTGAGCATTTCCAGCATTCTTCTGTCGATGTCATAACTGTAACCCTGGCAGAGTTGTCGACCAGGTGCTATTACTTACGAAACGGCAACCCCTAATTTTCGTCTCAGGCCCAAATATGGTTTTAAATTCAGAGTGTTCCTTCCTTTGTACTGATGACCAATCAAAGCTCGAAAGTCTTGACTTTTCTCCTATTTAACCCATAACTGCGTGGGAGAATAGTGTATTTGCGATTAAATGAATGTAATGACCTCGAGATACTCTCGAACCTGGCTCACTGAAATACCCAAAAGTACTTCTCATTTCGAGGCGTTAAACATTACTCCATCTGCTTATTAATAGAGAAGCTGTTTTTATTTACTATGTCGTTAAAATAAAATATTGGTGTTCTCCTTATTTATATATTTGGTTGTGCTGTCTATTCGGCAAGCAGAACATTATTGTAAACCAGATCTGTTCCAAGAGTTTGGAGACTTTTTCAGTACAGACACTCATTAATTTCAAAGTACAAATCTCTAATCACCTTCAAAGTAGGATCATCAGGGTTCAATGCACGCGTTGTAGCCGTCCAGCCACTCACTATGGAAGTCATCGAAAGTGAATGTGCCCAGGACAATTCTTACAGCCTCCTTTATGGATGGGGATCTAGACGAGGTACAGTTTTGATGACACTCAACTATCTGTTGTTAGGTTGGTGCAAAAATAATGTCGGTTTTTTAAGTATTTTTAACGTCAAAACCGACATTATTTTTGCACCAACCTAATACCAACGCATTTGTTTTTCTGTTCGTTACTGAGAATTTCGCGAACTAGCTTTGCCCAAATTTCGCGGATATTCATATTTCATGAATAATTCTGTGCCATCCCAACTCCAGACTCTATGCTTAAGGCACATCCAGAAAATTACAAATTTTCTCAACCAGCACTGATGTTTTTTACGTCCATGTCCACATTGTCTCCCTGCCACATCACACAATCTCTCACATCATCTTCACCGTCATTTAAACTCTTGGACATATCGACATAATTCAAGTGTATGTCTAATACAAGTTAATCCAGCAGTCTGCAGTATTTCGTACCTTTCTGCAGCATTTTTTCCCAGATTAACACAGCACTTTATTGCATAACGACTTGCCAAATCTTCTGCTCCTTTTGGCTGCATTCTGCAAACTTGTTCGCTATGACAAGCAGTGATTAGGATGATGAATTAAGAGATTTTACAACCGTCTCCTTCAAACTGTAATAACAAAGGTTCGCAAATCAACTTACTAGATGCATAGTTATTAAATACTAAAAGAAAAAAAATGATTAAGTAAACTTATATTTATCTCTCAAAACCAAAAGTCTAAAATGCTTTTGAATGCACCCTGTACTCATGAATCTTTCCACTTTGATATATACTGAATATGAACTATTTCTGTATCGATATGCCATTTCCATTAGTGGATTAAACCCTCGACTAACAAAAGCAACGAAAATCTTTTTTTCTTTAAATTTTGCTTGTAATATGTCAGTGAATGTTTAATGTCAGGTAATCTAATTTGGTGAGTCATTTCCAGATGAGTAAAATCTTGTTTAAATTCCATTGTCGACTGACTAGCAGTATGTATGTGGTTTCAGAGTAGAAAGTAAATAAGCTAATAGCAGCAATGACCAAAATATCAAGGCTTAATTCTGTAATGTTCAGAAAATTCCTAAATGTCAACTCATAATATAAGATATTCAGTACCAAGGGAATAGTTATGCTTACTGTGACTTGTTTAAGGTACTACACATTATATACTAGTAAATGACAGCCATTCTTTTCATGAACCTTACCAGAATCCTAACTTTGATCAGTAAAGATCAACATATGACATTTATGCGAAACAGCGAGCGATGGGAAAAAATCAGTAGGCTTGTTTCAATCGTGAAGGGAATCAGCAGACATTTATTTGAGGGACAGTACAGTATATTTTGCTTTCCTTAATTAATTAGTGAAAGATTTTATTTCAGCTATCAGTCACTAAAACCGTTTTAATTAAATGATTTTAAATATATTTAATGTAATGCATGTTTCTCACACAGGGAACTTTTTTTTTCTTTAATTCTATCTAAAGATTCCATATCAATTTTTAAAATTTCGATTATACGTGTACTAATTTACAGATGCCGTCCAAAAGTGAGATAAACATTTAATGAATCCAATGACATTATATGACATTTTGAATTATGGGAGCTGAAATCCTCAGATATTCCATAACAGAAATTGCATAAAGCCAAATATTTAAAACAGAAAAAAATTAATTTTCACGTATGAGATGTTCAATTTCATAAATTATTGGCTTTTTAACATATAAATAAATTGAAGCCATCAAGCAAATACTTTAAAAAGAAGGAAGGACAATTTAATATCAATATGCCAAATTGTCCTAGTTACAATCCTGGCTTGAAGAAATTGGAGCTCTAACCACACTGAAGAGATGTGAGACAGCGAAACAGTCTGTCTCTAGATGATAT
>OZ010584.1:101302624-101380124 GCA_963932145.1 Acanthosepion lycidas | reverse complement strand
TATATATATATATATATATATATATAGTAACAATTTATCATTGTACTGTTCTGTTCCCATCCAATACCTGCACAAATATGTTTTTTTTTGTTGACTGGCAGGTGGTGACTATTTCTCCCTACCCACCACTCGCTTAAGAATTCATCGTTTGGAATCCATCGGCTCTTTTTTCTATTCACACGATACACGCTTAGGCGATGTTGACGATTTCGATACATGACAGACGATGCAATTTTTTTCCAGCAGTAGGTTGCCAGTTCGTTCTGCGGTAGACCAGTTGCCTTCCAAGGCTATAGAACTCTTTCTATCCTGCTATTTACCCCCGAATCCTCTTCTTCTCCCAGGCGTGGGGAAGAGAAGAAGAAGACCCACACCTCTTCCAAGAATATTAGCACGTAATTGAATGTAATGGATTCGACTGGAATTCGAACTCGGCTCTCCGATTCCTCAATCCAAACTTCTATCCATTACACTGTGTCTTCTGTTTTCTTATATTAAAATTCCTTAAATCTATCAAAGACTTCAATGAAGCGCTTACTAAACTTACAGAACTCTTATAACAAAAGCTGAATACATCCAGGAAGATCGCGACTCATCAACTCTGTTGCAAAAAAAAATAAACAATCTGCTTTTGCTTGGAAACCTGTCAAGGAGATCATTGGGTGAAAAACAAAGTTATGGTCAATCGTCACATCTCAAAGACCATTTTTAAAATCACTTGGGAAATGTAACTGACATATTAGATAAATAATATCGTCGAGAAAATCATCGAATATCCTCTTGATATTAAACCTGTAAATATTACAGATGCAGAACTTGAAGTTGCCTTAAAACACTAAAAATAAGAAAGCGGCGGGGCATGATAACATTCCTCCGATGATCTGGAAGACTCTGGATATGAATTATAGTCTACTCCAACTCTGTAACGCCACATATAATGGAGAAGCCATAGACAAAGAAAGGAGATTTAGGATGTGGAAAAACCTAGTGGAATCACTGTCACCTCTACTACAGCCAAAAATTTACAACTCAGCGCTTTTCAGCATGATTCATAAAGTAGAAAAGGTGATCTGAAAAGTCAAGATTTCATTAGAAAAAATTGATTAAGTTTAAACAAATCCTGACTGTACGGCGGATTATTGAGAGCGTCAGGACAAAGAATCTACAGGACGATTAACTTTTTCGAGTTCTGTATATGAAAATGGATAAGATGCTTCTGGCATATGTCATCCGCTGAGACAGTAACTGCCATAATAATACTATACAAATACTAGCAGTATAACCTGTATTTGATTGGGTCTTTCATTACTGGGAACAACATTTTGGTGCAACATCCACAAATGGTGGGGGGGGGTAACAATTTTTATAGGGTTGTCCATGAAAAGAGATCTGTTTAATGATAAATAATATTATTGTAATAATTTAAACTATTTATTTTTTTAATTTTTTATGAAAGATACATATCCAAGAACAAGTAGAAAATGAGACAGGAAATAGTGGCGAGCAATTGTCGCCAACATTTTCTAATCAAAACCGGCACTGAAGAATTATATATCAAACAAAAAAAATCATCAAAATCGGAAGACTGTCGAAATGCATAAATATCCAATCATACACAAACCCACATACATACACTCATCCATTTTGCGAATTATAAATATAGTTATCATTTTTTTATTATTAGATTTCCAGATAGAGATACTAACTTCTTCGATGTCAAATAGGCGTCCTCCATAGTATTAACTTTGCACCTTTTCTCTTTGTTATTACCCTTGACTTGGTGTTAAGTATTTCCCTCGATAAACATCATCTATGTTGTACTTTATTATCAAGACTCTCATATCGATATTCCGCAAAATAAATTGACAGATACTGACTATGGAAATGACCTGCAAACATTGTTACCACTGCCACTGTACACCTACATCATCTAGAAAATGCTGACAATGATACTGAATTCTATGTCGAATCCACTAAAACTGAATTCGTAGGCTTCAACCAACAAGGTACAATCTAAACTCAGATGCATCAAGAAAATACGTATTTTTACATCCTTAGAAAACGAGATAAATTCTACTAAAAACGATGTGAAAATTCGCATAGCTAAATCTTGGCCGCCTTGAATATAATGAATGTAAGCTTCAAATCCAATCTACCAGAGAGTCTCAAGCGAAAATTCTTCGTAGTGGAAGCGGTGTCAATGTCTGGTGCAACTAACTGGATATTAACAAAAATCCTAAAGTGTAAGATTGATGCTGAGAGCTATACTTAACTTATCTTTCAGACAGCATCCCACTAAATCACAGCTCTATGGAACCATTCATGATATTCCTACAATCTTACAAGAACGCAGGATACCCTTTGCAGAACACTGCTGTCGAGCAAAACAAGATATCGTGAGTGATTTACAGTTCTCAAAACCTTGCCATGGATCAAAACGAGTTGGTCGCTCAGAAACCACATACATTGATCAGTTGTGTTATGACAGATAATGCCTACCTAATCACTTACTGAACTTTTTTCAGGACCCTGAAGGTTAGCGAGAGGAGCCATGCCCATGCTAACACTACCTAAATAATTAATACAACGTTATATGTAAAAGAATGATGTTCATTAAATGCAGTATTTTGGAGAACAGGCATGTTCTTTACGACGTGATGGATTTATTGGAATTAAGGAACAGGCACTACCCCAATTAATTCTTTAAAATGAGGTTTTCCTGTATGCCGATAATATAACTTGTTTTGTTCTTCAGTGTCCGTCTCAATATCAATGTGAATGAATTTCCAGAAGGATAGGATTGGTTAGAAAATATCTGTCTATATTTCTGAGATGTGGTATAATGTACACTATTTACATTATTCGGACTATTGTCCTCATCTTTGTTGACATATTTATCAGAACGTTTCGGCAGTTGTACGCTCCGCGCTTCTTCAGGTGTTGGAATGTCGAACTGAAACAATTATTTCGCTTGCTGGGTAGACTGTTCTAGTTCCACGTACCATGTCTAATGGATGTCAGTTATCAGTTATCTCCTGTTAATTCCCCTCTCCAAGTTCACCGCCGCCTTAACCAGGCACAGTAGATAAAGGCGTTAGTTAGATCCAGAGACAGGACCCAAAGAGTGTGAGTTCAATACTTGACTATTTTTCCTGAAGCCATTTTTAATAATTGAACCAAGAAAACTTTTCAATTTACATGAAAGTTTAGATATTTCTAAAGGAGTTGGAAGCTATACATGACCTTATTATGAGAGACAATTTTCGGTTTTGTAGCATCTTGCTGTATCGGAAAAAAACTAACCCTAGCACATCTTATTCTGCGTTTACTTTCCCTATCTCCTAAACTTATTATAACTAATCCATACACTGATTTATTTGAAGTTTATGGTATTGGTTTTGTTTGGTTTGGTTTGTTTTACGTTATATCAAACTCAATGTTTTATTTAATGCCAACAAAATTTTTATTGCTGGCAATATCTTTTCAAAAATATATTGCTTGTAATAATTTTCCTTCAAAGATTATTGCTGTTAATGTTTTTAGAAAGTATTGCTGGGATTAAAAACTATTTTTAAACTTTCATAGTGTTTTGAATGCAGTTTGGGAGTTGACTATCTACCCATTGCTGGGACCTGGGAACACCAGCATTTAAGAGGTTGTTGCACGCTTCTGATCAGAAGCCTTGGTGTCAACTAGGACCCCTGTATCTTATTTATTAGTTCCGTATTTTGAATTGATAGTGATGTATTCAGTGTATGGACTATGACTGTTTTCATTTCACTTCCATTCCTAAGGGAATAAAGAATAAACCAATGGGAACAAATGTCCTTTAAAAACGAAAAGATCCCGCTTCCTTGTCTTTGTGGAGAAAGTGTTTTCATTAGAGATTTCCTGCTTGACTTGTTGCGTCTTTCAGTAAGATGATTTGCTCGCCAAAAGGTATAAAACTCTCAGAAGAAAAACAAAGTTCTCCATCTTTCTCGCTTCGTAACGTGATTTCGTGTTTATTTTCATTACTAAATGATAGTGAAGTTACGCAAACTTCAAAGAACGTTTGCTGTTAACTCGAATTAGATTTTTTTTTTATAATCTCACCCTAAGCAATGCAACAAAGTCACTAACACTCAGGGTCTTATTTGGTACGTAAGAAAAACATTACTATGGAGCGAGAACAATACAAGAGCAGAAATTATGAAAGCAGAAAATGACGTTTCTATTGAATTTAAATTTTGAGAGATAAAACTTGTCAGCCAGAAATACGGTCAAAGAAACTTTTCGCATAGAAAATATTTCACTCTTCCTTAATTTGATCATATACGTGGACAAAATAAACGAAAACCTGTTCTAAAGTTCTCAGGCTCGGCTCCTTGCCAAAAGTTGATAAAGTTAAAAAGTATCCCTTTTTGTGTGTGTGTGTCTATCTGGGAAATCGTTGACACGCCTTCTTATCAGTTTACGCTGATGATAAACTTATACAGGAAATAATCTCGTAAGACTACATTTGAAACAACAATTATGACAGAATACTAAGTGTCTTAATTATTAAACATATATTAGTAATTCTCTGGGACACTCCTTCTATTCCCAGTTCAGATCGAATTCATCTCTCTTGAAGTAATGGCCATTATACTGGTGTCAATGAAATCGCCTTAAGTTAATATAATAAATGTTATTACTAGTCTAAATGAAACGAGTTATTAAATTTAGATCAGTTAATCTTTGAACCATTATAGTGGATACATTGAAAGGAACCAATATTCTCCATTATCGAAAGTATATTCAAACGAATATCATAAAATCGCCCAATGCTAAGGTTCCAGAATATCTGCCACGTCTGTATTAAATATAATAAAAAAATATATATGGATTTATTGATAATGTTAGAAAAGCGTTGCTGATCTGATTTCCCTGGCTAGTGAAGAAGTCAATCCATGTTAGGTATCCTACACCTGTTAATCTTTAACCAACGACGCATAGTAAATTGACACCTGACCTTAGAATTAGTAGACTTTTCTGACAGTTATTTCTTGTTATTCTTGTCAGTTTGGTGGTTTACATGTTGAAGCACAAGTGTTATCTTGTTCCGGCCTATACTAAGTATGGAAAATACAAACGAGAAACTCCGCCTTGGAGGAAGTTAATCGTAATGATTATATTACACCCTTGCGCAAATTAATTGAAACAACAGCTTTAGTTCCGTTTCTTTCACTCTGCGATCAGTTTTAAACTCACTGGAATGACAGGTGCTAATCGATTTCTATTTTTCCTCAGATTGGATCATTTGCAGTGGGTGCAGCAATATGAATATATTTTCGGAGTGTAGGATTAAATTTGTTTGGCTTCGAAAAATAATGCGTCATCCATGATTGCATCAGATTTTCCTCAAACGAGACACTATTGTCTCGACTGTTGAGTAGTTGTCTTCAGCCATTGTCTGCGATGGACATTACTCCAAGGAAGCGTACGAAAATTATAACGCTGCTCAAACACACTGGCAAGCGTTATCAGTGAACAAATCAAAGTACTATATATTGACCAGGAATCTCCCCCTCATTTAAATCCAGTCGAGAATCTGTGGTCAGTCTGTAAGAAACTACTTCGTGGAATGGACAGACGAAGTATTCACATGTGCACTGGGTCATGGTTCATTGGAAAAATACGAAAAAGTAAATAGTAACAGAATTATTCGTTTTGTTAGAATTCATTTGCACAAGGCTGTTATTTAAGTACATTGTAATAAAATATTTAATTAAAGAAATCGAAATAAGAACAAAAGCACTATTAGTTATGTATTATTTAAAATCAGATAAGTTTATGTTTCTGATAAAATCATGTATCAATTATAAGTGTATTAAAGCATATTCTAATGTTTAGAATAGCGGTTTTTAACCTAGGGTTGCGATATCTGTTTATTGGTGATGCCAAGATGATGAAACGTTAGTATTGGTTTATCATGGAAACTCGTGTGTAGCGTTTGTCGATCTAACATAAAAATTTGCACTGAAGAAATTTTATCATCATGATAGCGTAGATGTATACTCAGTACAAAAACTTGATGTCATCATAAAAAGAAAACAACTGCAACAAAATTCCTGAGTTTGTTTCTCAACCATAATCATTCACAATACACCATTGCATAGTACAAGTGTGGAATAATCCACGTTACCTTTTTACCTCTTTGCAGAACAATCCATTCTTACACCCACACACCTGTTATCCAATCAAAACACTAGTTCTGACAAACTCAATTTTTCATTGGCTAACAGCCTTAAAAAATTAAGTATGCACGTGAAAAATGCCTTTGGCGCTCAAATGTGTTTGAGCCTATTTTTCCTTTCCAGAATCTATAAATGAAAGAAATTTGAACCAACTTACCAGTCAGAATTCCACACTCGGTGGACCTGCTGATCGGTTGAACTCTCTGCCTTCGGACGGGGAGGAACCCGAAGGAGGCTACGCCGAAGGGCGGAGTCTCCTTCGGGGATGTAGACCGGCCCTGATCCCGTTTATGCGGGTTCAATGGGCTATTTTTTGGCCGAGCCTACGGGCTCGGAATACCCACGTTAAAAAGGCCTTATGCCACATGACGCCCTTCCACACTCAGAGAGATGCCAACCAATTCAACGCCAGTTTATATTTGACTTTCCCGCGCGAATTAACCTCTGATTCAACAACCTTTTGACATACTCAAACTCTCTTTTAAACACACTTCTCAAAAATTCATTCACTTTACTTGAGAAAGTGAAATATATATTCACTACATATTAGTAACAGTAACAAACAAAACTTTTAACAATTAACAGTTCAATGTACGCAACTTCGTACAACTTTAGAATATTTAACATAACACTCGTATACACACACTAACATTTGAACTGTAAAATCGAACACTTTTGTACGTTGAACAACAAACTGTTTAATTCTTTCAACAAATCCTCAAAACACTGATTTAAGCATTCAAACATATTCAACAACAAACTAAATGTCTTATTACATCAATATACATCAAATCACCAATTCATAACTCCTTTGTATATATTTAAATTGTATATAAATTACCCTATTGTTGTGTATTTTACTTGTCTTTCTTTTTACTCTGCTTTGCATGACCTGTTCTAAATATTCGTTTATTATTTGTTGTGGATGAATGTTAACGAACACGCCACCTAAAAATTCCTTCTGATTTAACCAAATACATTCACTAATCCCCAACACAAGCACATGTTACCTTAATTTTATTTATTTTTTGCCTATATGAAAGTAATCTGGGTTTTTAATGCATTATTTATTGCCAGTTATGTGAATAAATATTAAAGAAACACAATGGTTTTGTTATGAAGTCAGTATTGTTTTTAATCAGTTCTGTAAGGGTGTTAGAGAATTGGTTTGGGGTGCGAACAAGGAAAAAAGCTTAAGAATCAATGGTTGAGAAAGTATGATCTATTAATAGTCAGTCAGTTATCTGCCGTGCGTTCGAGGCAGATATTTTCCCGGGGTAGGTTGCCATTTCTTTCTGCGGTAGACCACCCAAGCATATAGAAATCAGTCTGTCCTGCTATTTACCCATAGCTGGTGGAAGAAAAAGAGGATTCATACTTTTTCCAAGGTTATGTGCACTTAAGTAAATGTAATAGAGCTGAGTGGAATTCGAATGCGACTCTCCGATTTTTCAATCCGAGACGCTATCCGTAACTCATTCTCTATTAATAATAATGTTATAAACATTCACCATTAATAATAGGTTTAGCCAATTAACTTCATGTCAACCGCCCCATTTTGTATATGTGGCCATGACTGAATAAATGATAATGTATGAGTTTAGAATTTAGAATTTATATCTATAAGATTTGTCAATATATTTTTTAAATGATTTCCCGCCAAGCAAGGCAAATAAGCTCTTATGACTCAAGGGGTTACCGAGTTTGAAAAAATAAGAGCAAAAGAAAAAGTTAGTGGGAGACGAATAATATGCCTGAAATTAAGAAGACAGAAAATAAATTACAATTTAAATTTTTAAAGATGAAAGTTGACTGGAAAAACAATATTAAATATTCTTCTTTGATTTTTATCAAGAATCACTAAATACATAACAGAAATGTTACCCGAAGTGTGGCAGTAAAGTTCAATAAATGCACGAATGATGGACGTATAAATGTTAACATGGATTCTTACGAAAAAGAATGAACTAATGTAATGTAAATCAGCTTTCCTTACAGTTGGCTTAGCCATTGAATCAAAATAATCTTTTAATGTAATGAATATGCATACACCTGGGTTCCCCCTCACTATAATATGATTGACTGGTGTCAGCCATAAATACAGACTGATGTGGATTACAGGACGAAACGTATTGCTACGCCTATTGCCTACGTCTATTGCCTACCACTACGACGAAGACCAGTCCATTACGGTTACTTGCTAGATTGTCCTACCCGGTTACAGTAGTGAAAAACCACTTTGCTTCTTCGAAAAAATACATCACTTTCCGGCACATATCACCTTTCCATTTCATATCACCGGAAAACTTTAAGCCATGAAAGTTCAATGAGTCACTCTCCTGAACTTTTGTATCAGAAATGCTGATGAGGGCCAAAAGAAAACAAAAAAAAAACAAAGTTCTCTTAGACGATTAAAAGTGAGTAGTTCCGTTTTGGGGGCACTAAAATTAACAAGCCATTTCGTGTCAAAATTTTTTTATAAAAACACAAAGTCAAATTGAGTCAATAGAAAAATATATTAACAAATAAAAGCAAAATCATCATCCATGTTAATACAAATCAAGCATTGTTTGTTTCACATATTTGAAAAACTGTTCAGTTGAATTAAACGTTAATATATGTGATTTCGAATTGAAATAACAAAAGGTGCTCTCTAGAAACAAAGATAAGCGTACTCGGATGGTTTGTCATATCACCCCTTCTATCTATTAGGGAATGCATCACAGATGAAGACGATATTTGAAGCAATAGAATCGTATTTAAACAGAAAGGGTGCCATTGACTGAATATGTTACTAATGAGAAGGTTTTAAGGAAAATGATCACAAAAAGGCAGGTGCCTTGGATCGGTAAAAGACAGATGAGGTTTCAGAAAAATGGCCTGGCGAAAGATCATAATGAGGGCAAAAGTGGAAGATGGAGCTTGTGTAAATGGATGACAATATATCAATGTTTGTGTGAATTTTTATTACGGTTAAATGGGGTAGGAATTCAGGAAGAGCCGTGAATTCAGACATCCTAAAGAAACACGATTCTTAAAAGGCCAATATATTACTAGAATGGGTCATTTTTTGATAACGTCTTATCTTACATTCCAGCTACCAATATAACCACAATAAATTAGCTGCAACACAAAGACAAATATTTATCAAAGTTCTTAAAGAATATATGAATTGATTTTGCAGCTTTTGTCATTCTATGTACAGATTTCAGAGAACCTTTTGCTTCTATTCGTCGAATTGGGTTATAAATGAATGTCTCCAAATTCATCTAAGTTAGATTTCGCATTCTGGACGTTGTTTCAGATGTTTGCCTTAGTGTTATCCTGTTGTATCCTTTGCACCACGCTATCCAAGTAGGGCTTATTTGGAATTTCTTTCTATTTCTTATTGTATCTTTAACCATCATCACTTTTGCCACAAACGGTGAGAGGCCTTAAGACAGTTATAAATATAAGAAGAGGATTCATGGTAATCAACTTGGGGAATATCGACAGGAATAGTAATTGAATCAATATAAACTAAACCTTGATGTTGCTTCCTCTTCTCTGATATTTAATTCTGATATGCCTATATATTACATATATATATATATATATATATATATATATATATATATATATATATATATATATATATATATATATATATATATTATATATATATATATATATATTTATATATATATATATATTTATATATATATATATATATATATATATATATTTATATTTATATATATATATATATTTATATATATATATTTATATATATATATATATATATATATATATATATATATATATATATATATATATATATATATATATAAAGAACGTAATTCCCTCTATTCAGTACATGAAAATGAAATGATTAACTTAAGACAAAGTCCCTTGAAATTTTGACTCGTCGATCAAGTGGCTTGATACCGTTGAGGCTCAGCTTATCTTCCATAATCACAACGGTGAAAAATCGCTTCGGGGTTACATACTTTATTTAAAGTAAAGAGAAGGAACCATTTATACTTGATCCAGCATATTTTTCTTCTGAAGTAGAACAATCTCAAGTGTTAACGTTAGATATCTAAGGAAGTAAAATTGGCATTGAATAGCTTTATTCAATACCTTTGCAAAAGTAAATAAAAGTTAATTTATTACTCATTTTTTTAACTGATACAGAATGTTAATCACTGTGTCCATGCCAAACCTTAGAATAAAAAATACTATAACAGCCGTAGAACCTTTTGATGAACTTTCACGAAGAATACACCAAAAGTAATACATCTTAGATATATCCAGAGAAAAATATTAATGAAAGGTACCCATTCACTTCCTTCGATAAACACGTTTTCAGTTTTAAAGACCAGATTTTTTCATATGATCTACATATTTCTAAGGCGGCCTAATTTCATGGGCTAACATTTGTGCAAGGACGTCCGGGTCGTTGGTTGTCACATTCATTGCTGTCTTCCCTGCTGAAACATATTAAGCATCACCTGCATTCCTCTCTACTGATTGGTTTTGAAATTCCGAGCTATTATCAATTACACCACGCACACACATAAATTGGAAAGTGGGCCCAGATAACTTAACACTTACAGTCTCATACTGGAGGCAAGAGAAACAAGTAGAAAGAACAATTAACCTGCATAATGAGTTAATGTTAGTAGCTGATAGAACAAGGATAAATAAGGATGATAAACGTTTCAGAATTACCGAACCAGGGGCGGAGAGACATAAATAAGGGATTATGTAGAAGATATTCCGAAATTGTGCATACGATGGCGCAACGGTTATATCACATTTTTTCATTCTTATTTAAAATATAAATTCAGAAATATTATTGATAATTCCGCATATTATTACAATCCTCAATTTTGATGCCATGTTAACAAATTAGAAAAATGTGATATTAATGTCGCTTCAGGTGTTTACAGAATAAAGTTCTCGGTGATGTTAAATCTGGGGAAAGAAATACTAGGTAAGAATATATGAAAAATTCGAAAATGTTTTCTTGTGACGCATTTCCTCATTTAGGAGTTCATCAGACTAAATTTGTTATGTTGTTGCAACTACACATGCGCACGAACGAGGGATGCTGGGACTGTTTTTTTGTCTAGTCGATTTAATTTAGAATTTTCTTCTTTTTTTCATCATTTTTTGTTAGTAGACATCCCACACTAGGATAATATAATTTCTGCCAGGAATGGTGAAATGTGGTAAGAGCTAGGCCGCGAATTTACTGGAGATGATCTTGTAAGAAAGGCATTGTCTAGATATTTTCGTTGTAGTCTATTGTTTCTCCTTTGATCAGAGTAGCATATTTTTATGTCAACATTATGATCAGACCCGTTATGATAAGCATGTGTAGTCGCAAGTATAGTCACGCCAATCTAATAAGTTTAGTCTGATTTAGTCCTACAGGATAAAACTCGACAGAAGAAAACTTTTTTCCACTGTCATATATTTCCCAAGATTATTCTATATATATATATATATATATATATATATATATATATATATATATATATATATATACACAATAGTTAATATACAGTCTTGAAAAACGTGCAGACATCTTCAATGTTTTAGCATATCTCACATGTACGCATACACGCAATCACACACAACAGTTGAAGAAAAGAAAATTAAATAAATAAAAAAGACTGGGAAATAATCGACAACCGCGTAATATTTCAGACAAAGGTAATTGAAAGTACGACTGCTTTAAATGCTACCCATTCTTTTAACGTAGGAGCAATATTAACAGCAGACGGCAAGTCTTCATTGAGAACGGATCAATGATTTATCTCCTTCTGACCTGGGAACCTTGCTCTCCACACTTGTAATGGTACTGCGTTTCAGCGGTTAAATGTCCCCTAATGAGAACCCGCGGTTCCTATTACAAACCGCTAAATGCTTTCACTACACACAAAAAGAAGTTACATCGCTTCGCGCTGGAGTAAGGTTTTATCCTTAACTTGGGAAAACGATTCAGTGTGCGAGTGATTTATTGAACCCAGTGTCCGGTATGATGGACAGGTTTATTAGGGAAAGAGACGATGGATTTCTAGAGGCTGGAATGTTACTTGCGTGCCATGTCGATAGAAGACGGCATGCTCAAGTGGATACGTTTGCGTTAAAAATGGTCAGATTGTGTCGGAAAGGAAGGAACAAATTGAGAAAAGACGAAGGCACTCAATTATTTTGATTATTTCTGAACACTACGAATGTCGAATTAAGATGACGAAATTAGTCGTTTAAAAGAGAAAAAAAAAGAAAATGGGGAATCGACAAAAACAACTGTTAGAACTGAGCAAGTGAAGGAGAGAAAGGAAATAAAACAAAAGAAAAAAAAAGAAACATGGAAGGAAAAAAGAAAGGGAATACATAAAAAAGTTAATGAAAAGAATGTAGAACGAAAGAATAAGAGAAAGAGTAACAAGAAAAAAAGAAAAGAAATGGAAAAAAAAGAAAAAAGAAAAAGAAAATTATGAATAGATAAGAAAAGGAAAAAAAAAAAAAGAAAAATAGAACTAAAAAGAAAAACGTATAAAAAGGGCAACAGAAGTTAAAAAAAAGACAAAAGAAAACCCAAATAAGTCCAGAAAAAAAAATGAATAAAGACGAAAATTCGAAAAATATAAAACGAATGAAAGAAAATTAAAGAAAAAAAAAAATTAAAAGAAAAAAAAGAACGAGTTTGAGTGAAAAAGAACAATGAGGCTTAGGATAAGGAATTTCTTTTTTTTTTTTTTAAAAAAAAAAAAGAAGGAAACTATTTTAAATAGATCCAGAATTAATAGTTAAAGTAAGGCACTAAAAACAGGAAAAACGAAACAAATTAAGAAAATCAGAGTGAAATTTGCAAAACGATGAACAATAAAGAAGAAAAACTTAAGTAAGAAGGAAACACAGATAAAGGAATTTAAAGCGAAACAAATTTTAAAAATAAAATTGTAAAAAGAGGAAGATGATATGACGGGCTGTAAAGCAACAGAAAATAAAAATATAAAAGAAAGAACAGAAAAAATAAATAGAAATAACACATATCATTACGTCACCGAATGTTAGAAATATCAGACATATTTTTTTCTTTAAACGTCAGAGTGCAGTGTCGTTTCAATTCAGTAGTTTCGACACGGAAGCCCTAAACATTTTAAAACTAGTGAATAAATATGCCATCAGTTAGTTATACAAAATTCAATTTGATGCTTGTTATCGTTGTCAGTGAAGGATTATTACCAGCACGATATTGAAGCCAAATGATACGTATAGTGTTATCTTCACTTGTAATGGCTCCACGTGAATCAATTTTATTAAAAACATATACGTTTGAAATTATGGACGAAATTTCATGTTTTGAGCGCGGATGAAACGTGTCACAAAGACCTTTCCTGTTTGTCATGTTTTTCTAAATATATAAATCAGCCATTCGACCTTGCATGGGATATTGCTGTCATATATGGTCTGGAGCCCCCACTGTTAGTCTTAGCGTCTTCGACAAAATCCAGAGACGGATATGCAATGCGATTGGCCCTGATCTGGCATCTTGTTTACAGTTGCTCCTTCACACACGTGTCGGCTCCTCCTTATGTCTTTTATGCAAATATTAGGTTGGTGCAAAAATAATGACGTAATAATGTCGTTTTTGACGTACGTCAAAAAACGACATTATTACGTCATTATTTTTGCACCAACCTAATACTTTGATGGTAACTTCTCCGACGAGCTATTTTCGCTCGTTTCCAAACTGCATGAATCTAAGCATGCCACTAGCTCGGCATCTCAGTCCCACCCTTTCACTGTCGAAACGGTTAAAAATATCCGTTTCTTCTATTCTAATAGCTTCATGTCTCGCAATTCCCGTATGTGGAATTCCCTTAGTCTTACATGATCCCTGATAGGCATAATCTCCAATTATTCAAACGCAATGTCAATCTCCTGATGCTTTGATCTGTTCCCGGTCCTTCTCTTCATCTTTTCCTCTTTCTCGCCTCTTAAATCTTGCTCCCACTTTCTGTAACCCCTTGGTTGGGTTGAAAAGTTATATATATATATATATATATATATATATATATATATTAAAGACATTTTTATGTTTAACGTTAATAAATAAATTTCGGACTTTGTCCATTTCTTAATGTGTATATATATATATATATATATATATATATATATATATATATATATATATATATATATATATAGGCATTAAAAACAAGAAATTTTATATTGTAGGCCATGATAGATTTAAAACAAAAATGTTCTATCCCCCCCACGATAATAATTCTGTTATTTACCATTTTAAATGTATTTTTGGATGCGATTACTTAGGTAGAACGACACAGCGGTTGGACGTTAGAATTAAACAACACGTACCTGCTATAATACTGAATAAAAAATTTTCGTTGGGCGATTTCATTCGTAACACGTATGGGCATTCGATTGCGGATCACTTTATAAAGAATCCCATTTGTGCGATGGATTTCAGTGTGAACTGGTTTTCCGTTTGGGCTAGTTCGCACTCATTATTCCATCTTAAGGTGTTGGAGACGCTTTACATCAGGTGCAGGCAACCTACTCTTTGTAGACAAAGAGATTGTCTGCTTGGACTTGCTGTGCTGCGTCTTTAGCATCTTTGTTCGTATAATTTTTATAATAATTTATTTCTCCTTGTCCAATCATTCACGCCATCTATAATAGACTTTTTCTTTTTCTTTTCCTCATAATTTTAGTTCCACGTTAACAGTTCTGATGAGAGGGGACGAAACCGGTCGACTGGTGTGTGTTTTTGTTTTAAATCTATCATGGCCTACAATATAAAATTTCTTGTTTTTAATGCCTTAATACGCTTCTGTATTGTTTCAAATATATATATATATATATATATATATATATATATATATATATAGTCGACATCACTACAAGCAAAGCAGTATAGCCTCTAACACACAAGAGGTCACAGGGTGAGAAGGAATTAGGAAGAGAAATTTTAGTAATGAGGAGAAGAGAAAACAGCAATTAGGAGGACAGTAGATAGCGATTAATATTGCATATAAATTTTTGCAGATTAAAGTTGGTTAAAATGCAAGAGACCGAGTGGGATTTTCACAAGCGAGAATTACCAGATAACAAACTGTTAGCATAAAAGTTACAGCTACATCTAGCTAGTTCAACTATAAATTGATGAAATCTCGTCAACAGTATATCATCACGCTTAAATTCATACAGCCTATGTAACATTGCGAAAAACACATTCGAACAATAACCATGAAAACATCCACAAAAAATGCACAGAGAGACAACCTTACGACGGTGGACAAGAGACTGAAGCGGAGCTGTCAGATCAGGACCAATAATATTGCTGATTATACTATGAATCTTACCAATGAGCTCCAGGAAAATATCAGGTGTATTGGACCATATATGGCAGCAATATTCTCAGCATAGAGGAATGGTAGACTTATTGATAGGCAAGATAAATTCCGGGTAAGAATATTGTCTCGCCAGACACAGTGAACCGACATTCTTAGCAGTTGAACTAGCGATGGCGTCAGTGTAGTCTTTCCACTTCATGTCAGCTGAGAACGTTAAACCGAGAAGGAGCAACGAGTCACATTTTTGAGGATAGCATCAGCCATGCTGGTGGAAGGTAGAGAATGTCTTCTAAGAGGATTAATGGAGAGAAGTTTAGGTTTTGAAACGTTAAAATTGACAAGTCATCATTTGTATCTGTTTGAGGTCTTGAGGTTATTTTTAACATAAGCCGCCATTTTGAGCTTATCTGACTGATCAGCGAGACTGGAGTAAATGATAGTGCCGCCAGTTTGTGGGGAAGGCCTGAATTCAAGACACTCTATCGAGATGTCCAACGCTTCAGCCGGGGCTTCAGCCGGGGCTTCAGCCGGGGCTTCAGTATATTTTATATAAAGCATGATACTTTCTGCAATTATCGTCGGTGAATCAGCCATTGATCTGGAGAAACGAAGGCCACATTGCTTGTCTGAGAAAAGGCCTGTGATGAAAGATGTTGAACCAATGCAGCATTGATTAGGACCTCTAGAAGTTTCAACTAAAAAGGCAGAAGGCTAATAGGCCAAAAAATGTATTGTTCACCAGAGTTCTTAAAAACTGGAAAATAGACGATGATTTCACGGGTGCAGGAAAGCAAGAGGCAGCGAGACATTTATTATGCTGTTCAGAGAGAAGAGAATCTAGTTCAGGAGCACACATAAATATTACAGGGATGTCATCGGGTCCACATGCTTTGTGAGGATTAAGGTTAGTGATGATAGCATAACCATGGATTGGGTTATAATCATATCACTCAAATGAGAATCAATTCTGTTGGAACATAGGCAGGGATATTGGAGATAAGTCATGAGTATAGTTAGAGGGGAATTTTCGGGTAAAGCATCCAGCTTTATATATACAGAGTTCAATGTATAAATTGTCGTCTAAATTGCAAACAAAAAAAAATAATACTGACATCTCATTTTAAAATTATAAAAAAAAAATATCATGAAATACAAAAGACTAAATTTATTCAATAAAATGGCCGTTGGCTTCAAACATGGCCTTCAGACGACTTCGGAACATCCTGCTACTCTTCCGGACGGTCTCCTTTGTGAATTGGTGAATTCTGCCATAAAACTTTCCGTCAGTTCATCTTTGATGTTACATGGATTTTTGTTGGTCTCTCATTCAGTTGCATCTAACACATAATAGTCATTGGTGTTGCAGTTTGAAGAGTTAGCTAGCCAGGTGTAAGACGTGATGTGGTTGCAGAAATTGTCTGACAGCCATGGCTGGGTCCTTCTACTTGTGTTCTATGTTGCAGAGTGCTGTCGCCAGATATAGTGTCTCCCAGAAACCTTTTTTTTATCCAGGGCAGAACTAACTCCTCAAGTCATTTTATGTAGTCCTGGGAAGATGAACGGAAAATTAACGTCGCCATCACTAGTGATCCCACCAAACATCTGCGTAATGACCATTAGACGAATCAAACGTTTTCAGAATTGTCTTCACTCTTCTCAGTTTGACACCTAAAAACTCTGAAAGTTTCGTATTAGAGCTTCCGGCGCGAACGCGAATCAGAACAGAATGTAATTTCCAAATTTTTGGTGGAGTGAATTGCGTCATGATGTTCAATTTCTCACCAACTGACCCTGACGACAATCTACTCATCACTCCCTATATATATATATATATATATATATATATATATATATATATATATATATATATATATATATATATATATATATATATATATTCTCTTCTATATATTGTTTTTCTGTACAGATTAATTCTGAGCCTTTTACACAACTGCACGCACCCATGAGCTGACACCCATGAACACAGACACACACACACATATATATTATTTAGTCACGTAAATGCAAGCAGACAGTGAATGTCTGTTCAAGATTCTGATGGCTGTCGCGAAGTATTGAATATTTGTTTCATTTTAATATGGAAGATGGTTTCTTTAAAAATCCGTGGATAATTCCCTTCCTCACGCTTTAAAAAGAAAATAAGTAAAGACACTCCCGCATTCTGTGTCGGCTTAAGTAGCCATGATAACTGTATTATTAAGTGGGGATGTGAAGAAAGAAAGTTCGAAACACTAGTCAGGTGGTAGGTGACACAGGAGACATTTTATATTGTGTCTACATCTTTAATTAATTCTGATTTCTTTATTACGTGTTCTGTTATTGCTGCTGGAAATTAATATTGCAAATTTGGCTTCAAGTCAAAGCCTGCACCTATGCCCATTATTTTTTCACGTACTACTATTTTATATATATATGATATAATATAATACTTAGATATGCTATATTTATTGTTAAAAGTGTTCAGTATCTTTGATCGAGCGTATGTAAATATAAAATATGAAACTGTACACTAAAAGTCAACATCCGGTGACGATTGTCTTTTACAAGCTTGAATGCAGTCTTTAGGTAGTCTAAATGTAAATTTACAATAAGCTGAACTGAAGATTGTTTTCATGGATGAAACAGACTGTCACCATTCGTTTTTGTGCTCAGTATTCACATTTTTTTTGTGTTTATGTGTTGCTGTGTGATTCATCGGTTATTTAGTAGGTGATGTATTCAACATCTGTTTCGGGATGCCAAATCACAACCGACTATAGGTATCTCGAAAAAGCCAGAGAAAAATCACCCTTCCTAGCATTAGCACATATTGTATAACGCATGCTTTATGTGATATCTGTCAGAGGTCACATGACACCTTTTACGGAAGAACAAAAAAACGAATACATCTTAAAAGGAAATTACTTGCAAAACACAATAATATACCAAGCCACTCTTTTATCAGGAGAGAACTAAGAATAAATATCTGAACAGAGTAACTGAAGGGCAGTGGAAACAGAGAAAGTATGCAGAGAAAATACCATTATAAATACCAAATGCGCGAACAGCTCAGTGATGGAAAATTAAAGACAAAAAAATCTAAATTATACCAACAATATCATGGAAAACAATGAAAACAGCACCAACCTGCCGGAATAGATGAAAAAACTGCAAATTCTCTCTGGGTGAGGAAATAGCTATAATCAACTTCAGACAAACACAAATCATACTTATTATAAAACCAAGGTTGTGTGTGTGTGTGTGTGTGTGTGTGTGTGTGTGTGTGTGTGTGTGTACGTTTATATACTGGATCGGATTTCCTACATTTTTCAACCGATTTCAACAAAACTTCACAGGACTACGTAAAATTACGTTGCGGTGGTTCTGATAGCGCCCAAAATTGGAAAAACACAATTATTTTTGCATGAAATCAATTTGAAAACACGATTAAGAGGCATCGCGACAATAAAAGGGGCACAACTCATATCGAGTTATATTTATTATAAAACCCAGGTTGTTTGTGTGTGTGTGTGTGCGTGTGTTCGTTTATATATTGTATCGGATTTCCTACATTTTTCAACCGATTTCAACAAAACCTAACTTTTTTTGGCAGGTAGTGTTTCTTATTGTCTTGCACACTTTTTTCTTTGTTTTTACATTCAGAATGCTTTTAAAATTACATTAACAAGACAATTGTTTATAATAAAATTCTATTCAATCGGTAGACTCTTAACGATTGAAAACAATGCTTTTGTTTGAGTTTGGGTTTGACCAATTCAAAAAAAAAAAAAAAAGAAAAACTAATTAAGACATGCGTGTCCGTCAACCTTAAACAATACTTATCTGAAAATGCATAGACGAAAATTACATTTTATAGCATTACATAAAAATCAAAATCTAAAAGCAAATACCCTGCAAAATGCCATCATGAAAAGTACAAATATATGCACCAAATACAACCCAGATAATGTAACATAATTTAGCCAAAGCTAATACTTATAGACTAAAGAAACAATATACCAAACCCTAATAAAAATTAGAATAAATGAATCTATATAAATATATAAAAGATTAAGTAAATAAATTAAAAACAGCACACTACCAATGCACACGCAATAACATGTAAATTTCATAATAATTATCTGCACCCAATCTATAAGTAAATAATGAGTCAAAACATTTTACAGAGAACACTATAAATTACCTAGAAAAAAAAGCACATTCGGGCTCACAATGATTTATATTCTATATTCTCTCGAATAATTTATAATATAACATTTGTCAATTACCTAAACGCCTTCAAATTATACGCTTGACTTAGCTACCCATAATGCACTAATAACCTGTTCATATAAATAGTCAAGCCAAAACGCAATACACATGGCCTAAAGATTTCGTTCACGCATGCATGAAGCAGATTGTCAGTGTTGACCCTAGTGTCCACTTATAAAAATATTATAGTGTTATCAGAATGTAACTGGAGGTGATTTTGATTATGCGCTTTGTTTTCATATTCTCTGATCATTTAATAAAAGTTCACTTATAGCAGTGCTCGAGAGTCACTCTAAATAGAGGGGCATCGAATGAGGTGTTTGTAAAGAATGTCAGAGGAATTGATTCTTATGAAGCTCATTTTTTGATGGTTTACTAATTGATATTTTCTGAGCATTTTTAACTTCACTTAAAGCAGTGTTCGAGAGCCACTTTAAATAGAGGCCCACTGAATGAGGTGTTTGGAAAGAATTTAAGGGCAAGTGGTTTTGATGATATTCAATTCTTTGATAATGCACATTGTTTTGACATGCTCTGAGACATTTGTTTCTCATACTTTAATGTAGATTATTTTGTAGCTCTTTCGCCCTTGTTTTGTCTTCTAGGATATTGATTCATTTTATTTTGTAGGCCCTACTGACTGTCATGCGTACTTTGGTAGAGTCACATGTTTCTGCATACCTCTGACATCTACGTTGTTATTTTAGCTTGTTTTATATAAATTCTGGACATTTTCTGTTTTGTATTTTCTGACATTGTCAGATTTTGTATTTTCTGAGTTTGTCAAATTTTGTATTTTGCACTTCCCGCCCGACTGTTGCGTCGATTTGGACTTTAATCAACTTCACCTTTTAATTCTTATGATGTGTCTTCTCTATTCAAATTTTACAGATTTCATTAATTCGCGTTTTTCTTTTTTTGTCGTCTATACATTGGATTTGAGAAATTCGCCTTTGATGCACTTTTTATGCACCTCTTTAATCAGTCCTCTATTTACCGTTGTTTTTATAAAGTTGAAGTAACGACAGTTTGCAAAAGTAATACATTGATGATTTGTATTAAAAAGAAAACACATTTGAAAGTCTATCCTATTCTGGCTATTCTAAACAGTCTATTTTTGCTATTAATACATTGTGCAATACGTTTCCAGCTAGCCCAACTTAATAGTCTCGGTAGAAACACATTCCGTATTGCAGAACATCGAGCTAATACGTTGGATAATTTCCTGCGTTGAGCATTTCACTTCACCTTTCAGTGGAAAGGTTTATCTCTTCTGGCGACTTCTAATTAAATATCTGTTCCTCTGTTTTTCTCCTCAACATTTTTTTTTCTAAATTCTTTTGTCCTTGTTTCATCTCCGTATTATATTATTTCCTCCTCCATGTTTGGATTTTACCGTCTTTCTTTCTTCATATATATATTTTTTTTTATTTCTTATAAGTTAATCTTAATCACAGTCTTTCTTTTATTCCTTTCTATTTCGTTTTCCTCACTTTCATATTTTCATCCATTTTAATACAACCCGTTCTCATTTTACTTATTTTTTTTCAACGATTTTTTTCCCTTTCCTTCCACTGTTTCTTCCTTCCATCTTTATGCGATGCTGTTCTCTTACACCCACCTATCTCTTCTACTATTTTTCTTTATCGTCTCTCGCTCTCTCTTTCTTTTATTCATTCCATTCGATATTTGTCTTTCCCTAGTGATATTTCTCTTTCTTTTTTCATACTTCTTCATTATAATCTCCACTTCTGTTAAGTTCTTCTCTTTGTTTATCATTCTTTTCTGTCAGTATTATTTCTCTCTTCCATCTTCTCTTCCCTGTTTTTCCTTTTCCTTCTCCATGTTTAACCTTCTTACTCGTTGCTCTCCCGAGAATAACAGCTTTGTGGGTTAGATTTCTTCGCATGTAATTAAACTCCCGAGTTAATTACTGTTGTTGGATTATGGGGATTGGTGAATTAATTTGCTTGATCTGCGACACACAGTCATAATAAGCGAATGCCAAATTTTCAATTACTCTAGAGAGTTAATTAGAACAGAAGTGAGCCAGGAAGTAAGAGATGGACATTTGCCGTCATTAACGTTTGATAAATATGGCGTAACACAATGAACGCGTGGCGAAATTTTTTTCCTGCGTTGTCGTTATTCGGAAACGCCTATTTTAAAACCATTTGAACCACTCCCTAAAACGGACTTTAAATTAGTCTTGCATAAAACACATATATGAAGAGAGACCGGACCTGGATTATGCAATAAAAAAATTATCATGGACTTTGGTATTCTACAGGGTGGTTCACAAGTTTCCATACGGATAGAATTCTGTGAATGGGTATTAACCAAAGTGAACGAAGATGAAAACTTTTCAACTAAGATTTTGTTTACTGATGAAGCAAATTTTTACGTCAATGGAGAGGTTAATCAGTAAAATCTAATCCATTGGAGTAACGAAGACCCTGACTGTCCGACAAAGATGCAAGGTGCCGGTAAATTGATGCTGTGAGCCGGAATATGTGATGACAGAATAATTGAAGCAATTTTTGTCAGTGAAAATATTAATGCAGAAAGGTAGCTTAACATATTGCAAGAGGAAATTCTCAATCCCTACTAAATAAGGAAGGTGACTACCAAGTTTACTTCGAGCAAGATAGAGCGCCACCTCATTATGGTCATCAAGTGTGTCGGTATTTGGATCAGCATTTTCCGAAGCTCCAGTGGAGTAGCCTCCAAGATTCTCAGATCTCTCCCCACTTGATTTCTCTCTTTGGGGAAACTTGAAGGTTACAGTATACCAAGTGAAGATATGCGACATGAATCATTTCAAGGAATATACCAACAACACCATTACAAGCATAATTTTAAATGTGATAATGTGTATTCATCAAAAGTGGGAAGCACGTATTAATATGTTTTCAAAACAATGGTAATAATATAAAGCACATTATATAAATAAAAACAGTTGTCTAACAAAGAATGTTTATGTTTTCTATGTATGGAGATTTATGGCCAACCCTGTAGATTCTCATTAATTATGGAAATATTTAATAAGTCATTATGTTTCAAAGACAAGTAGGGTGGAAAAGATGGAGGTGGAAATGAGTTTCCACCCACAAATCAATTGTCGTCCTTGGCAAGACGTTAAACTACATCCGCGTCCTGGGTAAGACGTTAAACTACGTCCAGCAGCAAAGCCTCTGATCAGAAGGGACCACCTCTTAATTACTGGTGTTCCCAGGTCCATCCTGACCTGGGTAGTAGCAGCTGTTAGAATCCCAGATATAGAGAAATAGTCAACTATTACCAGCAATACTTTTTTGTAAAAATTTTTTACCAGAAATACAATTTTGAAGGAAGTGTATTACCAGAAACGGATTTTTGATAAAACAAAATATTACCAGCGATGAGAATTTTTGTCAGTATTGAATGGCCGGTTTGGGTTGATGTGCCGTAAAACAAAATAAACCAAACCAAACTAAACCAAAGAATACATATTCTATTCATACGAATCTATCCTAAAAATCTTGTCGGCATTAAATAACACATTGAGGTTGATATGCCGTAAAACAAAATAAACCAAACCAATCTAAACCAAAGAATACATACTCTATTCATACGAATCTATCCTAAAAAAGTTGTCGGCATTAAATAACCCATTGAGGTTGATATGCCGTAAAAAATAAACCAAACCGTAAATCAATTGAGCAAAGTTTTCTTGAACTGAAAATGAACATATGAAATGAGTTTGGGAAAGATGGATTCAAATATTAAAATCTGAACTTGTCAGAAAATGGCCAATTAACATATATTTGCTGCAGACACCTGTCTGCAAAACGTATCACATATTTAAAACATCATATTTGATAGGTTTTAAATTATCATTATTTGCCTTTTTCTACATTGTGCCATAATGTCAATATATAAATATATATGTTTAAAAACATTCTTTTGATAACTTGGCATATCGCTTTAGGGAAAATGCAGATATCACCCCCTTCTTCGTTTATTCGAGTTTTGTAATCCAACACTCTTGAACGGGCAATACTACTTCTTCTCAGATTATAAACTACAGCCGTACAATTTGGATTTTATACATTAAATTAAAACAGAATTATCCGTCTTTGAAACAAGCAAAAAGAAAAAATATATAATATTCCAAATCCACTCGTTTGAGAACATCCTTCAAATCTATGAATCAACCATCCATCCTGGCATGGAATATTGCTGCCATATATGATCTGGTGTTCATGCTGTACGTCTCAAGGTCCTTGACAAAATACAGAGAAGAATATGCAAAATGATAGGTCTTGATCTGGCATCTAGTCTACAATCGCTATCTCATAGACGGGCCATAGCCTCCCTCTGTCTGTTCTACAAATATTTTCACGACAACTGTTCCGACGAGCTATTTTAGACGAGGTACCAGGCTGGCATCACGTCTCAAGGTCCTTGACAAAATACACAGACGAATATGCAAAATGATAGGTCTTGATCTGGCATCTAGTCTACAATCGCTATCTCATAGACGGGCCATAGCCTCCCTCTGTCTGTTCTACAAATATTTTCACGGCAACTGTTCCGACGAGCTATTTTAGACGAGGTACCAGGCTGGCATCACGGTCTCTCCCTTTCACTTTCCAAACGATTTAATGTAACCGTCACTTCATCTCAAACAGCTTCTTCTCCCGCACTTGCCGACTGTGGAACTCCCTTCTCCTTACTTGCTTCCGCGCTTACTATAATCTTCAAATATTCAAGTGTAATGTCAATCGATATCTGACACCCTAAGATTGTTTTCCGTTCTTCTCTGTATCCTTTCCTAAAATACGCCTCTTTACTCTTGTTCTCAATCTCCTGCAAAAGTAATGGCACTCCCATCTTGATGGGGATTAATTGCCTTAAAAATAAAAGATATTTTTCTATCTAGTATAATGTTTAAACTCCTCGAGAAACACCATTCATCTTAACATTTCAAAAGCATGGACAGTGTTAACAAAAATGAATAAGATCCCGAAGTCAAAATGAAGAAAAATGACTCAGAAAATGAAATAGAAATAGTTTTCTTATTCCGACCAGTTAGACATAAACGTAATCGTCGACAATAACAGAGATGTTACGTACACTTGATCATTAAGTCTAAAGTTAAAATGTTAGAAGGAATTATTAAAAGCTATCCAAAAGTATGAACACAATCAGTGAATGGTGAGTTCATCTGACCCCTTTTTGCTCTGCATTCCTGAACTATTTTAAATCTTCAGCTTGAGCTCTTGACTCAAAATTCGCAAATAATTGGTGTGTCATTTTCACGGGAGATATAAAAATATTTACAATCGTTTACCTACTATCAAACTGGTAGCTGAGCATTAAGGTATTTTTTCTCTACCACTGTTCAACCGGTAGCTGGGCATTACTTCATTTTTCTCTACCACCGGTAAAGCGGTAGTCAGAGCTTAAAGGTTTAATCTCAGTGTAATCAGCGTGTAAGAATACTGAAAATTAAATCAGTGACAAAATTTAATTAAAAAACAAAAATATTTTTTTATTGTCGTAAGTAGATATGAAATGAATAAAAAAATACAAGACTTATAAACAATTTTTTTTTTGTGAAAAGAGATATCCTTTACTAAAGTATAAAAGTGAGAGATTTGTTGGTATAACATAACTGAAGAAATTTTCTTTCTAAAGAAAAGTGTATAGTTTTCTATATTTTCTTTGAAATTTCGTTGTGATGTGTGGATTTCGATTTTCCAACATAAAATATATAATAAATATCGTTCTGCAGAATATTAAAGAAGTTTTCAAAAGGAAAATGTTCAAATTTGACTTTATTTTATTCTTGAAATTTTCGTCCAAAATTTCCGCCTTCGCTGACAAGGATTATTCGTAATTTGAAAAAGTTCATCATTAACCATTTGAACCCTGGTTCCCTGAACAATTTTAAACCTTCTTCATGAGTTCCCGAGTCAAAATTAGAAAATAATTAGTATGTAATATTACACGGTAGATATAAAAATAGTTACAAGTGTTTATCCACCGTTCAACTGGTAGCTGGGCATTTAGTCATTTTTCTCTACCACTGTTCAACCGATGGCTGGGTATTACGTCATTTTTCTATACCACACGAAAAGTGGTGGTCAGGGCTCACAGGATTAACAACCATTTCAGGGGAAGTAAACAAAATATTCATCATAGGATTCAAATTATGTGAACGATAAAGAGTTACATCATTAAGAACAAGTATCGACAGCACAAGAATTAGAATGCAGGAGGTTATTTGGAATGAAATGGTCGGAACTGCTCGTACGAAGACATCCCAAGAGAACGATCAAATTTCTACTGCGATAAAGTTAAATTAGAAAATCAAGTATTTAGTTGCTTAAAATGTTTTGCATTCTAGAATTCATGGCTGTAAACGTCAGGAAAAGAACTCATTGTTTCTCGGAATATTCCTTCTCGGAATACTTTTTTCTCCCCAGAATCTATCTGATATATTTATAATTCTACCATTCGTCCTTGCTTTGAAATTTTCCGCCTCTTCTGGTGCTCCTGCTATCTATGTAGAGGTTCGTGATCATTGCAAAGAATAACCTGCAATTTTATTGGTCTTTACTTGCTATCTCCGTAAGATCTTATGAACTTTCATCAACAGTAACTTAACTTTATGAAATTAAGCAGAGTACAGTTAACTGCTTCTTTTATCGCGTATCTCACTTGTGAAAATATCTTCCAGCTTTTTGTTTCATAGTCAGGTTAGATTTTCAACAATTTAAATGCAATATCAATTTTTATCGTATGTCTTATTACTTTTTGTCCTTTTATTTTTCTGTCTTCTTAACAATTTTTTTCTTCTCATATTCTCTAACATTTAGTAACCCATTGCATATAAGTGGCTCCCTTTCTTGTGAGGAAAGGATTAAAAAATAAATACCGGTATCTCGAAATAATATATTTATCATAATAATGCTAGATTCCTAGTAAAAAAAAAAAAAATTGTCAATAACTTTTTCATTATTGATTAAAATACTTTCCGATAAAAGTAAATTTAAACGCATTTATGATATTGTGAACAGATCCGATTATAAATGAATGCGGACAAAATAAGACACGGATATCTAATGGCGGATAGATATTTCCTTAGACATTTTTATCTTTTTATATACCGTGCCCTTTCAGAACGTAAACGATCATAGCTTCCCACCTCTCTCTATCCTTTGTAGCTCTCAATAAGATTCGTTCCATTGCCACCTCCCTCAGACTAAGTTCTGTCATCCACCTGCATAAACCCGCCAGGTATGCCATGCGTTGCTTTCCCTTCTCTCTCTTTGACTTGTGTGTATCAAATTCTCCAGACCCTCTTTTCTCATTACATGTCCTAGAAACTTCATCTCCCTCTTCCGGGGGTTAAGTATAAGCCTCCTCCTTGTTTTCATCTTATTCAAGGCCTTCTCTTTGCTCAAACCCTTGGTCCATGATATCCTCAGCATCTTTCTGTATAAACACGTCTCCGTCGCCTACAGTCTCATCTTCATCTCTGAGGAAAGCGTTCAACATTCGCTGGCGTAAAGGAGGACAGATGTCCCGTAATAGCTCAGTTATCTTTACTTTAACAAATCCTCCTGTCTCGCAATACTCTGCCCAGCTTTTGGAATGCGTCCTTCGCCATCCCAATACGTCTACGGATCTCAGTACCACACTTGCTATCCTCTGACAAAATGGGTTCGCAGATATTTAAACTTCTGCACCTGCTTGATTTTAGTGCCCTCCAACCTGAAAATCGCATTTCGAGCTCATCTTCTTACTGATGACCATGGATTATCTCTTCTTGTAGTTTATGCTTAGTCCCTTCTTCTCACTCTCCTCCACTACCTTCTGTAAGAGGTTTTGTAGTTTCTTTTCCGTGTCTGCTATCAGTACTCTGTCATCTGCGGACGTAGACTATCATCTGCGATGTACTCTAAATTATATTCATCCAGATATATTTACAGGGCTGTACATAACAGAACGATATATCTTCAGATGTTAGCAATATGTTGTCAGCTCTGCAACATTTGGAATAAATGATTAACTGTTGGAGTTTATAAACACATTTACAGATTCATGTTTATTAATGTAATATTAATATATAAATGTAGACGAAAATAAAGAAGATAAACTGAATTATCTTATGATAAGTCAATATCAGAAGAATTATTCATTTTGATGTCAACAAAAGATTTTGTGTTATAGTAAAAATAAATATTTGTCACAATTGTATGGACTGGATGGCAGGTAAGTAGCGAAGCTGGAATCAGCAGAATCGATTTGGAGTAGGTTTACTGTCAAATACAAAATATGGTAGGGGACGTCTAATCTTATTAAGAGAGAGGTTCATCACTGATTAAATTAAAGAGGAGAAAATATTCTTAAAAGAAAACTGTCTGCCATTAAAGATTCCAGTTTCATAAATGCTCCTTTCGAATTACATGATGTCATAGCGAACATCATTCCAGAGCTCATATAATCTGACATTACACTATACCGAGCGTCTGGAGGTTTACCCTTTTGTCTGAATCTTGATGCTCATTTTTCTAAAGTTTCTGAGAGTGTGTTTTTATTTCCATTATCCGCAACACATTATCTGTCGTTCCATATATTCAATCCTGAATAAACTACGTTGCAGAGATAGGGAGTTATTTTTTTTAATTTAGTTATGGATTATTGCTTCTTCCATAGAAACATTACTTTGTGAACATATAAGAGAGTGTGTGCTTCTCCAGGTAGTACAATCTGAACAATTCAAGTCGAGGATTAATTCGACAAGGATGCAGAATTAATTTCAACTCGGAACTAATTTTAACTCGGAACTAAGTGTTAGGGTTAATGTTATGGCGAGGGTTAGGTTTAGGCGTTAGTGTTAGGGTTAATTTTTTTTAATAAATCGTGTTGAAATTAATTCCGAGTTCAAATTATTTATGTCACTCCTCCGTCATATCCTCATAATCTACACTTAATTACTCCTCATATATCCATACAACAATCTAATACCACAAACCGCTACATTTCTTGGCTCTTGGGCCTTGCGAATATTGGGCGAACTTTGTTTGCTATATTCACAGCGTCTCTGAGGTGAGTTATTATTTGCACCTGAGCATTATTCATCGCATAAAGTTAAATGTAGACACCAACAAAATGTAATTACATCTGAATATTGAAAATGTGGAATTAAGACAAAAGTATTGCAATGAGCGTTAAACATATGAATAATAAAGATTCTATTCAAGCAGTTTGCAAGTAGACCTGACTTCAGAATTAAATAGTGTATGGTAATTTTTATGGTAATATTAAACGTTTCCTTTTGTGCAAACATTCGGTATTCGTTGACTGAAGTGTCTGTGCTACTTGAGTTACGGTTTTCCCCGTTAATGGTCAACGGCAGAATAAGATAAATATTTATTCTCTGTTTACCTCATATCTAATTGTAATATTAGCCGTTATCCTTATATGGAAAAATTCGGTATATTTCGACACAGCTCTGCCGGTTGAAACTTATAAAATATTTCCAAAAAAGCATTTTTCCGAAAAATAGATTTCTCAAATCCACTGTTATCCCGTTTTTTTCAAATATTGTTGGGGACTTCCTTCGCAATCGTTTTCTTTTAAATACTGTGGAAAGTCAGCATGTCGATTATATCATTGTTTTCTGTCTCTTCGAGTTACGTATGATATCCATTTTAATTGTTTCCGTTGTTGAGAGACTTCAAGTTATGTGTATACTGTTAATTGTTACGGATCTTCATTTGAGATCCCGTTGCGCCAGTTTTTGTATTTCTAAGATGGATGGTTCGCCATAAGACTTACAGGGGCAATTTCCTAAATTTGAACATTGATCTGAGAAACTGTTGTAAACAAATACAGTTTATAGATATTTCTGAACGAGAGATGTGTCATGCATGACTTCCATATGAACGGCAGGATCTGACGAATCCATTATTCGAGTATTACTGTAGGTTTTAATTTAATGTCAAATTTCTCTATCTTAAATAGTAAATTTATTATGACTGATCAATACATCGATCTATTGTCTAGTATTTACTAATTCTACATTTTATTCTGATGGATTCAGTGTAGGCACCACCAGGGTTTTCATTTCAATCTTTGATGATTATTTCTGTTTGGGAAAGGTTTATATTGAGGTATATGTATTGGAATACGTTCTACAGGACATTGTTGTTGTTTTTTTCTAGATCATTCCTATCCCAATTAGGCATACCACTGCCGTCGTCATAGCACTAATAACCATCTATACACTGGCCACGGCGGGGTGTGCGGAACAAGAACGTTATTTTCTATTAGTAGTTTTGTTTGGGATATGGTAGCATATATGATTTTAATCATTAATTGCTTAGTTCCATATCTTGAAGACTGTGCTTGTATATACGCAGAACAATCTTTGTCGTAATCTTGATATCGTTTGAAATATTTCGTCGGCCGTAAAACAAATAAACCAAAATAAACTAGAAACCCGTGTATTTTTCTCAATTCATGAACACAGCCATCCACTGAAAGTGATTGAAAATTTATTAGTCTAATAAGTCGTTATAGCGCGTTGTCCATGTTCAAAAAATTAATATCTTCTCTCATAGGTGTCAATAACTGTACCCTTAATTTTCGATGACTGCAAAAAGGTCATAATGTACTGGAAGATATAAAAATGCTTTTACAGATGTTTGTAGTGTGAAGGGTTTTTTTATGAAGATTTGGAATTTACTTAACTTTTAGTTTCTGGACGCCATACATTTCAGGTGCTGCTGGTGTATGTCGGTAAATGCACCTATATTTTGTATTCCATTCCTGGATTTTTCCTCGAGAATTTCTGTATGCATTGGCTCCTCATAGACAGAGTAATCCGTCGTATTGTTTCGAAAAATCATTCACCACTGAAACAAGTTCTATGATGTCACGTGACCATGTATACATGATGAAAGGGGAAGCAACTCCGCACACTATCTCCAACTATTCGAACTTTCTTTTTATGTGTTGAAACTTGAGATATTCACCTATTTTCCACAGCGTATGTGGGAGATATTTAACTGAATATGAATTACATTTTCTAAAAATGCATATTTTCATGGAAGTGCGCTTAATCTATTTGGAGATTTTTCTGTGTTAATGTAATTACACATTATACAATGCATATTGTCGTGTACATAAAAATACATAAATAAGCAATACTTATACTTTCACTTTGTTGTGTCCATAAAAAGATAAATAAATTCAAATTAATTATAGTATCAAAAAATATATTAAAATAATTATAACAATTATAATTATCATGAATTCACGTTTTCTAAACCAATGAGAACCGAATCTATTTTTCTCTTCTACACACACACAAACACGTGATTTTCTCACTATCGGACAAACAGTCAACGCGGAGAGGTTATTGACACGAGCGTCAATGAAAATACTTCGGCTCTTTTTTTCTTTATCAAGCAATAATATTATCATTTATCTCAAAACAGAAATTCCAGGTAAGAAAACTCTAGAAACATTGTAATTTCTAACTTAATTATCTGAACATTCATTACACACATCTATACCGGAAATATGCGTGAAAGCCTGTAGACATTTTACTTATATTCTTTATTTCATCACTCTGTAGGAGTGATATCCATATCTGATTTACATTGGATTCTAAACTCACAATTCTACTCAGTATTAGTGCCACTCATGTCTCCAACAATACGTGACAACCACATAATGAATAGTAATAGTTTTGTTGTTTCCACGTCTTGTTTCTAATTTTTACAATTATTTTGTATATACAGGATTTTCTAAAAATCTTGGGCACATTTTGACATTGAATATCTCGAAAACTATTAACGATATAAAAACACGCCTGATATATCCTGAAAGAATTTAATCTTAAGTTTTACATGGAATGTTCAAAGATGTTCAATGTGAGCACCGTTGGTCACATGGCACACTTCAAGCAGATAGTCCAATTCAAATGCATTCTAGCATTGCTTTGTCGATGGTTGCAACAGCTTTCGTTATTCGGGCCTTCAATTCATTCACGTCTTTTGGAAGGGTAGCCACATAGACTTGTCGTTTCACAAAAAGAAACCGCAGAGTGTGAGATCTGGACAGCTTGAAAATACACATTGAATAAGTGTCCATGATTCAAGTTTTGCAAATTCAAGGAAGCAAAACGCCTTTTCTGGTTGAGTAAACTCCATTACTGGATCTGAAAAAAATATTACAAAAAAACTTAATGAATTTATTTTGAAAATAGTACAAGTTCGTCTTACTAGCATTCATTTTTCAGCAGATATGAGGACTTGAAATGTGATCAGGACTTCAGGAACACTCTGTATAACTGTACAACTGTCTTCCTACAATATACGTATCTCTTTCGGTTTTCATTCCCAATCAGTGTGATAATGTCGCTATATTGGTTCAAATTCGTGTCTATATATATGCAAATTCCACTCTCTCTCTCTTACTCAATCTCTCTCACTCTCTCTCTCTTTCTCTCTCTCTCTCTGAGGGTTCCTCATCAACTTTATGTACGAATGGTTTTGTTACTTACATTGCACACCATAAGACACAACCAGTACCCTGTCCTTTCGATTACTCTCTACACCTGTCAAACATGACCGCAATTGAAAACTACATTCATGAACGCAGCTAATACACAGAAATAACACACGTCTACGATATGCCATAAACTGAAAAAATAGAAAAAGGATAAACAGAAGTTTTCGTTTCTTTCAGATATTTACGATACACAAATATAAAATATATATTATATACAACCCCCGATCAACTTGGGTATTGATGCCTTAAACATAAATGTTCATCTGTCAGATACACCGCTTCAACCCAGACATTCTGGAAGCCTTCAACAGAGCAATTAAAGAGGCTGATATTAAAATGAAAATACAGAGGACTGCAAAAGTAGGTATACAGTAAATAGATATGTTATTATTGATATGTATGCATAAACAATACAATAACTTTTACGCACAACTTTTTTCATTACTATATATTTACGTTTGCATAACTTGTATTCAAAAACAACATACACTTTACTGAGAAAACAAATAATAGTCAACATTTATTATCGTTCCAATCATAATAATAACATCGAGAAAATACTTGACATCAAATAACTTTCACAATTTCTCATGAATTTAATAATGTCATGTTTAAATATGCGGGATTTTAAACATATAATAAATATTTTGAAATATATGTCTCACTGGTCGTAACGAATAAAAGATTACAAAGGACATAGAAAATTAAAAAAAAAAATCTTACCACACACAAAGCCTTCATAAACTGTATCAACGGGAGAGGGTTTCTTATTCGTTTTATTATACAAGAGAGACATAGGTCGTAGTGTCGATTCTAGTTGGTAGCTGGAGAAAGAACTTCAGGGTAAATCATCCACACTAGTTAGCTTTATATTCTGCTACATGTGGCCTCGCCTCTCGGAGGAATCCGAGTGTGCAAGATTGTCGAAGATTTGCGGCCCTCTACCGACGTCACAGCGCTTTGGTTTTATAACCAAAATTAAGACAAACAACGCATCACTCTCAAAATTCAATTGCCCAAGAGATATACTGATCAATCGCTTGCCGTCCTAGCCCAGTCTACGCCTTCTGTAACCTTACATTACAATTAACCTCATGAGTGTTTACACACACAAATATATATATATATATATATATATATATATATATATATATGTCTACTATTTTTCGATAAGATCCATTGGTACTAGCGTATAAACCTTTGATGTCATTGCTGTATTTATGCATATTTGTTTTAATATGTATAAACACGGCGATTTTCTCTCGTCTTTCAGTAATGACATCAAAAACCTATCCGCAAGTACGAAACGATCTTATCGAAAATGAGTAGATAGTATATGATTAAACTGTACAAGGAAACATGTCATAATGAAAATATGCTGTCGAAATACACACACACACACACACACATATATATATACATATATATATATATATATATATATATATATATATATATATATATATATATATATGTGTGTGTGTGTGTGTGCGTGTGTTTGTGTGTGGGGGTGTAGCTTATTTCTATATTTACAATTGCACAGCGATTTTTGTCGAATATAAGAACGAAAATCTCATCATGGATGACTCATAATATGTTCTTATTCTTCTTCAGTTTCTTATTCTACACATTATTATTATTATTATTATTATTATTATTATTATTATTATTATTATTATTACTACTACTACTACTACTACTACTACTACTACTACTATTATTATTATTATTATTATATAAAAAAGAATTAAGCTTCTAGCTTGTTTACTTCTTTAATTAATTCCAACCGTGTATTCGTTCTGATGTGTTCTATTTCCATCGCCTTAAAATAATTCCCCTTTTTATGTTTCTGCTACCATCGTAATAACATCTATAAATACGATTTCGATTTTTTCTTCTTTCATATTTTATCATACAATATTTTCATCTAACATTTATTACACCAATTCTTTTCATTATTTTATCATGCCAATAATTTATGATAACATATTTTCCACTTTGGATCTGTGGGAGATATTTACATTTCAAACCAAAATACTAAATACATGATTTGCATTATTGTCTGTGTTTTTAAAACATCTAAAACAAATTGGATGATTTTACAACTAGGATGATATATGACTTTTTTTATATTATTTGCTCAGTCGATTGCCCTCAGAATTTTTTTTGTCATTGGTTTAAATCGATAGGAATGGCTGCAAAAGAATCCCTCTACACTTTTATCGCTGGGACGTTTTTTTTTTCTAGCCAATACACGGTTTCATTTGACTCAGTCCCGATCTTGGAGTCAGAACGATATGTTCGATTAACTGAAATAGCTAGGGAACTTTTTTCCATATTAGTGTTGCTTTGCCTTTTTTTTATTGCTATTGCAACATTGGTCAATTCTGTATGTTAGATATTACTGTTGATTCATTTTCATTTGAACATGGCTACACATTCCACAACATTGCTAAATTTAAAACAGGGTTTAGTCTCCTCATTGGGAAAGTATTGTATTCTAAGAGCTGACATGTGTTATTCCGTTCGACAAGAAGTACAGTTTAAATATTATTATTCTTCTCTGAGCCGCGTCGCTTTATGTCATAGGTGTTTAATGCTCTCCACAACTTCTTATCTGTTGCAACCCTTTTTCACACTTTGCTAAGGTAGCCACCCAAGTTCTTCTTTCCACACATCCAAGTTCTACATGTAAGTAGAAAATAGACGATTCTGTTCATATTTTCTTTCCCTTTATATGCATTTTGGGGTTTACGTTTACCGAGGCATTTCTCATTATGTGTCTATGAACGTCCAGGTCGTTTTCAGGATTCTGAGTGCAAATATGCTTACTGTGGCTATCTTCATAAATACTTGAACTAGAGGAAAGGTTGTAACTTTAGGAAGAACTAGGAAGGACTACAAACAAATTCACCACTCAAACAAATCCGCTAATGACAGTAATATCGTAGACATATATATATATATATATATATATATATATATATATATATATATATATATATACATATATATATATATATATATATATAATATTTGAACTATGTAATTTGATTGAAGGTTATTGACAGGGGACGAATTTTTCTTGAAAAATATATATTTGCTGATTAAAATATAAAAATGTTTTAATTAATATTTTAGATATATATTTATATAATTAATACATATTTATATAATGAATATATATATAAATATATATATATATATAAATATATATATATATATAAATATATATATATATATATATATATATATATATATATATATATATATATATGTATATATATATATATATATGTACATATTAAGCTTAAATTTGAAAAAAAGAAGTGTCTGTGTTTCTGTGTATGTGTGTGCGTGTTTCTGTGTGTGTAACATTCAATATCACAAACGCTATATATATATATATATATATATATATATATATATATATATATATATATATATATATATATATATATATATATATATATATATATATATATATATATATATATCCGGGTAAGATGAAAACGAATAGTACAATATTAAATATTATTTTTTCTTAGTATACAAACAAACAAGGATAGAGAAAAAGAAATCCGGGGAGAAATATTAGGCTGGTGCGAAAATAATATCGTTTTTTAACGTTAAAAAATACGTCAAAAAACGATATTCTTTTTGCACCGACCTAATATATCCTACAGCCCTGTTTCATACTTTAAGCTTTGCAATGTAAGTTTTATAGCAAATATCTGGTCTTATGTAAATTTATAGATACATTATGCAAAAATATGACTGAGAAAATAAGAATTCCTGATCCTAAATATTGTTTTAGATTGTAAATAAAATGCCCTGGTAAAAAAAAAATAAACCATACAATAAATAAGACCTAATTAGTATTTTCTACCACGTTCACTGCCATTCGATAGTGATAGTTTATTTGTCAGGTAATTTTAGACACGAACATGCCGTTATGGATAATAAGCGGAGGAATTTAGCCTTCATAGCTTTATTTTAACGTAGAAGTATTTCCCATTCATCGGGAGAGAATGCCTTTGTGTTTCCTTTTCGTTACCCCAGGCCAACGATAAGAATTACATTAAGGAAACTTGGGATCAGTGTTGCTCTCCCCAGAATTGCCTCCTGGCGCGAAACGGCTTCTCATTTCCCGTCAACCTCAATCATATCACTGCTACCCAGATCACGTGGTGGAGTCCACATAATCTTATAACATGCTCTCTAACCTGTGGAGAAGACAATGTTCAGCCACTTCTCACTGACCTCACTTCAGCGCCGAACACACGTAGACTCAATTGATGGCATTAAGCTGCGTTCCCCTTGAGGATTACTCACTGCCGCTAAAACGCCTGCGTAAGCAAGTCACGTGAATGACCAGCAGGTAGTCCTTGGGCGGTGCATGTCATTCGAACGAAATTTTCAAGATTTGTGACAAATTCCATTGGTGATGTTAATTGTGGCTCGCCTTCCTAATAGACTTGAGACGACTTCATTTGCTTTTACGACAATTACGAAGATAGGTTTCTGTTAACGCTTCCATGTTCATCTTTCAAAAGTTAAATAAAACAAATATCAATAATTTTAGTTGTTATGTTGATTAAGAATTTAAATTTCGTATATGCAAAGGTTTAATAAAGGTGGTAATAAAAAGTAAAATTCGCTGCATGCTAAGAAAATTGAATTGAACTGCTGTATAATATCACTCTTCTTTTATGTCCTCATCGATGAAGAGGTGACACGAGTCAAATAGATGGAGTTCTACTGAAGGATACTATGACTGACATGGACGGAGTGTGTAAGCAAGAATGACGACTACAATTTGTAAACATACAGGGATCTTATATTTATAAAAAAAAACAAAAAAAAACTGTTATATTCCCTGGACATAGAACCAGAAAAGAACGTATATAGAATTTGAGAGAAACGAGACAAAGGGAAAGGGAGCATATTTCGGCTGACAAGTTTGTGTAAGTGGACAGCAGAGCTAGAATGTGAAGAGATGATAAAAAGAGAGATAGTGTTAAGAACTACAAAGGATAGGATGTACTGTGGATGACCATGTTCTTATCAAACTTAAGGGTTACTGTATATAGAATAATAATAATAGATCCATATAAATTTTAGATTAAAAAAATGCCCGTTTCGCATGAATTTCTATAGTGTTGATAGAATAATTAACACTTTAGCTAATTATACACAACTTAATTGTATATGCATATATTCCTCCTCCTCATCCCCCTCATCCTCCTCATCTTACCAATACGACTACGACTAATAAAAATCTGTGGCACATGAGGACATCAATAATTTCAGTTGTAGTTGGAGCCCTCAGATTGATCGTAAAATTTTCCGACAGACTCATTGAAAGGATTTCTGGTAGACCATGCCTTGATAAAAAAAAAAGAACATTTTATTCACAAGTATAGATCACACATTACGAAGAGTACTATATATATATATATATATATATATATATATATATATATATATATATATATATATATATATATATATATATATATATATATATATATATATATATATATATATATATATATATATATATATTCATTTTTACAAAAAAATATCATTGGAACATATCATGAACATACCATTTCTGACATTTCGTCTCTGGTTGGGACACGAAAGGAAATATGCATACAATTGAAATCCAAGGAAATAATAATAATAATAATAATAATAATAATAATAATAATAATAATAATAATAATAATCTGATTCTATACGTTGTATGCCTACTGATGAAATTGTTAGCATATGCATGTATTGTTTTGGTGAATAAAGATGAGGCTCTAAGAAATATTTTGTTCGCCAAAAAAGATATGCTTGTCAGTTTCCTGATCTGAATCAGCTAGATATATTCCTTAGAAGTTGATGTATTGTGCATTTCCCTTCATTATCAGCAAGTGTGGAGAAATCTCATTCGCCTGATGTCAAGAAAGTCGATTTATTTTACATTTGACGGATGAAGCAGCCAAAAAGACATGGGTGTCATGTCTAGACATTTTGGGACATCACTCAATCGGAATCCCTGGGAGCTATGATGATTTTCCAAATGCCTCCAACCTGCGTGACTATGCTCTACGTTTATCAAAACATATCATCATATTGCGAGCATTAGGCTATGATACGCATGGTAGGTACCTACGAAACTGGTTGCTATGACAATGTACTAAGTTTCGTGTATTCGTATTTCTGGGGCACTTTGCATTTTAACCTCTCACCTAAGTAAGAATACAACAATTACACAATAGAGCGATTAAAGTAAAGAAAAAATAAACACAGTGTTGAAAATTTAAAAAAATTGTTTAACAATGTTTCGACAGTATGTCTGTCGACTTCAAGTTATGTCTAAATTTTGCCTGCAAGTATTAAAAATAATCTTTTTTTATTTGTAGAAACGTCGCTTTTCTGGAGACAAACGGGTGTACTGGTAAGCAACGCGACAAAGCAAATGAGAAGTAGCCAGATTGAATTGAATGCAACTTGAACGTACGTGAAAGACGTGGATGTACTCATCATCATATATTCCGTTTGTTGATTATTTACTAAGAGGAAATAATAAAATATTTTAGTATAAATATGATGAGACTATCGTGCCATTTTGTTTATTCCTCCAGTAAACGGGACGTTACTAATTTTCATATTCAATAATTTACAGTACATTTTCGTTTTACTTGAATGAAATTTTTAAACATAACATGAAGAATACAAACATACCGCCGAAACATATTTCAAATTCAGTCATCTCTTTTCCAATGATTAAATCACGCTCTTCCACTGTTGCGAAATATTACAGAATTTACGTTAATCATTGTGTTTAATAACAATAATAATAATAGTAATAATAGTAATAATAATAATAATAATAATAATAATAATAATAATAATAAGATTAATAATAATAATAATAATAATAATAATAATAATAATAATAATATTAATAATAATAATTATAATAATAATAATTATAATAATAATAATCAAGCTGATGTAGACAAAACCCGTACCCATCAGTGGCTACGCAGTGCAGGGTTGAAAGCGGAAACTGAAGGTTTTATCCTTGCTGCGCAGGACCAATGCTTGCTAACTAGGAATTATCAAGCACATATACTAAAATATTGTGTCAGCCCAAAATGCAGATTCTGTGATAAATATCCAGAAACGATTGATCATCTTGTATCAGGGTGCACGATGTTGGCACCCACTGAATATAAAACCCGACATGACAGAGTGGGCCAATATCTGCACTGGAAAATCTGCAACTTCTACGGGAAGGAAACTGAAAGAAACTGGTACCAACACCACCCAGACCCGGCTACGGAGATAGGACCTGTTACAATTCTATGGGACTACACAATTCACACTGACAGAACAATCAAGGCCAACCGCCCAGATATTGTTATTAAAGACCACAAACAAAAACGGTGCCTCCTTATTGATATGGCAGTCCCTGCTGACTGCAATGTATCTTTGAAGATATTCAAAAAGCTGTCAAAATACAAGGACCTTGAAATAGAGGTCTCGAAAATGTGGCAGATGAGAACATCAACAATCCCTGTTGTTGTAGTTGGAGCCCTGGGACTGGTTGGAAAAGATTGCAGTAGACTAATTGCAGGGATTCCTGGAAGCCCATGCCTCAAGGAGATACAAAAAATTGTTCGGACAAGTACAGCCCACACTTTACGAAGGGCTTTATCTATGTAATTATTTTATTTTATTTTATTTTTTTTTGTCAGTGAAAAGTGTCATGATGCCATTCCTAACCTTAGGTCCCTGGGTGGGACCCGGAAAGAAATGTGTAAACGCCAGAAAGCAAAGAAAATAAAAATAATAATAATAATAATAACGAGTATTTTGCATAAACTGTGGTGGTTTAAAGAGATGTAGTGTATATTCGATTGCTACATCAGACATGAAATTAATTTAATGTCAGTACACACACACACACACATATATATATATATATATATATATATATATATATATATATATATATATATATATATATATATATGGGGGTGCGTGTGTGTATATATGTGTGTGTATATATGTGCGTGTGTGCGCATGTGTATTTGGGTAGAATATATTCATTCAAGATTTATGTTTGAATAATCTAGATATATGGGTATTTTTATTTTAACTCTCTCAATTTCACGGAACAATTTCTTCATGTTCTCAAACTTATTAAGGAAGGCGCCATAGATTTTTCCTCATTCCATTTATTCTAGCAAGTACTTACAATTTCGTTCAAGATTCTCTCCAAGGGAGAATTATCAGGACAAAATTCATTGTAATTCATAGCTGTGATTTTTTCAGTAGATTTGCATGTTATAATTATATAGTATGAACGCGTCTCGTTATAGTTAATTCAAAAGTTAACGTCGTTAAGGGAGTTAATTTCATATTTGTAATTTTAAAACAATTACAATTTAAGTATTTTAAAACATTGCTGTTATAACTGTTATTAAAAAACATAAAATAAAATTTAGGTATTTCAAAACTTTGTTATAGAAATGTCAAAACATTGTTGCTAAACACATAATTAACCTTATTAAGTGTTGGTTGTATTTTTCATATATAGACGGCTTCAAGAATTTGAATTTTGGCATTTTATTTTCATTGTGAGATATATTTGTAATGTCAATAATTATTTTTCTAACTTGTCAATGTGGACAGGTATGTTCCTTTTATTGTTGTGCGATAGAGCTTGCATCCGCTTTATGTAATGTAATTTGAGAGATTGTGTCTCTGACAATAAATTAAATATCTGTATATGTTGGTTCCACGATAACATCATCGAGGCGAGTTACATTAGATATGTTTTAAAATCTCTATAGCAGAAAAATAAATCCTACAATTGGCCTGATGAAGTTCCTCAAAGGAAGTAATAGTTCTTTTTTCTATAGATTTTTATTCTCTTTGTTCCTTTATAGATGCTCTCTATGTGAAAATAACACACACACACACACACATATATATATATATATATATGTATATATATATATATTTATATATATATATATATATATATATATATATATATATATATATTGATGGATGTTTCATTAAATAATATAGATAAGTTTTGTCTATTTATTTTATGTAACTTCTTTTCATATCGTCTGATAGACTTAATAACATCATCATTAAAAGACGAAAGAAAATCAACATATTGATATATCTTTTTTAATCCTATCTAAGTTTTCAGCTTTCCTAAGCCATTATCAAAGATGACAATTACATTACAATATATTAAACAATACACGCAAAAAAAATAATGATAGTCTGTTTTCATGGGAGATTTCCAAGCAACGACAAATGGAAGAAATGCTGCCTGAATATACACATACACACACACAGACACACGCACTATATATATATATATATATATATATATATATATATATATATATATATATATATATATTAAAGACATTTTTATGTTTAACGTTCCTTTTATAGATACACGTATTTAAGTAAATGTTCTGTTTATAATGAACAGTATTAAATAACATTTACTGGCCGTTATGTTATTTAATTCTGTTTATTATAACCAAGCATTTACTTAAATACTTGTATCTATAAAAAGAACGTTAAACATAAAAATGTATTTAATATATATATATATATATATATATATATATATATATATATATATATATATATATATATATATGTATATATTAGGTTGGTGCAAAATAATGACGTAATAATGTCGTTTTTTGACGTATTTTTAACGTCAAAAAACGACATTATTACGACATTATTTTTGCACGAACTTAATATATATATATATATATATATATATATATATATATATATATATATATATATATATATATGTGTGTGTGTGTGTGTGTGTGTGTATAAGATAATAAACGAATACGAAAAAGGAATTAATCAAAGGAAACTTAACTATGATTACAATTTTCTTTTTGCCTTTCATCAAAGAAACCATTTCATTCCATTACATTTTTAAAAAACTATAATGACTCAGATAGATTGTAACATATCGTAAGATACACAGGCTAACTTACGTATATGCATGGTTACAAAATATCAGCCCCAAAAAAAATAATTTGGAAAATTTATTGCTGTCAATTCCATTAGTCAGATTATCATCTTGAATTCTGTTAGTTTGGAAATGATAAATCAAATAGGACGTCAACTATGAAAAATATATATCCAGGATTGCTTCAAGTTGATCCAGTTAAATATGATGATATCACTTTTAACTTACAAGATAACTTGCTTATTTTCGAAGATCAAAACTGTCGTTGAAACTAAACTATTAAATATATTGTGTGAAATTCATGCAGCTTCTTAAACGGGACAACGTGATGATCTTTTTTTTGGATCACGCCGTCTTAAGATGGATTTATATGAGACGTTGTATCTACACCCAAATGTGTGGTATTAAAACCAAAATACAGAGAAACGAGCTGAAAACTCAATATCTCCTCTGCAGAGAAATAAATATATTTGTCAGATCTACAACGAGCAGTGTAATAATATGAATAACTACAACATCCTACTTGTATGTGAGAAAATTATAGATTTCTCTAGATCAACGTTAAGAAGGAAAGCAGAGGGCATATATAACACAAACCTTTATTTTATCATTAAAACAAAATTTAATGTGACGAGATACGTTCATTAGTTCCACCAGTTCTGAGCTTTATACTCATGAAGTGAGATGCCGCGTAGACTGGGAGAAACTATTCCATATCTTTAATAGTAAGAAGGCTGTTCCACCATGAGAGTTTTTTCAAGCCCAGCTTCATTGTAGAACAGACGCCCGACAGGTTGCTTTCCCGATCCATACAATCTTAACTGCTTTTAACATGGTTAACGATCAACTTTCTAGCATATCCTGATAAACTGTACTTTTTAAGTTCATAAAACTACCTTCTTCAGTAGCGCTCTACCTTGAGTTATTCTCGAGCATTATACTGGTTAACATGAGTAAAAATATCAATTCTAAATTATAACCATATTCATTCCACCCACCCTTGAATGATTGTACTTATTGACAATTTATATTTTATTTGTTTATGATTGCCTAACCACGATTTGCTCACGTCACGTTAAATGTTTACTTATGCACAAAATGCAAGGTATTTGCCGATCTGAACAAAATATTTCCCATATATTTTTTGGTTTTACCTTGGATATACATTTAATAAATTTTCAGCTTTCAACGGAAGCGTTTCGATTGATACAGAAATTGTGTGCATTTAATTAAAAATGTTTATTTTTGTATTGTTATTTGAAATTTAAGCAATCTTTAGATGTTCACCTTCAATTTTTCTAACACATTAATTAATTGATATCTAAGCAATATTGCTACTTCAATTTTACTTACATGAAAATAGTAATTAACTGATATTTAAGCAACGTTTTATACATTCGCTTTTCATTTTAACATTATATTCCTCATCAATATTCCCATCAATTATTTCAAAGTTTGTTTTTTTCCTATATTAACCATTATTATAAGAAGACGTTTGTAGTAATTTCTGTAGTTAAATGTGTTTCTATACCTGAGACGTCGCTCGTACAACACTGAATAATCCATCGGAAGACACTGTTCGCGAATTCGCGCACGCGTCACTAACGTAAAAAATCGCCACTGCTCTAACACTTTTTATTATGCCAAAAGCACGGCCGGCTGACCAATCAGCGTTCTTGGTTTCGTCTTCAGTCATCTTCAGTCCGACCAATCAGAACGCGGATTGCTGTAGGTCGTACTGCGCTAAGGTGTATAAAATATTTCAAACTTCCGGACTAACTAAGGGACTGAGTGGGAAGATTTGTACGATTTTCAAAGGAACAAAATGTCGCTTCTACGTGTCGCGTATTGAGGAAAGGAAATTATTATTTTTCTTTTCACCAGATGCAAGTCACCCTTACTCGTTTATTTCTATGTAATTTTTCACTACGCACATAAATAAAACTTCTCCCCGACACGGTTCCAAAGTTAAATAATAGTTTCTCTAAGAGCCTTATTTAAAAAAAAAAAACAAAAACAAAAAACAACTATAAATACATCGTTCATTCAATGACCTTTGCTTTCTTGCCTTCCGACCCACTCATCATAGGTTTATGACGTGTGGGAACTGGATACTTGCCCTATGTTTTAATTCATGTTCCCCGCATATGTGCAAAAGCTATATTAACGTTTATTTTCTCTTTGGGTGGTTTTCCTATTATCAAGTCTACAGTAAATCAGCGAGTAAGCTACTTGCAATATATGACTAAATATATGCCTGAAGTTATACGCCAATTACGGCCATACACAAGCAAGAAAAAAATATGCGTCTGTGTACAGTTAATTATATGAAAAACATGTTTAATCATAGTTGGAAATACATTAAATTAAAAATGCGTGTGTGTACGAATATTTGTTTCCCCCAAGTCTATATACAGTGTAACCCGGATATAAGAGACCCTGATATGAGAGAAACCCTGATATAAGAGAAATCCTGATATAAGAGAGATTTTCTCTGGTCACAAATTAGAGCCTGTGTTTATGTATATAAAATAGACCAAACCCGGATATAAGATAAATCCGGATATAAGAGACTTTTTCTCCGGTCCCGACAACTCTCTTATATCCGGGTTACACTGTAATAATTTTAAATTTTGATATTGTAAGTCTTCACATATCTTTGGAGTGCGCCTATCATTTTTTAATGTTTCGTATATTTTATTACACAACAATCTTTTAAATGTACACAACTAATTTATCTTGGCTTCTTTTACTAATATTCCGTTTTCTAGTCGTTTAAATGTTACTCTAACGCTTTTGTTATTCAGAGACACTGGCAATTAAAATTGATTCCAATAAATTTTCGTTGTAAGCTTTGTGACAAAGTAACTAACGGCAGTACACAGGATTTACTAAATAAGGCATAGAAAACGAACTATGTTTCACTATTTGTATAACATGAAAAGAACAGACTAACAAGGCTTTCGACGCAGAATCAACCAGATATCATCAATATGTACCTCATAATACTTCCAAGTGGAACTGCTTTCTGGAGATTTTACTTCAAACGTAAGCGGACTGAAGCCTCACAAAGAGAGCGCTCCTCCGAAAGAGACGCACACCGGAGTCAATTATGTGCGAGGAAAAACATATTAGTTATAAACGTCTGGAGGAGACAAAATGGCGTCCAATTAGACCGTCTGGATCTGTTGACGGTTTTATATATTTTATTGTATTAGCAACTTCTATCAGGAGAACATTTAATGCAGTGTCTATTTCCAGTTTTGCGATGATCTGAATATAGAGAGCCCAAAGTTATCAGTCACTAATAAAATATCGCATTCAACGAACCAGACAAATTATAATTCTGTTTAAGAAGAAGTACATAATTGGTAAATAAAATGTGAATGCTTAGTGGGAAGATCATAGACTGCGTCAGATGGACAGAAACCCGTATATATATATATATATATATATATATATATATATATATATATATATATATGGGTGTCTCTCTCTCTCTCTCTCTCTATATATATATATATATATATATATATATATATATATATATATATGAATTTGATTGAATCATTTTTTTGAGTGAACAGCTATATCTGATCAGACTCTCGAAACATTCATATCTACTCAGTTTCTTATACTAACGTAAACAAAGCAATTTCTAGGGAATTAATGGATTTTGTATCTATCAAACTGACAGATTTTTCACTTAAAATGTATTTATATTTCAGTATAAACTTTGTTTATTTATTAATCTTAATATTAATTTTGGTCTACCGGTCTGAATATTTGTTGAAATCTTATAAAAGAAAATAGACGTCTTCGGCAGGATTCAAACCTACGTGTCCCTTAGCAGGAGTTGCATTCGTAAAATCCGATGACCTTTGCTTTTAATCTGCCACGAAGTGCCTCACCGATTGAACAAATCTAAAGCTCTGTTTGCAAAAATTAAGAATATAAAACATCGTTTGTATAAATTTGATACATTTGTATTTGAGTGAGGTTTCTTTTTTTTCTTTTTTAGGAAAGATTTATAAAATTAAACTCATCTTAACTGACATGATAATATATAAGATATGACATGATAAATATATATATATATATGTATATATATATATATATATATATATATATTTGTGTGTGTGTGTGCATGTATATGTGTGTGTGTGTGTGTTTTTGCTTCTGTTTCTTGATGAGATCACATGAAGTTTTTTACGATTTGAAGTCTGACTTTTTTAAAAACTTTTGTTAAGGCGTTTGTTAATCTGTGAATATCGCCTCCTATGCAAACGATAATAACTCTCATCACAATAACATGTCTGTCTGTTTCTGGTGAGTGAAAGGGACTAAGTATGTTTGGATGCCTTTCTATTAAACTTAACCATGTTTCGTCTTCAGTTGTTGATACATTACTCTCTACCTTACATTTACACACATTAATGTCTTGATCAAAAACTATATCTAAATATGTTATAAAAAGAAATAAACAACATGTATCCATTCGTTATTTAATCTCCTTCGAAGTAGACACAATGTGAAGCCACGCACTTTTAGTGTCGTTTTCCTTGATTGAAGTGTTCCTGGAAGTTCCTGGGGATAACAAGCACTTGCCTTGTATCATTCTCTTGTATTTCCTCGAAGTCTTGTATTTCTTTTCCCAGTCAATGGGGATTTCATTTTCCAAAATAGCTCTGAGAAATATGGTGTTTGTCGGAAGTGCGAAATGGTTTTGCTTGTCCAAAGTTGCACTGAATGGAATGGGGTTTTCTCATGACGAACTTGTCCCTAACAAAACGCATGCAATTCTGCCCTTTTCCGAAGAACAGAATATCGTACATGCCGTACCACGTCACTGTAGTACATGCGAGGAGGCATCCTCATGATGAACAATGTACTTGTATTCGTGTTTTCACATTCGTCTTTTCTTTGGAGGGGCTGGGTTCTTGCATTGCGTAGGCTGGCCCATAGTTTCGGGTTCAGAGCCATAGACCCATTATTTGTCACTTGGTATACTCTTATCAATTTTCTCTGCCAGGGTCACTGTTTGAACATTTGTAGTGTGATGAGACGCCCACACTCTACACACTTTCCTTTGAAGCACTGCTTTAAACAACGGAAGCGAGCGAGACAATTACATGTTACACATGCGCGATAGCGTCCAGGGTTACACTTTGTGCATTTTTGCCCAGTTACAGTAGCAACAGTCCCGATACCTTTAGATCAACCTCGCATGCCAACACCCATATATATATATATATATATATATATATATATATATATATATATATATATATATATATATTATTCGAAAAATTGAAATAGTTAATGAACATAATTACATAAATAGATAGGTCGATAGATAGATAATCTTACAGACATAGATAGATAGATAGATAGATAGATAGATAGATAATGACACTCAACTTCTGAACGAGGATGACCATTTCATAGACTCAATCCACATTGATTGCATGCTTATGTTTGAATAAGCCGTTGATGATGGTGTGTCTCATTAGACATGCAACGGATTTGTATGCCAAACCAAATTTATTGCATGTCAAGAAGCTTAGTTTCTGTGGATGTTGATATCCCGTAAGAGAAAGTCCTAACGTACACACATTTTTTTTTAAATGACGTAACAAACACGGCCCCATTTTTCATATGGAAGAGATTCTTTCGTTCCTTTCTCAGAGGCTTCCCTCGAATCCAGCATATCCGATGGGCTATCTTTTCAGGTGTTAGCATCCATGTTAAATCTTCTAAGCATGCTTTTTTTTATTGCGGTTTACATTGGGGGCATTTGCTTTGCGCGCCATTTCGTTATCTTGTTCATGTTTTGGTATACCGATGTCCTCTAACCTATGTACCGTTCTCGTATCTACTTGATACTGCAAATAACCTGAGCTGACACTAGTAAGATGTATCGGCGAGGGAGCGCATAATTATGATCAGCAGTCTGTCACGATGACCACGTTAGAGCACACTGCTAGCTATGCGGTCATGTTTACATTGTAACAGCAGCAAGAAAAGTGGCACGATCAAGTACCAATTATAAGCACACATGAGCAGAACGTAGTGTGACAAAACTAAAGATCTTATGGCGAAATTGTAGATAATTATTTACTTATGCTGGTATATAATTGATTTTTTGTGAAATGTTTAAAAACATAAATAATTTCTTATCACAATTCGCATTTTCGTTTTATTATCGAAAACCAAGATAAATTAGAAAATATCACGTTCAAACACCGGTTCTAATACGATAATCAAAGGTAAGCAACGTTGAGCAGGCTCTGTGCCGAGATAGGTAACTGGTTTGGAATGCCAAGTGCTGTAAGCTTGTGTAAGTTGTGTAATGGATAACGAAACCAAGAGAAATTGGATCATATCATGTTGAAATCCCGGTTCTCATGCGAAAACCGAAGTTAAGCAACGTCGAGCAGGGTCAGTGCCTAGATAGTTGACTGCTTCGGAATACCAAGTGTTGTAAGTTTGTGTAGGTTGTGTAATAGATAACGACTCGGAATTGAAAATCGCGGGGACGAGTTCTAATTTCAGTTCCGTTACATTCACTTCTGAGCAGTTACCCTCATCTATTCTTTCCCCAGTATGGCTTCATTAGAAAAATTTGTTTCACTAAATCATTATTATCTTCATAAAATTCTTACATTCTAAAATTATTTTCTGGACTTCCAAAATTTCGATATGCCGTAAAATCAAATGAATCAAAATCAACAAAAATATAACAATATTTAAATTTCTTAAATAAATCGTTTTCGACTGTGAGTAAATATTGAGAGATTCCGTCGATTAAATAAAGGATTCAGTTTGAAATTACTCAGAGATTAAACCTGATGAATGTCAGAAACCTTGTGATAATCTGAACAAAATATTAAAACAATTGCTTCAATATAAATAATGTAAATATTATTAGGTTGGTGCAATAATAATGACGTAATAATATAGTTTTCTGGCGTTAAAAATACGTCAAAAAACAACATTAATACGTCATTATTTTTGCACCAACCTAATAATTCTTTTTATCTTAATTACCGTCGGGTTGTTTTGCTATTTTCATATCGTTTTCTCAAGGACTTTTTTTAAGTACCGTATGTACTTTTGCTTAATTCAATTTCATGTTTATTGCAGCCTCTGCATTTTTGCATGAAATTTGCCTATGCATATTGCATGATTTTTAATCCTTTCCAAAACATACATGTGTATTTTGCGGTCCCCTAATTTCCATAAAACTGATAATATAAATTTGCCCTATACTCTGGTATATAAGGCAACAAGGATTTTTTTTTTATCTTCGCGAGCCTGTTTTTCCATAAGTAGATTTGTTTCGTAGCCTGATCGCAGAGGCAACTAATATAAATAGATAGGATCGCAAAATTAAGACATTGTATCGACAGAGGCCTGTACTCATTTATTTATCATTTCGCCTTGCACATTGATTATCATCGAAGGAACAACTTGGATTTGTAAAAGTAATATCAATAGAAATGAAGAGATGTCAGTAGTGATGATAGAAAAAGCAGCTTAAATAAGCAGACGAGTGTAGAAACCAGAATTTGTATCAATCGACAAAGGTCGCCTGAGCTGCTGAGTGTCGTATTCTCTTTAATAAGAGCAGGCTACGTTTATGACGTTGTCCTGAGGAATCGATGACATCGCGATGCACCGAAAGAAGCAATCAGTCTAACGCATTATTTGAGCATATTTTGGCTCGGAATCACATGGGCTTATTATTTCGAAAACGGCCATTTTCCTTCAATGAATTGATATGTTTTTTACGTCTTATCAAACTTTCTGTAAGAGATTTTTGGAGATAATAATGATTGTCTAATACATGTCTTATTTTTTTTAACACATAGCTTGGAGGAGAAAAGGTGGATGTATATTTTCCAGAAGAGTTTTTGCCCGTAAGTGACTACCAGGAAGCCAACAGGGATTCTAATCATCTGTCCAATTTCTTATTCATCGCGCTCATCAATTACAGCTTCCGTACGTCCAACCTCCCAGAACCTGATATTTCACAGCAGACAGGTATTTAGGTGTTGACTAGGTTCAGTGTTGCTTAACCTCGGTAATCGGACGAGAACCAGACAGCAAAGGAAGAGGCGGTACACCACTTCATAGCAAAAGTAATTGGAAATGTTACTTTTGCATTCGGCAAAACAGTATTTCGTCCTGGTCTGCACAAATCGTACCAGAATTTATCCAAACAGATAACGAAAAGGCTACTATATTGCACTGACCGCAAGACGTGCAGGTCTCCATAACATTATTCACTAACAGGAAGTGTTGCGACAAGTTGAACACCATGCGGAACCTCCGCAACGTAAATGTAAAGAATATATTGTCTTATCATCCTTTCCACAGAGTAAATATATAGCTGTGTTCTGCTAAAGGAGTTGATATCTGGTCGAGTATGAGCGTTTTTATATCGACAAATGGCGGACGAAGCATTTAATAGCCAAATGGTTATAATTTAGAAATTTCATTTACAAGATGAATAATTGTTAGCATCCTTGTAATATTTCGAACTGTGGTTTTCATCTTGGTTTATATAGAGGTTATAGAGAAAACCTTACGAATAAGTACGTTCCAATCATCAAGTATCGATTGATTGGTTGCTATGTAATATCTGTTGATTATTGTGTTACTTTTTCCTTGTGATATCAATTATTATTCATTTGTGTTTTATAGGTGTATCACTAGCATTTCCAAAGATTGAACACATGATCACTAGATGATAGAAACGTATTTATAACCAATGAAGGAAACAATAAACCGAATAACATTAGTGGTGTGCTTTTTGGGAACTTTTGTATTAAATGTCAGTTGGTTTTTAAAATTTGGTTTTTAATGGCGGTTATTTTCCGCTTTTTTAATTCAGTATTTGATATAATGGAATATGCATACACCTGTGTTCCCCCTCACTGGATTATGATTGGATGGTATCCGTCATAAATACCGACGGACGTGTAAGTACGACTGAGTCAGGAGAACCTTAGTCTGAGAGCTAATTCTATAACGACGGCCATTGGACTACGCCATTAATCTACACTTCTTACCTGCGACTACGCCGCGTACCAGTCGATTACTGCTACCGTATTCTACTTGGTTATAGTAGCCAAAACCACTTAGCTACTTCGTTCAAATATATCCCTTTCCGGGACATATCAGTATTTAATTTAGGAATTGACGTTGTGTCTATAATAACTTCTATATCAAACAAGCTGAGAACAATAACTCGCTATAATATAAGAAAATGATTATAAATTTATTTTAACCGTGTATATGTTTAGTATTGTATGACTCGTGTCGACTTACATTGGTAATCTAATTGATATGATAATGTGATAGTTAACAAGGTGATCAACACTAAATGATTGATTTCAGTGTCTAACTGCATATATATTCCTTATTCATATCAATAATTCATAATAACGGGCCAAAAATGACAGTCTGAGAACCGAGATAGAAAAACAACAACAAGAATCGATATTAAAATGAAAGAATAAGAAAAACAACAGAATTGAATAATAAGCAAAATATATCTATAAAAAATGTTCTTGATTGTTTGGTATTTTATTTTGTTGATGTTATAAAGCTTGTTTAGTACGTTGAGTATTAACATCAGTCTATTTACTTTTTCCTTTATGCCATAAATATTTTACGAAATACTATAGATCTCACACGATGAGTAAAAGCTAGTCTAGTAGATTGTAGTTAGTGGCGTGCTTGTTATTTATAGACGGGTCATTATGTCAGCTTAGGCAAGAGGAAGTAGATTCTGTCTTAAATTGTGGGATAAGGATTTATCACCATTTACTGACATTTGATGTTGTTATCACAATGTTTCGGCCTTTACTCCATCTGGCTTTCATCAGAGGTGTCGCTGCTAACTGTCAGTATTCGTCCTTTTCTAGTATTTTCACTTAACAAATTGAAAATACTGGACAAGGAAGAACACAGTTAGGTGTTTGAAAAATCAGGGCACATGTGAGACAATTAGGACCGTCTTACTAGCGCTATCATAGAGATAAATACAATATGGTGGCTGCTGATGAATAAAGATGTGATAGCAATGTTTCAAGAACAGCAGCAGTAGCAGCAAACAAAACAGGTAGCGGATAGATCATGTTAGAGAGAAGGGGTAACAACAGCTTTATTACTCAGCAGGCAGATTAGGTTTACGTCTCTAAGTACAAAAAGGGACGCTAGACTACTGGGTTAAAGGTTTGGTTCGTGAATTTGGTGACATAGTAAATGTGAGATTAATCACTTGGTGTCATGGTAATTGCGAGATGAATTGCTTGGACTTTAACAAGAACTAGATGGTATATCTTGACAGAATTCCTAGTATGTTATTATTATATACGGTACCTATGAACGCTAATGGGTATATCCCAATCGGTAAAATTACATTCGACACTATTGTAAGTGGGGTTGGCAATATGCTGTCTACGCTGGCAGCGTGAGCGGGTAGCGTGGGAAGGTCTTGCCGTGTCGAACTCTCTGTCTTCGAGAGGAGAGGACCCCGGGCGAGACTATGCCGAAGGGCAGAAGCTAGTACGGGGGAGGTAGACAGATACCCGATCCCGTGTATGCGGGGTCTACAGGCCCTTTTTGCCGGACCGTACGGCCTCGGATTTCCCCACATTAAATTTGGCCTTGTGCCATATCCTACTTCGTGGGGATGCAGTTAGATATCATAATATGCTGTATACGTAGTCCACCACAAGTAGTGATTTACCTACTTTGCATCGCTGGTGAGTATTTTATTTTGTTGATGTTATAAAGATTACCATTTCATTTCCAAAATCCGTTTAAATTATTCTTCATTCAGTAACACTTTCTCGGTTACAACAGTTACCTCGATCGATATACACCGGGGGAAGGCAGTAGAACGCAAGGGCCGAAACATGATAACAAAGAAGATGATGACAGTAGTCAGAATATATATGCGTAAATCAAAAAAAAAAGAAAAAAATACTTAAACGAATAGAACAAGAGTTTACCTTTATGGTGAAAATGAGAAAATTGTAATTTTTCTTCAATTAAATCTTCTTAATTGATTATGTAATGATAGAAATTCATTGGTGTGGTTAAACATATCCCATTAATGACGACACGTTTAAATATAACTATTTATATAAAAAAAAGAAAAAGTCGAATTATTAGCAAGTACTTAGGCAAATACGCCATTACGTTCACATCAGATATGTAGTCCGTTGAAGTGTATCTTGTTACTTAGCGAAGAGTGTTACCATTTGAGACGCGGTGTCCGGTTAATGATCTTTCTAAAGGCGGAAGGCAGAAGAAAATCTTAAGTCTTGTGCGATAATCTCAGGGGATTTATAAGTAAAATTGCGAGAGAAAAATTAGAAATATAGCGATTATGGAAATGATAAATGAAGGGAGCAAAAGGAAACATGAGAGGGAATCAGTAAGTAGACATCGGCAAAGCTCATCTAATTCTATTCTGAATCTCACCACCTGCATCCAAAGTGGCTACAGCAAATGCTAAGTAAGATAAAGCTTAGCTTAGAAAATCCGCGAATCACATAAAAGAAAATGTTTCAATGAAGGTATTGATAACGGACAGCAGGAGTTCTATAATCTGTAATGTAAGTCCGCGTGTATTTGCTGCAGGTTCGATCGGATAGCTACAGATTTTCACTATAGCTCTTTTCCTTGCCATCGATAAAGTAATTTTGGTTACTGCTTTGTCAGCAAGCGAACTGCGAACGGAAAATGTCAGTTGCATTCGTGCCTGACAAATTCAAAGTGAACCCACGCGAATATGAACAAACAGACACGCCCATGTGCACATCAATTCCTGTGCACTAAATGCTCACTCTTATAATATATTTATTTTTTCTATGATTTTTTTCGTGAACCATTTTTTCTTTCTCTTTGTAGAAGATATTAATTTCCCGAACAATTTACACACACACACACACATATATATATATATATATATATATATATATATATATATATATATATATATATATATATGCGTCTGTGTGTGTGTGTACTGATTCCCCTGTATAGCTTGTTCATAAAAAAAGAAAGTAATGCGTAAGTATATAACTATAAGCTCCACTGAACAGTAAGATTTTTACCTTTCAATTTCATTTTCTATTATATAGCTGCATGACAGATCATTTTATTTCATGGATGTCATTTTTTTTATTTTGTGGATGTCCTGTTCAATTATATATATATATATATATATATATATATATATATATATATATATATATACACACACACACACACACATATATATATATATATATATATATATATATATATGGCCCCTCGAGGTACCCGTCTATTAGCGCGTTTAGCTTATCCCTATTGCAGAGGCACATTTGGGCTTGTTCAACACCAACGGACCCAACCTTTGTTTATAATGCAATTATTCTGCAAAGAAACTTCGTTACAGTTTCTGCAAGAGAAACATATATATATATATATATATATATATATATATATATATATATATATATACTATTTACATTCCTAATCTTTGTAGCCATATTTATCAGAACGTTTGTGCCGTTGTACGCTTTGACCTTCTTCAGTTGGTTGGAATGTCGAACTGAACCCTTTATTTAGCTCGCTGGTATAGACTTTTTTTAGTTTCATATGAGGCTTATAAATCTCCAGAAATTCATACGTAAATGTTCTCAAGGATACATAGTACAGTGGATAAAGGCGTTAGTTAGATCCAGTGACAGCACCCAAAGAGTGTATGTTCGATACCTGGTTAAGGCGGTGGATGTCTTGGAGAGGAGAATTAAATAATGATAACTGATATCCATTAGACATGGCACGTGTAATTAGTATAGTCTACCCCAACGAACGAAATAAAGTGTTCAGTTCGACATTCCAACCACATGAAGAAGGCCGGAGCGTGCAACTGCCGAACTTTTGTGATAAATATGGCAAAAAAGATGAGGACGATAGTCCGAACAATGTAAATAATGTACATTATACCTAAGAAATATAGACATATACTTACATACATCTCTCTCTCTCTCTATATATATATATATATATATATAATTATTTATTTAAAAAAAAAATTATAACATAAATATGTTATAAAATCACTACAAAAATAGCCATTTTGTTTCAACACCCTCGGTGTCTTATCAAGTGATGATGTTGAATGTAAAATAAATGGATTTAAAAGTTTCAAATTAATTAACAATCCTTCGCAAGGGGAAAACGTAATTAATTTGAAACTTTTAAAACCATTTATTTTTCATTCAACATCATCACTTGATAAGACACCGATGGTGTTGAAACAAAATGGTTATTTTTGTAGTGATTTTATAACATATTTATGTTATAAATTTTTTTTAAATAAATTATTATATCTGCTCTACTTTGTATTGAGCACTCTTTTAAGAATAGTAATTGTTGGTTATTGGAATTCATTCCATATACATCAATCATATACTTGTATATATATATATATATATATATATATATATATATATATATATATATATATATATATATATATATATATATATATTCGTTTGTGATGGCATTTTATCAGCACAAATGCAAGGGTTTTATTCTGCAACAGGGTTTATATAAGTATGTATTTAATTATATTTACATTTATCAACCCTCATATATATATATATATATATATATATATATATATATATATATATATATTATATATATATATATATATATATATATATATATATATATATATATATATATATACATTATATATACTCAAGGCTAACGTAAGCATTCTTAATTTTTTTTTTTTTTTTTACTTTTGTTTATAAATACTTGTTGCTAAATAAAATCTTTACATTTGTCTTGATAAAGTCCATCAGAAGACGAAAAGTGACCCTCTGAAACGATATCCTTTTCTCTTTTTTGCCCAAATGTCTAAATGCGATCTCCCCCGAAGCATGAAAATCCATAGGTAACCATGTACAGAAGAGGCCTGATTTATGAGAGCCCCAGCCATACTGGTAAACTTTAGTTTAGATACTTTCATAATAACATATAATAATCTAAATTCTTTATTAAAAATATAATGTGATATGTAAATACGAATTATATTTAAATGGCTTGTGATTTTATTAATAGTAAATGTTCTTCTGTTTATGACTGAATATATTAATGATTTTAGTTTGTATTAAGAAGGTTTATTATATACTTTCTAAACATTAATTTTGTTTAGACAACAACAATACAGTTTTGCTATTAATAATTTTAGGTTAATGTATTTGTTATAAAATAATGAGTAGGATAACATTATTACAGTTGAACATATGTACATATGTACAGAAATTTACTTTGTGTTCACTTCAACAACGCATGTGGTAATAGTTTTTACTGAATTTTTCTATCAAACTTTAGATAAGAAAGACGATGAAACATTAAGTATTTCGAAGGCGTTTGGCAGGGTTTGGGGTGTTCGCTTTTCACACAAGTTAAAAAGCTATCGTGTCTCTGGACGAATATTCAACTTGATTCAATTTTTCTTAACAGATCGTGTAATGAAACACGTTTTGAATGGCCACGCTTCTTGATCACTTCACATATTGGAAAGTCCTCCAAGATTCTACGCTTCGACACCCGATTTTTCTTATTTACCTCAATGTCTTTCCCGATGTCATCAGATCCGAAATAGGCGTTTATGTTGCTGATTTAATTATTTACTCCTATCTTAATAGTACTAACTATAGGCCAGAAAAGTAAAACTTGTAAATGACCTCGAAGTTCACCTCGAATCCATTGTTAACAGGCACAAGGAAGATTTGGGGAATTTTAACGCCTCCGAAATAAACTATCTTTAGTCATCACGCAGAATTATTTTTGCCATCCATCTTCTGGAGATCAATTCTTTGTGCCGTCTGACATTTTCCAATGACATGAAGTTGAGTAAATATATGGAATCTATTGCTACGTCTACTTCTAGGATTGTTAGCTCACTTTGTCATGCCAGACAATTCTCCATCTTGCAATACTTCTCCAAAGTGTATAAATCTAATATTCGTCGATACATTCAATATTACTGTCGTATTCGATCTGCTGTCCCTTCTATAAACCTCAGTAGTAAATCTAACATCGATTATTCGTTCTGAATTTGCATCTCATCTTCAGTCACTTTCCTGCCACCGTAACGTTGTTTCCCGCTCTTTTCGATGAATATTTTCATACAGATTCCTCTAATGAGCTTTTATCACTGCTACTCGATTCGCATTTATTTACTATTATATTGACAAATAACTCCAATCGCATTTCTCTTGAAATATATAAATATGACTGCAAATTCTATCCTAAAAGTTTCCTTATTCGTACTTCGCATCTGTGGATCTCTCTGACTCGCTTGTGACTCCTTGCTACCTACGATCGTCAAAACATTTAAACGCAATATCAAATGACGTATTCTCTGTTCCTGAAATTTCTTATTTTCTTTGCTATGCCTTATATGGCAGTGGATGCTGGCCAATCACCCCATGGATAAGGAGAAAACTAGAGTCAACTGAAATATTTTGCTTCAAAAGGAGATTGAACAATCCATGTACTGAAAGAGTAAGGAAAAAGGAAGTTTTATAGAACACGGCAACAAAAATAACACTTCTGCTCATAAAAGAGCGCTAAAACCCCATGCACACATGAACAAGAAAGAGAGTTTTTTAAAACTTAACCTGTACGGAGGCTATATTGATGGTAAGTGAGATAGGGGAATGTAGCGATGCACCTACTGTTGTGAGACCGTAACATACCTACAACATGGACTCTTCCAGGACTCTATAAAGTATGCGACATAGCAATCTAAGAGAGGAGAAGAAGAGGAAGAGAGGGAGTATTCTAATATGGTAGAATCAGCCGCGTACGACTACCAATATTGGACACTAGCACATAGTAAGCTCCGCTTACACTTACACTATCTTTCTAACCTTTTTGTTTAATATATCTTTCTTACCTCTAATTCGCGTTCCGTGTTTTCTTTCCGGGGTCCCGACTTTGGGCCCACATCACCTACCTGACGAACTTTTGTGATTAGATGGCAGAAAATGGGGGTATCAACTAAGTGTAGATATCATAAGAGCCACAAAGCATAGGTAGTGTGGAGAGCCATGATATATGCGTGTGTGTGCATGTCTGTGGTGGGGTACTTTGGTTTATTCATTTATACAATACTATATTTGATTATTTGAAGTGGGAGTATGTTTTTCTACTGAGAAAGCGAACAATACACTGGAGAAAAAGTTTCTAGTATTGTAGATATCTTAAATAATATAGGAATCAACAAGAGAACATGCGGGAAATCAGAAAGTAAAAGTTGAAATTTCTTGGTAACGTAATGAGGAAAGAAGGTGCAGAGAATTTAGCACTCACAAGACCTACTGAACCCGATAAAAATTGTGGAAAACTGCAAGTATGGTTTAAAAGAGATTCAAGTACTTAAAATGGCTAAGAGTGAACGTATGTTGATGCTTGACTCCATGATACAATAAAAAACTGGGGCAGAATAATTCCGTCCGTTATAACAGATATTTAGTTGATGCAACAGCTAGAATTTCCTGTCGAGAATTTCTACCTACAGACGTATATAAAGGCAATGACTGTGAACACAGGGTTCGGTGGCGAAAAAGCATCTCACGGAATGAATATGTTTGCGACGTGCTAATTTACGAGTTGTTTTTTTTATTATTATTTTAATATAAAGTACCCTATTTAACAAACGTTTTACATGGATACCAAAAATAACAAGGACAAAATGAAAATTTAAATGATGAATTAACAAAAGGCAGGCCACTAGGGAGAGTTAATATGACCTACATCCTGAACGACATGGTTTAAATAAGTCAGTCAGTTATGTGCCATGCGTGGTACACGTCTTGGCGATCATGTAACTTTCGATACATGACTAACAAGGCATTTTTCCCCAAGTAGATTGCCATTCAATGCTATAGAACCCGTGTCCTGCTATTTACTCATAGCTGCGGGGAGAAGAAGAGGATTCATACCTTTCCCATGGGTATTAGCACGTAATTCATACCTTTCCCAATGGTATTAGCCTGACGTGACTTAACTGTTTCGGCTAACGGAGCGCTCCTCCTTGGCCGAAAGGGTTAAGGCACGTCAGGCTATATGATGGGTTCGTATAGGATTACAGGTTCGATTCCTGTCGGAGGACGAAAATTTTCTATGAAAATTTCTCCGACATTCAGGCCGGTAAATGTTGTTTAATACTGTTTTTTTTTAAATAAAACAGACCATTTACTTAAATATTTGTATCTATGAAAAGAATGTATAAACATAAAAATGTCTTAAAAATACTGGGAATTGTTTTGATGGAGGCCGGTAGGTGCGACGCTGAGATCCAAACACGGATTGGGATGGCCTGGGACGCATTTCAAATGCTGAGTATTGCGAAACAGGATTTCTTTAGTGACAAAGAGTACTGACGTGCTATATGACGTCTGTCCTCCTATATGACAATGAATGTTGAACGATTTCCTCAAAGATGAAGAAGATACACGAGGCGACGGAGATGTGGTTCTACAGAAGGATGCTAAGGATATCATGGACCGAGCATGTTAGCAATGATGAAATCTTGGAGAGGATGCAAACAAGGAGGAAGCTTATCCTTAACATAAGGAGAGGTAGATGAAATTTCTCGGACACGTAATACGAAAGGTTAGGCCTGGATACTCACAGGTCAAATAGAGTGAAAGTGAGACAAAGGAAAGTAAGGCATGACATACCTGGCTTGCTTGGACAGGTGGATGGCAGAACGTGCTCTCGGGGAGTTGGCAGAAATACAAAACCTCTTGATTGCCACAAGGGATAGGGGAAATGAAGAGACATACTTGCCTGCTTCCTGAAATGACCTGGCGCATAAAAAGAAAAAAAAGAGATCAAGGAAAAGAAGAAAACGATATACGTCAACTTCTGAAAATCTAAATGCCATATATATGCGGATTTCGAAAGTTCTTTGAAAAAATCAATATACTTATAAAAATAACCGCATTTAAAATCCCTATCATTGATGAGTCCTGTTTGAATATACAAAATTCGTGAAAATGAAATTGATTAAAACCTTTGCTGGTAAATAAAGTTAGACATAACAGATCATCGTATGACAATATAAAGTAATATGCCCTTTTGCGTATGTTCATATTGTAAATAAATGTTTCTTTCTTCTTTCAAATCCTGTCATACAAAATAAAAATATCAAACGGCGAATTCCTGAAATTTAACTACGTTCTGAATATATATGAAGTTAATTATTCTTTGACATGTAAGAATTGAGGAATTCACTACAGGAAGGTCTAAATAATTATTGGACGGTAAAGTTTTACAAAATTATCGAAAATGAAGATGATATCGGATATTATCCGTGGAATATAATCTAATTCATCGAAAATATTCAATTTTTATGTGTTGTATCAGTAGTTTCTTGGGTTATTGGGCTAATTCCAACTATATATTTCTTTCGGTAAAGTTGTAATAGATCACCGACTACTGTAGCATACATAATGGGTATGTCTCCATTCACATAAAGACAGTAGTGAATACTGTATGTTGGTCTGCAGTTTGAGATTCGTCTCCAGGTGTGCTGGTCAAACTCTCTGCCTCTGGGCAGAAAGGATCCCCAGATGAGACTATGTCGAGGGGCAGAGACTTGTCTCAGGAAACAGCTATCCCTCCACGTTTTATACGGGTTATACGTGGAATATTTAGCCGAGCCTACTGGGTCCATATCCTACATTAAATTCGGCCTTGTGCCACATCTGACCGCGTAGGATGGTTGATAGCTATTCTGCCGTTGGAGATTCGTCTCCAGATGTGCTGGTCAAGCTTTCTGCCTCTGGACAGAAAGGATCCTCAGATGAGACTATGTCGAAGAGCAGAGTCCTACCCCACATTAAAATTAGCCTTGTGCCACGCCTGACAGCGTGAGACGGTTGGTAGATATACTGCAGTTGGAGATTCATTCTGGAATTTACTTGACACACTTCTTGCAGTTGACTACTTCTACACGCAGCTGACGAATCTTATATGTGTTGTTCTTGTCCTAAGTATTATCGTTTATTACCAACCTTGGTGTGATTATTCTATTTATTAACATTCCCTACTCAACAACCCCCTTCCAACACTGACAAAAAAGGAAATTACATTGTGAAACATATATCTATTCAATAATGATATGATTATTAAAATTAGCTGAAAAGATATTTCATTATTTCTTTATAGCTGGTCTTATATATATTTAATTCTAAAAGATATGCATGTTTTTTTTTTTACGCAGATATATCTAAATATGCAAAAGCTATTTGCTTCTGGAATTTCAGGATATTGTTGATACTTGTTATATCTGAGGAGTTATCAGATGTGGTGATCACGGAAAGTCGAATGTCTCAACATTAACACCGTTGAACTTAGAGCCGAAATAGGTCTTCCGCATATCCACACCACACAAGCGCTGGGGGTTTTGAATGACATGCGACCACAGGTGTGTATCACAACACAAACCGCTTGTGATTAAGACCTCTCAAAAGTAATTGATCCAATCCAACGCCCAAAGAATTTGTCTGGTGTCATAACCCACTAAACACGTCACCTCTCACAACGACACGGATGATTCAAAATCCAGTAAGCGGGGATATATAAAAAAACTATAGAATTACTGATAAATCTTTTCACACACACACACACACACATACATATATATATATATATATATATATATATATATATATATATATATATATATATATATACATACATATAAATATAGGTAACGACTTGTTTCGAAAAACCTTCAAATTTTTGATTTGCAAATAATCAAATCAATCTTGAAGGAAAAAAAGGTTTTAAAAAAAGAAAGAGCTACAAACATGAACTACTGTCGAATAAATCGCACAGATGCAGGTCTGAAGCCCAAAGAAAAAAACCCGATACGAGTAGACAACTAACTAACAAATGAGCTCAATACAATCGTAGAGCAGACCTAGATACACCTAGTGAGCCAGACAAACCTACCTAGGTTTCAACTAAACGGATCGTCACGGAAAGTAGTGAGCCATACTTTCCCTGACGATCCGTTTAGGTAAAACATAGGTAGCTTTGTCTGGCTCACTAGGTGTATCTATCTATATGTATATATATATATATATATATATATATATATATATATATATATATATATATATATAATATAAAACAATTTTGTATATGGATATATAAATTCGATAATGAATTTGAGTTTAAAAAATATAATTATTGTAATATCGTATGGTTTCCCGTCTTACTTAAATATTTTAATTAGGCAACAAGTAATGGTGTCTACGAATTTTCACTGAATTTCTACTTATTTTTTTTAGTTTTTCTTCTATTCGCAAATCTTGAATTTATTTTTCGAAAGAAACGTACCTATGTTGAATTTATAATGGATGCAATAAACTTAATGTCAAATACAGAAGATTATGTGATTAAATTTATTTTAAAATGAAAAGTATTGGAAATTTTGAAAAAATAAATGATTAGATTTCCTTTTTCTCGTTCCCTATTAACAGGATGAATTTCTCTTTTGTTATTAAGTATATTCATCCGTAACCTTTTAAAATAAATATTATTTTATAGTCTGATACATTCAAATCTTCCGCTATAATAGTCTTGGACACTTGATTAGGATAGAAAATTCATTTGGTTTAAGACTTCCAAATTACAACACCTGATTCTCCTAAGGGATATTCTCCTTGTAAACGTAACTCTGGTTAATTGGAATTACTTGGTCTGAATTAGTTGCGACAGGCCTTAAGACAAATGATCTTGTTCTAAGGAAAGGATGATCAAAAGCCACATACCAAGTAAGTTTAAATTGAAAGTATTAACAGCTACTACGATTCTCCTAAGAATGAAAGTGGAATACGAACACGTGGGCCGAATAAAGACTTATATTTGAAGATCCAAGTAAATTATTTAAAAGGGATGGTCGAACTAAACGCTGATACGTTATGCTATTAAAATGTGTATTTTTAATATTTTTCCTGATAAATTATTATAGCATTTTTGCCTATCTATGATGGCGTGCTTAAGAGAAAAAAGAAATTGCCATTCACTGGAAATAAATCACTTTATATTACGTTGGTGCAACAATAATAACGTTTTTGACGTTAAAAAAATACGTCAAAAAACGATATTATTTTTGCACCAACCTAATACTAATACATTTAATCGCTGAAATTGATATTTCATTGGTGTCCTCATTATGACTTCGATCGAATAAATTGCATTAAAGACAAGGCTAAAAACAAACCTTAACATATAGCAATAAAAACACGTAGTATTATATGCTAATATATGTCTAGTGAAGTTGAAAGTTACACAAACCTCATGTTAGTTTACGAACGCTAGATACCGATATTTCTTAGTGTGTTAAAAAAATGCATATATAGTCTATTAGTAATTAAGGGTAAAAATATTTTAAAATTTTAGTCAAATAAAACGTATTATAACACAAATACCCCTAGATAGAATCTTTAAGTATATAAGGACGAAAAAAATGGCGAAAATTTTTTTTGTCATAAAAAAAAAAAAAAGAAGCAGCCGGCATGCTTTTAACAGATGTCAGAATTCGTTGAAAAATACAGTCCAACCCTCCCTAAACTTAACCTTTTTTTCGAACGTAACTCATAATTGATACAACAATCTTACTTATTATAAAACGCAGATTGTGTGTGTGTATCTGTACGTTTATATATTGGATCGGATTTCCTACATTTTTCAACCGATTTCAACAAAACTTCACTTTTTTTCTTTTTTTGGGGGGGGGGGCAGGTAGTGTTTCTTATTGTCTTGCACACTTTTTTCTTTATTTTTACATTCAGAATGCTTTAAAAATTCCATTTACAAGACAATTGTTTATAATAAAATTCTATTCAATCGGTAGACTCATAACGATGGAAAACAATGTTTTTGTTTGAGTTTGGGTTTGACCAATTCGGAAAAAACAAAAAAAAAAAAACAACTAATTAAGACATGCGTGTCCGTCAACCTTAATCTTTGTCAATTTTATTTTTCAGTCTTTATGATGGTCGATACTTGATCTATCTCTTACTGTTACATCCCCGAGCAACGCCGGGGTCTACTGATAGTAGTTGATAAAAATGAAGACGCTACCACCCCTGTCTGAATGATTGGATAATGTTCATATTAAATACATTAAGGAAGGTGTCGTAGTTTGTTTTTTTTTTTTCGATGTTCATTTTCCATGCATTTTCAATCTCATCGGATATAATTTTCAGATGTGAATTGATAAGACAAAAATATAATGTAATCGATACTTGTGATTTCTTGTCAAGAGACATGAACATACTATGACAAAAAATCAATACATACGTTGGTTTCACGACAACAACATCAGCAAGACGGCTTAAACTATATGTATTGGACACAAGCTCCATCGCAGAATATTTAAAAACACATTTCTGTTCACCTTCCGAATAGAGTAAAAGTACTTGTTGATAACACTAGTGTACTTCTGCATGTAAATAAAAAAAGCAAAACTTCTAATACTTGATGACCTCTATGTAAGGAGCAAACAAACGACATTAAATAAGGTTAGTTTGGAGCGTAGCAACAATGTTTTTAAATGTTTGTAATAGCAATGTTTTTAAAAATTTAACAAAATTGAACAGATTACAATTATACAAATTAAATTTATCTCCATTAGATCAAAAGCATATAGACACACCATAGATTCAATAGTTAATTTTAAACTAATTATGACAGAGTGCGTTCATGCGTGTTTACAAATAAATCGCATGTTTTGTCATAGCAATTCACCCGTCAGTTGAAGTGGACCACAATATATATAGATATAATATGTACAGATTATTCAAAGACACATAACTGAATAAAGATATGCTGCCCATATAAATAAATGTGTCTGTGTGTGTTTGTGTGTGTGTGCGTGTTATACTACAGGAATCGAGGAAATTCAGGGAGTTTCTTGTTTTAATTTCCTGTGTGAATTTGATGGTGTGTTCAACTTTATTCTGTTTTGTTATTATGATTAATAGGTTTGTACCCTGGGGAGAAAATAAGAGGATGCCATCTATGTCATTCAGGTCAACAGAGATATTAGGCAAGATATGTTTAAATGGGGCGGAATCTAAGAAATCTAGAAAGAGGCAAGCCAGAATACGGCTGATAGGTGACCCCATGGGTTAACCGAATATTTTTTGTAGAAAATGTTTTTTTAAAGAAAAACAAATAGTGGTTAGATATTAATTTGCATATCTTTGTAATTTTGTGGAAAGGTAGAGAAAGCTTTTCCTTGGATATTTTTAGGTGATTTATTAATTTATTAAGGCAGTTCGTGATGAGTATATTGGTATATATTGATTTCATGTCGAATTACAAAAACCAAAAAAAAAAAATACTCCCAAAAATTGAATTACAGCAAAGATAATCCAAAAATTACACAAATTCAGAATCTTGCCCTCCAACACGGTTTCCAGTAAAGTAGCAAAGGATTAGCCATCACTAACACAGAGAATGTAACCACCTCTGTGACAATCGAGATATAATCAGAAAGAAAAATAAAACAAATACCATTTCAAATGGCGGAATTTATCGGATAATGTGTCTACAGAGCAAAAAAAATTACATGGTGGAGATATCACCTGATATAAAACCCCAAAGCTACAAGCACAACAGAGATTTGCTTTTAGACAGACATTCTAACTCTGTTGTCTGACATCAAAACGCCGTGGGATATAACATTGATTTCACAAAAGCCAGCCTAATTAAATAGAATATAACCCTTTAAGGAGAAAATAGTTTGAAAATATATCTATAGCTTTACTACCAACTATAAACACTCGCTTAAAACATTACATCACATCAGCCTCTTTCTATACATTCATTATTCATGAATATAATTTATGTCTATCTACTAGATAAAATAATGTAAATTCATTAATCCTATTAAAATACGCATGATAAATGCTTTCATGATAAATCCAAACAAGACAAGATTATTACAATATCTTACTTCATTTCACCGACCCACAGAGAGTTAACGACCACAGACAATCCCCACACACATACATGTAAATATAACAATCCAACCAAATACAAAATTATTGCAAAATATCGCTACATTTCGCCGACATATATGAAGGTGACATAAGTGAACATTCTTCACACACATACTTATACACTTAGGTGAATCAATGTTCCCGTCTAAAATACACTTAGAAACTCAAGCGTTTCTTTTATACAATCACAAGATTTATCGACGAAAATGTTCCTCATATATATTTATATATTATCTATTGTGTTATAAAGGTGACTTGTGTTGGACTAATGAGATCTAACAAAAATCACAAAATATCATTACTCTCTCTCTATCTCTCTCTCTTTGCTTTGTTCGTTTCTATTCTCGATATCTGACGAAGGCTTAATAAAGATGAAACAGGTTAGATTGAGTTACGTTTCCTACTTGTTCTTTCTTTTATCATATAAATTGATTATTTGATATTATCAAGTCGGTCATGGAAAAGAAAATCTCAAACTTCTCTAAACCCTGGTCAAGTACGGCTTCTAAATGCCCTGTATATTTGCGTTTGAACTGGTTGGGCTCAATAAGTGGTAAATTTGCCAAACAAATCAACACAACGATTAAAAATTGCTATTTTTCCGCCAATTGGTTTGTTGATTTTTTCTACCACGTCTCCTTGGTTGTCTACCCGTAAGGACTTTCTGCCATCCCACCATATTAATAATGCAATAAAACGTTTTGGGTGTAGTTGTGAAGCCGACTACATAAATAGAACTAGCTTACGGTTAGACTCACGGAATAACCTGCACGTACCCGGAAGAATTAGGAATGGTATGTTCCAATCTGGTGACAATATCAGGGACACATTCGGCTCGGTCATGGCTGGGCACTTTATAAACAAACCAATTTGTGTCACAAATTTCAGTATTGACTCATTTTCCATCCTTATTCAGGGTCATTCTGTATTACACTTAAAGGTATTGTAAACTATCTATGTCAAGTCCAGGCAGCCCTCCCTCTGTGTCCCTGTTAGGACTTGACATGATTTCCATCTGATCTTGTCACCTTTATTTTATGACATGCTTCTCATGTTTTTATATTTTATATTGCAATATTAAGTCATCCCTCGATCGGCAGGTCAAACTTTTTTCCTATTTTCATTTTAATCATGAATGATAAAGGACATATTGAGATTCTTATTTCTATAATAAAATTTTATACCCCCAAGAAAATAATTATATATATATATATATATATATATATATATATATATATATATATATATATATATATATATATTACAGCATTGTACATCACTTATTACCTCACCCACACCAGTGGAAGTCTTTACACTATAATAATGATAGTTTTGATTAGGAAAACTTTATAAATATTCCCATTAAAAAACAAATTAACCCTCAAGAGAGTAACTGACGTATCATTTATTTTGTGAATATATCTATATCTTCAGCTATATTAGTCTCTTACTTCTAAACTTAGTTCGTAAAAATATTGGTCATTACTGTAAATATAATTATAGCTTGTTATATTTTTTTTATTTGATGTCATCGTCCATTTTCAGCAGTGACAAGAGAAACAAGGTTCATAGGAAAAACGACAGCACCAAATATTAATAATAAAGAAAATATTACATGTGCAAAAATCCGTCGAAAATATCTGCTTACTACGACTTTCTCACTTCCATAGTGTTTATCACGATATTTCCTTCAACTGAATCAACATCCCGAAACAGTAGTTGAGGGAATGTGACTCTTAATTTCAATGTGTCTGCATATTAATTATGATATTCCTCGATTGACAATACATATTAGGAGATAATCTTAGATTAATGCCAGCTATGAGGCACGGCAGTGAAAATAGGAAATTAACAAAAATATGAAAAAAAATCCAGAAGCTACGCAAAATCAATTGAAATAAAAATTTCTAATTAACTCTGAATTTAAAACGTTGGAAAATCCGATCGAATATCATTTCTTAGAAGTCATGGCCATTCACTGACAATAAAAGAAAGGTATCAAAGGAGAGAAATTATCAACTATATCGAGTAGAGAGATGGCATTATTTTGTTCCAACCTAAGTGTATGTGTATGTATATGTTTTAAAGAGAGAAAAACTGCAAATGTTTTTTTTATTATAAAGGGTATTTTTTACATAATTTATTCTGTATAATTCGCCTCAATGTTTCAGGTCTTGTGACCTTTCTCAGGTTAAGAATGGTTTGTTCAACAGATTATTTACAGGAATTAATTATGTTAAACATTGAAACCATTTTCTTTTGTGTGTAGTAGTAGCTATGTTGGACTGGCCGAAAACTGTCCATCTGGTTGTTGGTGGTGGTGGGGGTATTAATATAATTGAATTTGGTTAGAGAAAGGGGAAGAAAAGAGGATATCTTTGTCTTGGCTTTTTATGTCCCTCTTAATCGTATCGTTCTGTGGAGTCTTCCTTCTACAATTGTCGTGTATTATGTGTGTCTGTATTATGTGCATATGTATATGTATTCTTTCTCCATGCATACCTCTTAAACACACACCTATACATACATACATATATATACAAAGCGAATTGAGTCAATGTCGGTCACTGGGCGTGTTTCTAAAAATAAATACGCTAAAAATTCACCTACATCCCTGCCGTGCGCCGACGGCTTAGTGGTAGAATCTCCGACTGACACCAACTCAGGCGGATTTCGATCCAAGCTAGATGCAACCGGATATCTACTCACACTGATTAGCTGTGAAACAGCGAAACAGTATGTCTGTGGATGACGTTATATATATATATATATATATATATATATATATATATATATATATATATATATATAAGGATGTATAGACGCTGCACTGGTTAACGGCTCGGAATAAGTATCTCTGAACCGAGTTCAAATTCCGGTCGAGTTCAATGCCGTGTGACATTTATGTTTCTGTCTATACTCCGCTAGCTATGGGTTATATAGAATTACAGACTAGGAGCTTCGGTTGGGAAAGTTTCTAGGAGAAAGAAAAATTCTGAATTCAGAACTGGTTGTATTTAAACCGATCACATCCATCCGATAATCACATAATTGCTGGGAAGAACGCACCAGCGACGCCTAGGGTGTTGAAAGCCGTAATTCGGGATATAGCACCAAACAGACTGTCGCTTCTTAGTGTGGAATTCAATGTCCACTTTTACGTTTACAGGTGCTCTATCCTCGATATAGAGCATTTTGGCCCAAAATATAGCATAGCTTAAAACTTAATTTATAAAATCCAAATTATTCTTCTCAACTCTCTGGCGGAGCTTCAAAAAAGTAAAATATGTAATATATAGTTTCTCATGTATGTACAAAGGACATGGGTCATTTAATGACCTAAGCTAGAATATGTAGGTCATTAAATGACCCATGTCTTTTGTGCATACATGAGAAACTGTATATTACTAATTTTCTAAAAAAAAAAAATTTACTTAATCAGAGAAATGAAATAGCTATTTTATGCCCTCATTGTCAAAAGTTTTCCTTAAATAATATTTAAAAATAAAAATAAATTTAAAAAGTGTGACCTCGTAATATACGTACTTATATTTAATGGAAAAATATAATTTCATATACTGTAAGTAATTCTATTACATTTACAAAAAAAGTCTATTAAAATGACAGTGAAAATACTTTAAAGTAGTAATTAAAATTTTAGTGAAAACGAATTCTAACCTAAACATCTTTTAAAATTGTATTTAAATAAAAAGTATTCTAACCAAAACACCTCTCTCAAAGTACTACCGGCACTTAAAGGTGATCCAATAAAACCCCTACAGAAAAATGTAATTATAATGCAAAGCTATAAGATGTAGGCCAATGAATGTCCCATGTCCTTTGTACAGACATGTGGAACTATATATTACTAAGTATAAAAAAAAACTTTACTAAATCAGAGAAATGAATTAGCTATTTTTACAGTAATTGTCATAAATTTTACTTAAATAATATTTAAATATAAAAATTTTAACAAAGGTAATATACATACTTATACTTGATATGTAAAAATAATTTTACTTACTGCAAGTAATTCTAATACATTTACTTTTTAAAAAAAGAAATAAAGTATATTAAAATTAACAGTGAAAATATTTTAAAGTTGTATTTAAAATTGTAGTTAAATAAAAAGAAATTCAAACCTAAACATCTTTTAAAATTGTAATTAGATAAAAAGTATTCTAATCTAGAGATCTTCCTCCAAGTACTAAAAGCACTTAAAAGAATCCAATAAAACACCTACAGTAAAATGAATTTAATATGAAAAGCTAGAAGATGTAAGCCAATGAATGACTCATGTCCTTTGTACTTACATGAGAAACAAGATATTACTAAGTTTATATAAAAAATAAAAGTTTACTAAATCAGTGAAGTCAATTAGCTATTTTTGCCGTCATTGTCATAAAGTTTACTTAAAAAAAATTGTTAGCTAATAATATACATACTTATAGTTGATGTGAAAATAACTCTACATACTGTAAGGGATTCTAATACATTTACTTGTTCTTAAAAGAAATATAGTATATTAAAAATTAATATTGAAAATATTTTTCAAATTGTAGTTAAATAAAACGTATTATAACCTGAACAACCCCAACCCCCCAAAAAAAATCTTTAAATATACAAATAAAAATGCCGTAAGAATTTTTGCCGTTAACAATAAAAAAAATTAAAAAATCCAGACGACATGCATTTAACGGATGTCAGATTTCATTGAAGAATACATCCCTACCTCCTACCAAAACGTAGCTAATAACGGATACATCAAAATATAGACATATAGAACACGCAAACACCCCTGTCTAGTAGAAGTGAATTAATCTGTAACCTTGGAAAAGTGAATTATAATTTTAGCTGTGCTTTAAAACCCAGTAATTTTAAAAGTTACTCCAAAATTCGCTTGTGGATGAAATGGAACTAATGTCTTTAATTTAATTACAAAATTAAATTCGGACCTTCCATTTTTGAAACATGGTTAGAACTCTGTAGCGGAAAAACAATATTTTAAATCAATTAATTTATAATATTAATGCTTTGTAAATTTACATTGAGCACTATTTTGTAAAAAATAAAAACATCTATAAGAACACCAGATTATATATCTTACTGTTCATTATATATATATATATATATATATATATATATATAATAAGAGAGATAAGATATATATAATGTCATCCAGAGATAGACTGCTTCGCAGCTCATTAGTGCGGCTAGACATCCGGTTGCCTAGGATCGAAACCCGACTGAATTGGTATCAGGCAGATATTCTACCACTAAGCTGTTGGTTCACGGCCGGGATAAATGCGGATTTTTAGCGTATTTAAGAGAGAAAGCCGAAACATTTTTCTTTCTAATGTGTATTTTAGAAAGAAAATGTTATGCTTTCTTTTCCATAAATTTCCTACACGTATTTTCGGTCTCGCCACCGTCACCAGGCAAGAAGTCATGTTTCTCACATATTATTTAAAATAATCAATTTTTTGTTTATATTTTTCGAAGTTAAATATTCTCCATGTGAGACATTCTCTTTTTTGTGTGTTAGTGACCCAAACGGCTTTCTGAAACTGGCTGTGAAAAGTTCTACATGAAGGATCATACAACAATTAAGATTGGTCCTGGAAATGGTGAAGTAGTTATCGGCATTCTTACATTTTAATGAACCCTGTGTGTTCTTAGATCTATTTCCATTTTCTTGTATTTTTGTCAGCATACGTATATATATATATATATATATATATATATATATATATATATATATATATATATATATATTGATATTGATATTATATATATATTGATATTATGTATATATATATATATATAAATATATCTATCTATCTATCTATCTTTCTATCTACCTATCTATCTATCTATCTATATATATATATATATTGATGCATGTTTCATTACATAATATAGACAAGCTTCGTCTATTCATTTAAAGTAAGTTTCTTTCATACTGTCTTAAAAACTTTATAACATTATCATTGAAAAATGAAAGGAAATCACCATACTGATACATGTTTAAATTCTATGTACCTGAAAAATTTCAAAGCAACGACTTACAATGTATATGAAGAAATATACTCTTAAGTTGTGGTATATTTACGGGATAAAATGCCAAATATTGGAGATAGAGCGTGTGTATATGTAAAAGAATCGTTGCCTGAAGATTGCGTCTAGGAGGAAACTGTCTGTCGCCTCTACGTTTTAATTTCAATATTCACCTATATATATATATATATATATATATATATATATATATATATATATATATATATATATATATGCAAGCCTGTCTTCGTTTTTTCACAGATGTATTTCTGCGGACCTAGAAAATAAGAGAAATTTAACTAGATTTAAATCAGAATAATTAGAATTGTGAGATAGAGAAGCTTCAATTTCTTATGTGATGAAAGAACCATAACATGGTGTATAAGAGACGAACAATGTCAGCAACTTCTCTACATAACAAAGAAAATTTAATATATGTGCATAAATCCAAATAACGTTGTCAACGACCACTAATTGAAAATAAAATAATATAAAATCGGCCGTCTAGAGTAGGATAAGAATGTAAATATTTTATGATAGTTTTTCCTTATCTTCCTGTGTGAATATGACTACAAGGCTTGATAAATATATATTCGACGTGAATTAAAAAAAACAAAAAAAAAAAACATGAAAACTTAGTAACTACTTTGCTTTAATGATTGCTCGGTTCTGACTCCTCACGGTGAAAACCTATTTAGTTGGCATGCCATTACAGAAAGAATTTATTTTCAGTAATAATAAATCCATATATTAAAATAATATTTTTCTCTAGGAAGCATTTTTTTTTTTTTTTTTGTATGTTAAAACATGATGTTTCCTCAGGTACAAACTCGTATTTCTTTGCTAAATTGATTCAAAAATATTCAGTGGCTTCTTTTGTACAATGTTAACCCATGGATTTCAGCCACACAATCAAGTGTTAAATGTATAAATTAATATAAGCTGGCATTTTTCTGCATTTATACAGTATCCACTATCAACTAGATGTAGGTTAAATAGTAGGCTTTGTATCGAGAGAAAGAAAATTTTCCTACAAAAATCTATTAATTCACTGGCAAAAAAAAAAGATTTATAACTCGAAAATTTTCGCAAATAGATACAAGAAAAATCATTGATAAGCTCTAAAAAACAAATTATTCAATTAATTAGAAAAGATCTGTTATTAGTTATAGGTTTGTAAGAATTCCAATATTGCTTTTCGGTTCCTGCCTACAAAAAATTAATGCCCAGTTTTACAGAAAATCAAACAGTCGGCATTAAATCGTTCTTATTTATTCTGTAGTGTAAAAAGAAAATAATTGGCATTTATGAAATAAAAAATGAAGAAAATAACTCAAGAGAAAAATGACAATCGATCTCTCCTGCCATTTTGATTACTATTTTTTCTTTCGCCTCATTATTAATTCACAAGTAAGACTAATAAAATTCGGCTGATGACATTGTTTTTAAAAAAGAAAAAATAAATTTCAGTCGAGTATGACGTGGTTGGGTCAATGAATGCCGAAAGTTTTTACTACGCAACCTTGTTTTCATTGCCAAACATAGGCACAGAAAATTCATACATACACATAAACACAAACAGACAGACAAACACACACGCAAACACCCACAAACACACAAACACATATTTATATATTAGCAGTATTTGGGTATTTCTTTTTTCGATTTGCTTCTACATTGAGTTAAGTAATAATTTATGCGCTTCCATTGGTGCAAGGTTGATTGTTATCTTCTTTTTTTTTTGTATATATATATATATATATATATATATATATATATATATATATATATATATACACGTATGTGCGTTCAGGCGATTCCCCAGGCACACACACACACAAACGCACACACACACACACACACATATATATATATATATATATATATATATATATATATATATATATATATATATATATATATATATATATCTACCAAACGGATCTTTGCTTTGGACTGTAGTACTATGAATATTCGTTAAGTGGAACATAGGTGAGTCCTGGCTCACTAGATTTTTTTTTTTTTTTTTTTAGATATTGTTCTACTTAATGTGTTGCGTATTTTTACCCTTTACTTAATTTACTCTATCTGTTTTTTGTTCTTTTGACTAAGCATTGTGATGCCTGTTGATCATTTTACACCGAAACAGATGTCTTTAGTATTTTCTTTTTAATGATTTTTTTCGCTAATATCGGTTTGTTCAAATATATTTCTGATTTAAATATTCTGTTTTTTCACACCACCCGAGTATAGTTATTAAATAATACAATATATATATATACATACATATATATATATATATATATATATATATATATATATATATATATATGTGTGTGTGTGTGTGTGTGTGTGTGTGTGTGCGTGTATATATATATATATATATATATATATATATATATATATGTATGTACATATATATATATATATATATATGTATGTATGTATGTATATATATATAATAAACTATAAATATATATACACAAATTATATATATATATATTATATATATAATAAACAAATTAACAAAACACTCAAGTTAGAACAGACGAAAAAGAATAAATAAAGGTATACAAAATAAAATATAAGTAAAAAAAAAAATAATAAACAATTATCCAAAGAAATAAATAAATGAACAAATTAACAAATCGCCTCCGCTAAAATAACCGTTAGAACTAATAAAAGCAAGCATATATAAGGAAAAACCAGTAAAAATAATGAATCCAAATAAATAAATTAAAAACTGTCCACCCGCCAAAATAACAGAATAGACTACGGCAAGCAATCTAAACATTAGATGAATAAATAGCTTTAATTATTTTCCCAAACCAAGACAAACTATTAAATAAGCAACTTAAGCTAATCCCCCCAATTTTTACTACGTTAATAAAACATCAAAAAACGAAAAGAATAAATAATACAAAATGAAAAATAAATTAACCTGAATAAATAAATAAATAGACAAACAAACAAGCCACTCCCGCAAAATAACCGGCAGAATAGATTTCCCACAATGCATCATTGTCACACATATATAATTAGCCGGGGAAATATCTAGCATTCGCCGCCTGACGATTGCCCCCAGTATGAAACAGCGTGTCACCTCTGAGTGTTGACTTCAATATTCATATATATATATAGTAATAATAATAATAATATATATATATATATATATATATATATATATATATATATATATATATATATATATTATTATTATTATTATTATTATTATTATTATTATTATTATTATTATTATTATTATTATTATTATTATTCTCTCGATAATTTCGTTTAAGAGCAAGGGTAATTCTAAACAGCAACAGTCTCCACTAACACAACGTTGTCCATTAAATCGAGACAAAAAATAATACGCTAGAATTTCACTTTCCCCTCTAACGTGCGATGATAGCTCAGGGGTAAAAACGCCGACTGATGTTAAATCATTCAGATTTCGATCCCGGATTGGAGCAATCGGATGTCTAGTCGCAATGATGAACTGATACAGCGAAACATGTCTTAATGTAGATGACATTATTTATGTATGTATGCATGTAATTACTCCGTACTGAAATTTAAACGGACTTCCTCATCTGTCTAATAAAATGATCCATAGATTTCTTATATTATGGACGATCAAAAATTTTTTGAAAAATGATTAATCCATGATCTCGGTGCAAATTGTGCTAATAAATACTTTCTACTATATCAGCAAATTGTTGATAAGTCGTTTCTTTTATTTACTAGTTTCCTTTGATCAGAGAATGTGACTGTTGCTAATATCTCTTCTTATCGTATTCTCCACTAAGCCACAACAGCGATTCAGAATTGTCCTATTTTAATGACGCTTCATTTTATTAAGGCAAGCATATTGTTTTTATTTTCAATAAACTACCAACACACACACAAACACACATAGGTTTCTTTCTTTCTCCACATGTAATTTTTTTATACCTTTTATTGGAAGTGGAAGGCATGCTTCGATAACTGCAGTTCCAAATAAAATTTTTCAGGAACATCGTGCTTCCCTACTTAATGAAACGTTAAAATAGATTTTGCTTTTTAACTTTGAAACAGATTTTTAGTGGGTAGGTGCATGTTCCAATGTAACACTGCATAATAAATAAATATTTACGGCTCTACTTTTGTATACAGCCCTGTTTTAAATTAATGTTTTGAACGCTGAATCTTACTCTTCGTTCTTTTACATTTGTATATACATATATATATATATATATATATATATATATATATATATATATATATATATATGTGTGTGTGTGTGTGTGTGTGTGTGCGCGTGTTATTTTAATCGCGTTCCAACTTTTCTACCTCTTTCATTATTAGTGAGATCTTGATTGTTTTGCATTTCCCCAACAGTTGCAGTTGAAAAATGTTGGTTGAAATGATCCTAAGGAAGAAATCGCTTCTATTTTGTTTAAGTCTGTGTTCTATTTCTGCGTGTACAAATGTCTTCCTAAATGAGCGGTGGTGAGAGGAAAAAAGATTATCCAAGTATACAGTAATCGTACCAATATTCATGGTCTAGCTTCCATCTTCAAATTTCAATCAAGAACCATAAACAGAGAAAACAGAGAATAATTTTGAAAAAGAGGGAACAGTAGAAAGGAAAATAGGATCACAACAACAAGGGGGAATCATCATTTTAACTTAGAGCTAAATACCTCCTTATTGTTCAAAATAGAGTCCAATAATGTTAGAAAAACCTTGAAGAATTAATGTAAGATAGCAGTAAAGGAAAACGGCTTAATGGTTAATCTAAAAATTATAAATTATATATATATATATATATATATATATATATATATATAACTATTT
>OZ010584.1:101287624-101297624 GCA_963932145.1 Acanthosepion lycidas | reverse complement strand
CAAGAGCTCCGTTTACTCTTGGTACATTCTCAGTCTTCATTCCCCATATCCTATTAATCTTAGTCCCAAATCCTTATATCTGCATAATTTTATCGATAATTTTAATGGAAGTGTTTTTTCACACGATATTGCAATCTTAATAAGATTATACTTTCTGAATTACTTGCCTTTTATGATAATATCATGTCCGCTGGCTTTTATTTCCCTGTCAGTTTGAATTGGAATGTCCAAGAAGATAATTACATCGTTATTTTCAGTCACTGTGTTTGATTGTTGCTTATACCATCTCTCAGTGGTTTCAGTTGTGTGATACTTGTATATTTTTCGGTGCATATATGTCGCTAGCTAGTTAAGTCTCTGGGTATATTCGTTTTTTGCCAGGTCAGCATATCCTGAAAAAATATGATCGACAGTTTCATATTTTCAGCAGATCCTTCATTTGGGGTTAATTCCATCCTTGATTCTGTGACAGTGATAGGATCTGGTTGCGAAACTTTGGTCCTGCAATAATTAATCCTCTGTCTCAACATTCAACCGATATTCCGCAATCATTGATGTGTTTTCTGTTGGTCCACATCTGTTTCGTTGGTTATTTTTATGTATTTGCCATATATCTTGTCCTATCATTTTTTATTTTAAATTCAATTTAGCTAATATCATTTATTTTATGTTATGCACGTTTTGCGTATTTGCTGATTCGCTTCATTTACTGTTGGTTGGGATTCAGATTTACTAAGATGTTTCTTGTACAGTGCATATTCTTTGTTGATGGAGTGAATTTGGTGTTTTAATTTTTGCATGAGAGTATAATTGAGTATGTGAGGTAATCTTTCAGTTCGACTGTTGAAGTTTTTAGATTTAGTTCAACTTGGATTAGACCTCGACGTCCTAAAGTTCTTGGGACGTACAGCCTATCGCCATCTCATTTCGGGTGGTGCATCTTCATTTGGTTAAGCATGTTTCTGGTCTTGGTGTTCAAGCTTTTAATGTCATTCAAATTCCAATTAATAATGTTGAAGCTTTATGCTACTACCGGTATAGCTATGGTGTTGATAGCTTCCGTTTTAATAGTACCATTTAGATTGCTTTCTAGTATCAAACATGATCTCTTATAATATTCTTTTCGGATATTTTTCTACATAATTGAACGTTGTATTCCGTGTCCTTCATTAATTCCTAAATATTTCTATGCAAAATCTTGGTCTAGTTTCTTAATCTTGTTACTATCAAGGACTGAATCTGTAGTTTTCCTTAGTTAACCGCCTTTGAAGGTGGTCTTGCCACATTTGTCAATTCCGAACTCCACCCTAATGTCTTCGCTGACGTTATTGACACTGGTGAATAGCATTTTCTACTCGTTGTCATCCTTGGTAAACGTTTTATGATCATCAATAATATAGCTGGTAGAGATGTGACTTGTATCTGTAGTTACTGTCGTTCAGTAGGCAACTAAATTGCGCTAATGCAAAACAGAATAGTTGTAGTGACAATTGGAAGCTCCCGCTTTTAATGTTGATTGGTCTCTCACCTTTATAACCAATGTTCATGGTCATCTCTGTTTTTCTCTTATATTCATTATAATCATTCTCTATTTGCTTGTGTATCTCAAAGGGCAACTGGTTTTTGTTCGTCCTTTTCATGTGTCAGTCTTGGGCTTTGCCATTTAGCCCCTCGACCTTACGGTTTAATCTATTTTTGATGATTTCTCGGATGCTTTCACGTTCTATGTCAGGTATTTTCTTTTCCTGATACTGTCACACCTGATGGTCTGTTGGCATTGGTGTTCAGTCTGTTTGAGGAAGTTTTTTTCTCGAGAAGTATTACAGGCGGTTTTGTTCGTTGTTGTCAGATTCAATGTACTCTTCCCTAGACTATTTATTGTTCTTTTTGAGGTACTTTGTTTCAGTGAATGTAGAGGGCTTCTCTGAGGACTGTTCTCAGCGTGGTTTTCCTCTAGTTTTCGTTGCGTGGAGTGTGTTACAGTTGCAGTCTTTGCAATAAACGGTCTGGTTCCTCACTAGATCGCGGTCGTTGTTCACCAACATGATGTCCGATGTGGTTTAGCCATATTTTTTGTTGTTTCAGCATTATGTTCATTTCGTATTTATTCATACGTGAGGCCTTACTATGGTGACGGGTCCAGGCCTCCTCATTTTTTGTTATTATTAACAACAACTGAAACATCTTCATTTATAAATGTTCATAATATGAAACTATATCCAAAATTCCCTAATGCTGTTAGTTTATTGTGCCCATAAATGCAATTAATGTATAGTTACTAATAATATTTAATGAAAGTTTTATTATAAGTGTTTGTAATTCATGGCTTATGCAAATAAAATGGTATATAAATTACTAATAAATAAATAAACATTAAAAATAATCGATAGGCCATCATAATCATCACCACTACCATCATCACGATTAATATCACTATCATGTCTACTACTATTGCATTATTATTATTATTATTATTATTATTATTATTATTATTATTATTATTATTATTATTATGTTTCCAAGTTAATTTTTAATAAGGTGTTTGCAGCATCATTTCGACCATTGACTAAATGGGACATGAAAATTTTACGACACTTGTGCCTTGCAAATTTTATGCAAACTTTCTTTGGTTGTCTCCTTAGTTTCAGATACCGTTTCTAGGTTTATGCCATGTGATCGTTATTTGGCTGATTTATTTTTGAGGTATTGACGAAAACTGCCCCTAATTCTGGAAACTACCATCTATTCCTCCACACGGAGATCAACAGAAGCGATATTGTATTTAGATAACTGGGCTAGACATATTGTTTAGATACTTTTCAAATCAGCAATTTTGTTGGTCGTCTGCTTTTCTTTTCGGTTTGCCCGATTTTCACACTCTGAAATTGTTTTCTGGATATTTTTGATGCAAAAACTGGTCTTTCATCAGTTTCAATCGAAAAGACGACTCTGTTTCAGCACAAAAGTAATACAAAATCTAATAATGCTTTGATATCAAACATCAATTGCTTTCTATTGATTTCTTTGACTATACTCTTGAACCTCATTTCGATCTCAAATGTTTATCTACAATCTCTTTTGTTTTTGTGTCAAATAATGTTTTTGACTTATTCATTGATTGATTTCTCTTGTTATCTTAATGACCTTTTGTAGTTTATTTAAAGCCGAAAATATTTCTATTCTAAGAATTGTAATTGTAGTTGAGCGAAAATTGCGTAAATGCTTTTTTATCATATTCGCGATGATTTTTTAATCTATTTAACAATAGTTAGAGTATGTGTAATAATGAATCAAAATAAATTGGTATCACATTCAGCTGCATAAGTTATCCTCGTTGGATTGCTGGATACAACCTTCTGGTGACTTCTTAGAGGAAAAGTAAATCTTTCTTATATTGTTGTTTTTTTATCTGCATATGGTTTATCACTTCTCACCTGATGTTGAAGTCCATCGTTTTGTACGGGTTCATCATCTGGTTAGTCTATTAATGTTGATATTTGGCCAAAGGTTCTTGCATCCGTCCTCTGACCTCTCCGTGATCATTCGTCTGATTCAACCGGACGATATCCCTTAGGAAACACAATGGGAGAAACCTTATAGACAGACTTTGTATCATAATTTTCTGACATCTCAGATATATTATTTTCCCATTCCAATTAATCATAATTTACTTGACTGTCACCGTCGGCATTAGAAAATGGCTTCAAGGATTCTGTAACAGTAATTCTTTCTGCTCAAAGCCTTTTCGAATGTATACATTTATTACATTTTTCTTTATCTGCCATGTCCTTCGGAACGTGGGTGTTCATGACAGTGAGCCACTTCCTATCCTTTTTAGCTCTAAGAGGTGTTTTCTCGTGATTATATTTGGTCAGCCATGTTCCTCATGCATTTACACAAGATCATCACGTACGTTCCTCTCCACACTTCTGCAATATGTCCGTTTATTATCATATACTTCAATCACGTTTTCTTTACGTTTTTTTTCAGAAAGTTCAACCACCTCTTTGTGATACAATACATCTTTTCCTTGATATCTTGTCGTTGCTCATAAAATATTCTCAGCTCTCTCATCTAGAACCATATCTTCGTGGTTAAAGTCTTCTCTTCATCGTTGTGAAAATTGTCCAGCATTTACCACCATATAGATGTATTAATATTACATAGAAGTGCGTCACTCTTTACTTTATTTCTTAGGGGAAATTAGAATAGGGTCACAGACTATGCTTTAAGAAACATAATTTGCAGGTTTCACAAATGATGCCATATATATTTTCATTATCATAAGTTAATAATGTTTGAAACATTACATCAGTAGATTGAAAATTCCTGTAAAGTAATATGTTTTTTAATTCACATTATAGCAAATCTTTATTCAAATATATATCTGATGTCAAAACTGTCCTCTGTCAGTACATTTATATTTAATAATTCTGTTATTTCTCTTTTTTCTCTAATATCCAATTATTCCAACATCTTTGTCTCCCTGTTACAGACTTAACAATGCATGCTGACGCACACAATTTGTTCTTTGATGTGCCATATTTCAATCAGTTACACAATTCTCTAACTATTCATTCTCGTATAGTTGGCCACCATTTCCTGTTGGTCTGTTAGAAAATCATTATAATATATCTGAAACTTTAGTATCTGTCTATATTTCTGAGATGAGGTATTATGTACACTGTTTACATTATTCGAACTATTGTACTCATCTTTTTCGCCATATTTATTACAACGTTTCGGTCGTTGTACGCTCCGGCATTCTTCAGGTAGTTGGAATGTCAAACTGAACCCTTTATTTCGCTCACTGGGATAGACTCTTCTAGTTCCACGTGTCGTGTTTAATGGATGTAAAGGGTTCAGTTCGACTTTCCAACTACCTGAAGAAGGCCGGAACGTACAACAGCCGAAAAGTTGTAATAAATATGGCGCTAAAGATGAGGAGAATAGTCCGAATAATGTAAATAGTGTATCTGATATTTTACTTTTCAATATCAAACTTGCAAATACCTCCATATTGTCTGTCTGAATATCCTAGCGGATGAAATATTTGGTTTGTAGATTTGGTCACATAGCAATTGTGATTTTAATTCATAAGCCGAGAACAGTGTATTGGAACTCATTAGAAACATGACGAGCAATAAATGAACGATATTAATGATAAGGACTAGGCGGTATATCCTTAGATTTATGCAGTAGAACGAAAACAATCTAGCCCGTAGATTAAATAGATTAGACTTCAGGTTGGAATTCCTTCTAGCTTACCCCGATCCATACATACCTGATGAAGGCCGAATAGCACAACGGCCAATACGTTGTGATAACAACAACATAAATGAGGAACATAATCCAGAGATAAATAATATAAACAACCTACATGATATTTTTTTTATTTCTGGGACAGATTCGAGATTGCCTCCTGCTTCAAGACTCAGTTCATGGTTCTGAAGATTCGTTTACATAGGAAAATACCATTCTTTTGTCTTCATTCGAAGTTAATCAACATTTTGAATACCATTGACCCTCCTATATATGACCCAAGAGTGACTCCACATTGAAGGTTACTGTGTAGTGTTGTATGAGTGGGAGAAAGAGAAAGAGGCGGACTTCATAGTGTTATGCAGGGGAGGTAACAGTTAAGCCAAGACAGAATTGAAGTTATTGGGAAATCATCCTGCAAGGAGGCTGTTTCACAAATCATCAGTTCTTGGTAACTGATTTTCAAATGGAAATTACTTTTTCTATTGAAATACAACTGGAATGGAGATGCTTCACACTTGTGTGCGTGGCGTTGTGGGTCCCAGTTGTAAGTCACGTGCCATGGAAATAGCGAAAGAGCAGCGTGAGGAACACAAAGATTCGTCCGTGGTGAAGTTGTTCTAGGCTGAATAATAATTGATGAAGCCCAAGCCCGTGTAGATGCTTTAGAATGTTGTGTACTGGGCAGCCAAGATATGTTAACAATAATACATTTAAGCCTAGATCTGGCCCTTGCATAGCAAGGGGAATAATCTACTTACTGGAGCAGTCCAATATCCCAACCATTTTTCAAACATCTTTAGGCATTGATCACATACGTGATTTCTACTTGAGGTCTGGGGAGAGCTTGAGTTCAAATAAAGGTTCAAGACAATTTGTCTCCTTTAGAGAACACGTATCTCTCGTGACAGGTGAAAAGCCGGTGTCTGCTCAAGAATCCTATAACAATATTACTATTTCTCTATTATTCTTTAACCAGATTCTTCTATTTAGTTCTGAGATGAGGAACAGTCTCATCTTTTTTCAATCTTTACAGGGCCCAAGAACCGCTCAAGGTAGAGGATTACAGATTAAGACGACATGTGAGAAAGATAACGGTTAACCATTGACTGGAACAGGTTAAGATAATAGTGACTCGGGAATCATACTCAGTATTTCGTGGGAAGACGCTATTCGAGTTAATCTTAGATATCAGCAATGGAATGCGAAGAGAACCAGTGTGCTTGACTAAAATATTAGTGGCATGGTGGGTCTGGTGGAAGTAAGGAATGAATGAAAACTTTCCATGGAAATAGAGATAGAGCAGCGCGTGGGGTGCGGCGACTCGTCTGTGGGAATGGTGTTGTTTACGTTTTTGTACCATTAGGTTGGTGCAAAAATAATGACGTAATAATGTCGTTTTTTGTTGTATTTTTAACGTCAAAAATCGTCATTATTAGGAATTGTTTTTGCACCAACCTAATATATTAAGACTGGGATGTAATGATGTTTTTTATTTCTTCAATTTAAAAGAGGGATTCCTTTATTGTTGTTGTCGATGCCGTCATTAACGAGAATATAATTTACTCTTGAAAGACCCTGGTTGTACGCAAGCATAGTGATTTCATCGCAAGAATACAATGTGTGTATCTGTTCAGATCTTTGACATTGATTGATTCCGTTTTTTTTTGTTTTTGTTTTTAAAGTGGTATCTGATGATTTTCAAGTAAAATTGACTCATATTTGTCCCCCGTCAATATTTCTTCTTTGTCCTTGACTTGTTACTATTATTATTATTATTATTATTATTATTGGATTTTTGTCGTGTATTAAGTACTGGTTTGCACGTAAGATAAACCGGATATAATCCTGGGCAATATCAACATTTTGAGACGAAGTAATATAGAAAGCTGATTGCCTTTTCGTGGCGCTATTTGATACCAGACAGCAGATGATGACTCACCATTCGTTGGCGTCATGGCCGATTTTGGTTTGCGCAGGGATCTGCGTTTCTAAATAATCACAATATCAGATAAGCTTGTGGTAGGCCGTAATGGATCGCATGCATCAAATGATTGAAGAAAGGATCGCGTGATCGGAAATAAAAAAAAAAAATGAACGGAAAGATTTCTGACAGGCAGCCATCTGTGTGACGAAGGGGATATAAGCCCTTCTAACCCGGCATTCCAAATCAATAATATATTAACACACACACATACTTACATACACACACACACACACACACACACACATACATATATATATATATATATATATATATATATATATATATATATATATATATATATATATATATATATATATGAAGGGAAATTTTCTTGAGTATATTTATAAATAGAGTCTGTATATGTTAAGTGCGTTCATGTGTTTTCATTTTTGCTGTTATACAGTTGCACGCACAAAGATAAAGACGCACACACACACACACATATATATATATATATATATATATATATATATATATATATATATATGTATATATATATATGTATATATATATTCAATATAAAAATTGTGGAAGTACAAACATTAGTGATTCTTTACATGTTCGAGTAGTCTGGCTGTTCAGTTCTATGAACTGATTCACTGGAAACTTAGACGTCAGTGAATTAGGTCCGATTTCCTAGAACTCGCAGACACACAGACACACACAGACACACACACAGACACACACACAGACACACAGACACGCACACACACACACACACACACACACACATATATATATATATATATATATATATATATATATATATATATATATATATATATATGTATTAGCAAAGATATTCATAACCTAGTATTTGTTCTACTATATCTACCCCTAATATCTATGTTCTACGTTTGTACACTATTTATTTTATTTAGTACATAACGTTTGCATACATACATACATATATATATATATATATATATATATATATATATATATACGTATATATATATATATATATATATATATATATATATATATATATATATATATATATATATATATATATATATATATATCTCCGTGCTAAATCTTCGACATTTTAAACTGTTATAGATTTATAAATAATTGTTATCTCACAAGTGGATGTTTTTATTGTACTGTCAACAGGAAAGTCTTTGGCCATATTGACGTCATTTTCATACCTTATTTTAATATTTTGGAAAGTTTTCACAAGGAAGATAAAACACGCCACCGAAAAATGTTCGTGCATATATTCTGACCGCCTCACATATATCATCAGTGTGCTGCTGTGTTTTACAAAAGAAAATTGACTCTAATGGTGTTTTGATATTATGTTTGTTTCAAGACATTAATGTACGCCGTATTATATTTTACTGAATTCCTGTAGATTCATTTAAATGTGTTGAATACAAAACTTTCATCATCATTTCAGGAACCCTGTTATTGGGTTCCCACAATGCAAGATTATGTACATATTTCTGATGTATTCTTTCACTTCTGTCAATATTCCATTCATAATTTAAATCAGGGATCTAAAACAGCCAATCTTCCAGTTCAGGGACACATCCATCAATTAGTCTCCGTTGTTTTGCAAGCGATCTTTGATATGCAGCTCTCTAATGCTAAAAAAAATTCTCTCACATCAAAATTTATAATCAAATGTTCCTTCAAAGATAGAGTGTAGTTGGCACTATTCCAGCTGTTTTTACTTTGATGCAATTTTCTTGAACTACTTATTTTTATGTAACCGTAAATTACTAGCTCCTTACCGGTAATATTTTTCTTGTGTAAGCTGGGTTGTTTCGCATTGCTCTCGTGAAACGTATTATAATGCAGATCCATCTTCGTTTCATTGCCGAATGCTATTTTATCTCAATCATTTGTATCAAACTATGGTCAACGTAATGTTCTCTTGAAATGTTTTTTTTTTTTTTTTAAACCTGGTTTATTTATAGAAAAATAAATGTACTTTAGGGATGTCCTTGAAGTTATCTACAAAAGGTAACAGGCAACAATCATCCATTCTTGTCTAATTGTCTTCTTTTTACTATCCTGTTCAGTCGTCATATTTTCCTCTGCGGCATCTTCTGAAGACGAGTTTGGTTGCTTTACTCTGTCAGTGCTTTGAGACATAAAGAGTCTTTTTGAAATGCCTTTTTGTGACATTCTATGTTACTTAGCGATTGTTATCTATTTCATATTCGTGGTCATCTTCAGTATCTGGTCACCAAGACGATTGTAAAATATAGTCCTGAATAAATGCGCGTGAAATTTAACCCGTCAGATTTCTTGCATTGTTTGCAGTACGTTTCAGCCTCTATATGGCCTGAAGAGAAGCACTCAAGGCAGAGGTTTGCGTTAAGCGGTAAGTTATATAGATAAGAGATTACAGTTGACTGTAAAATTGAACAGATTAAGATTGTAATGATCGGTGAAACATCCTCCTGGGAACCTGTTCCATAGAATGTTGGTTCGCAAAACGAAACTGTTTGAATGGAACTTACTTCTCGCCGATAGAATACAGAGTTTATATGAGTATTTTGCTCCTATGTAAGTGGCATCGCAGATCCTAGCTGTGAAGGGTGAACATGGCGGAACCAGAAAAGGTGTTTCGTCCAAGCACTTTCGATTATAGTAGCAATAGAGCAGTATGAGATTATGAGGTATGAGGGTAGAAAATAATTCTTCTTCAACAAGTGATCGGAGACATTTTTTTGAATTTTATCAAGATTGGAAAGTGAGGACTGGGAAGCTCCCGCCCAAATATGGCAACGGTACTTC